>UESW01004599.1:34294-319279 GCA_900491605.1 Calamus simplicifolius
TATATATATATATATATATATATATATATATATATATATCTATATATTAAAAAGATGCTTCTTAATTTTTGATTCTTCGTAAGATTATAGCTCAACATATGGAAAAATCTGTCCTAAGAAGTTGTTCGAATCTTATAAATTTTTTTTTGTAATATACTTATTTTTTTTCATTTTTCTTATCTTTCAAAAATTTTGGGGGAGGAATTTTTTCTTCATGAGAAATGATGTGCAGATGCGTTGGATGATGTAATAGATGATAAGAATATCATCTTTTGTTTTTGAACAATTTCGAAGGCTTCAAGGTATAGCATGCGAATATATGTGTAGAGAAGCATGGGCTTTCAACATGATATGCAAAGAATTGTTGTCGAGAGTGCCTCCCTCACCCAGTCTCTTTATTGTAGCATGATGAGTAGTCCAAGGTATGATATATAGGTGCAGACCAGTTAGGTATGAAGGAAAGAAGTTGTCTTTGTATACCATACAAGATACATGACATACGCATTATGGGCGATCATTGATTCGTGTGCGCATATGATGAGAATATATTTTTATTCTTTTTATACCATATATATAATCATATGTGCACGTAGATTAATCATCATGTACAATACGCACGATTCTATACCATACATGGTGTATAAGGTATTATTAGGGATGAGCAGAAACCATTTGCAAGACTTGACTTTTGGATCAACATGTCCGGTATGCATGGATGATACATCAACAAGTCCTATGGAGCATGGTTAACAATAACAGTTACATATCAATTCTATTTGATATGTTTGATACAAAGATCTGTACGATAGAAAGAAGAAGAATTTAGTTCTATTTAGTTATAGAATAAGTTGGTTTGAAATAAAGGAATTAAACCATATCCAGTCTATTTTCCCTTAGAAAAAATTATTTTCACTTTGTAAGATCAGGGTCAAAGCAAAAAAGTGGCACTAAACTTTGTGTGTCTTCTTTTTTTTTTAAAAAAAAATGATGATGTAGACATTTTAAAATGCTTTTACTACTTTGGAGAATAGCAGTCTTGAAATGCATGGATATGATGCGTAATATATATATATATTTTAAAATTATTCTTAAAATAAGATATAAATTATAATTAAATATAATAAATTTTAATAATTAAATTTTTGTTGGGTGATGAATTTTAATGATGAATGACCAAAAAGAAACATTCATCGTTAATATTAGTGTCGAAAAAGATTCTTCACAAAAGTTTTCATCATTCATATTGATCTGATATGGTGCATGAACTATTTTTTTTTAACTATTATTTAAATATAACACAATGATATAATAAATTATAATAAATAAAAGCTTTCAATTATTAATTTTTTAAAACACATTAAAAAATATAATAATGGTTAGACACATTAATACTAATATTATTATGTAATAACTCAGTGATTATCAAACACATTAATAACAACGTTACCTGACAAACACAATAATTGTAACAGATGTATAACTTTGAACAAGCTGAGCCTCCATTTACATGGTTACCTATGAGTTGAAGGGGTTTTGTTCCACCTTTTTTTCAACAAATGAACAGGGCACCAGAGGCAATCCTTGAACAGCAAAGACTTCCAGGGTGCTTCTCCGAAATCAATGCCAATCTAATCCATGTCGGTGAGAAATGGGGTCTAACATGACTTCACCATCTGTTCTCATGACCGCAGCCTCTAGCCTGAAAAACGTTTGCAAGATCACTTTTATTTGTTCTCTTAACTCTTAATTAACAATAATTACATAATTTCAACAGCCAAGGAAAACCTTATATTTTTTTGAATGATTTTTCTCACCCCTTTTTTTCCCATTTTTTTTTTGTTCAGTGAATGGTGCAATTACTAATCCTCTTATGAATCTGAACCTGAAAACTGTTAAGTCAAAGCAGTGTCAACCATTTGTACAGTAACTTGATAATTGATAATTCTTAGCTCAAAATTCCATCAGTAATGACTTTATCGTTGAACTGGTTTTCTCTTCCTCCTCTTTTTTTTTAATCTGAAAAAACGAATCATTTTCAAGATTTCAGAGCACATGAATGAGATTTTGGCATTTCATACATTCTTTCAAAGGCCTTGAGAGCACATCTTAGACAAAATACTCAATAATTATACTATGTACAGAAGATTTTTGGACATCCAAATCATTGCAATTATTTTGTAAACCATATTAAACTGTATGCTTGTTCATTTGAGCCTTGTGCTGCATTGACAAACTGACAAGGCTCAAATAGCATAGAACTAATGGATGTCAGTAATAAGCTCTGGTAATCTCTGAAGAACAGGTAGTGGGTGTTAGAAAATCACAAAAAACGTGTGTAGAAGAAGGAGAATGGTGTCCCATAAGTGGATATATTACACATCAGATTCTACAAAACTGCAAAACAAACAAACGAAATCTTAAGACCCAAGAAACCTTCCTTGAATCTGATAGCATTGACTGGTGGAAGAGAGAATAAGAGAAGGGACAAGGGGAGAGCATCCATGCATCTTTAATTTCCTATTGGCAAGGTTATGTCAACATCTGTGGAGATGGGTGAAATGTGAAGTCATTTTCTTCATAATATATTTCTTTCATTGTTCTCAGAATAACCAAACACATGAATCCAACACCAACTTAACATCTTTCATTAATGATCGCCATGGGTAGATGCTTGTAATAATAGTTATCATGTATCCAAAAAAAAAAAAAAAGCTCACTTCATGATGTGGGAGCCATGATGCTAAACATTCCTCAATATTCTGCTTCCATCCATCTTCCCTTGCACATCCAAGATCACACGGAGTATATTATCTTGGAAAGAATAAGATGATAGGCAGACAACAACAAAATCTTAATCTCAAAACAGTATAAATATTTTTTTTCCATTTTAACTATTAAATCATTTAATTATATAACAAATTTAGATCAACCTCATATAAATGCATACAAGAAGCCCAATTGCACCTAGCAGGACTTTTAAAATTGCTCCTAGTTACCTTTTACAAATACTAATAATTCAAGTGACATGAAGCATGGCAGTTACCATTTGACCTTTGATAGAATGTATCGTGGAAAGGAGTTATTTTGACAAATATTAATAATTCTACTCAACTCCAATCAACTCATCTAAATGTGCTTCCTTCGCTACTTTGCTCATTAATAATTAATATTAAATAAATAATATTACATAAAATAAAAAAATCATTAATGATGATTATAATATACTTATTATTAGCTATTATCAAATTAAAAATATTTATGTGATTAAATTAATGTTTAATATATAATTTATGCATTTTGTTTTATGATCACATAAATATATTTTATTAAATATTTATAAAGCATTAAAAAGTTAAGTAAATATTAAGATATTAATAAGTATTATTAAAATAAATATCAATTATTTGGATAAATATTTGATATTTACATAAATATATTAAAATATTTATATATCATAAAAGAATTTGTAGAAAATTTCATAATCTTTGAATAAAATTTTATTTTTAAAAATAACTATCTACATAAAATATTTATGAAATTTCTGAATTTTGATATATTATATTTTCAAATGTTGTATTATAAAATACTGTGAAATTTTAAAATACATCGCTCAAACGCAATCGTACTGGCTTTCCGAATAATGAAGCCCCAACTCCCAAGGGTGTTTTTGGTCATTTTATATCTCGTAACTCATTTTACTATAAGATCCATCCAAAAATAAAAAATAAAAAAGCGGGGAGGAAAAAAACAAAGGGAGAAAGAGACACACGACCTCGCTACGGCGGAAGAAAAGAAAGGGCAGGGAGCCAATTTCTCCTCCGTCATATCAATCCCAATCTCCACCCCATTTCGCCACCACATCCTCCCCGGTTTTCGCCCAAAACCCTCGCCCTTTCCTCCCCTCTTCGGTTCTTTTCCCATGGTGGAAACCGGAGCCGGCGCCCCGGCGAGCCCCTGCAGCGGCCGCCGCAGCTGATCTCCCCGCGATCGCCAACCGGATCGTTGATGCCCGCCCGCCCCGCATCCGGTGTCGCCGGAATTCCAATCGGAAAATGAACGGAGCCCAGGACGCTGGGGCTCAGGCAGCGCCGCCCCCCCTCGAATGGAAATTCTCACAGGTCTTCGGTGAGCGTACCGCAGGAGAGGAAGTTCAGGAGGGTACGATCTTTTTGCCCTTCTCCCTGTTCTTTCGATCTAGTATAGATCCGCTCGATTGCTGAGACTATAGGGCTTGCGTTCAATTGCTGAGACTCTGGGGCTTCCGATGGCCCCGAGCTTAGGGTTTCTTGCGTCTGGATTGGCTGTAATTGCTTGATTTCTTTGTTTATTGCGACCGAACCAATCATCTTTTTCGTTTATACGATTAGTTTTTGGTGAATATGTGCGAAAGACATGTTAAAAAATGCTATCAGATTGATGTGGAATGATATATTAGCGTCTGCTTTAAAGAATGGAACTTGACACATGAATCTGATATTTTTTTTATCCTTATGATATTCTGAGTTAAATCTCTTGGCTCTTTTTTTCGTTTCCTCAACGGGAATTTTCGTGAATATTTTTTTCCACTCATAGGTTTACGGCAACTCATTATTGGATGTGGAGGCTTTTCTTTGTCATTGCTTTGTTGCTTTTTAGCGTCATTTATAGCGAAACACTGCCTTTTTAAGTGGATGTCCCGATGTACTTGCGGTTTCTATTATTTTTACCTTGGTGAACCTGTTTTGAATTTGGATTTAGTGACATTTGGTCCAGGTTCATCTTAATGTGTTTGTTTATCCGGGTTATGAAACCATTTAATACCAAAAATCGGTTGTTATGGTATCAAAATATTTTTTCTAATTTGTGTTTTTGTCAGCAGTTGTACTAATTCTAGTTGCATGGTGTGAAGTGCAGTTCCTGGGAGCAGAAAATATTTTCCTCTCTCTCTCTCTCTCTCTCTCTCTCTCTGTGCGCTCGCGCACATACTCTAGGATAAATTAATTATAAAAATATGAATTAAGTGATGAACAAAAGGAATATATCACTACCTTAAAAGTTGTCCATGAAATATGAATGTGTGAAGAAAGGAAATGTGATGAATAGGTTCTCTAAGTGACTTCAAACCTTTATAAAATAGCCTTAAATTTCTGACTAATGAAACTTTGTAAGGGGTCAAGGCTTGCTACGAATCTTGGAGGGAAGTGTGGAAGTTACACTATCTTAGCTCATGCCTTCAGGAATAAAGACCTTGAATGACAGCATGCATTAATTGTTTTGGACATGGATTTCTATCATCTTTTGGCATTTCATCAATTATTTCTTGACATCATTGGAGATTCTTGTTTAATATTTTGGATTTGACTGCCCTTTAGTCATTATTGATAGCAAGCATGAAAGAGAAACTTGAAGATTGATTAATTCTATATGCGATGGTTTTGGAGCAGCAATTGACATCAGCACCGATTAGGAATTGCTTGACCATGTTTTAGTCTACCACAAGGGCCCAACTTGCCCAAACTTGTGTAGTTGATATAAAAGAGTTCCTAGCTGAGTTTTAAATGGAAACTTGCAATTAACTGTCCATAACAGCTTAAAGACACTTTAACCTAGATCTTAGTTATCAAATTAGAGATGACTAAACGCAGCCTAGTGCTATTGAAATGGTTGAGCTTGCGGCTGCAACAATTCCTGACCCTGTGTAACTAATCCAATGCTTAGTCTTTGAAGGATTGATTCTTTGCTGTATTCACAGTATTCACAAGATACACAATACTTATCTCAATCTTTAGAAGATGTCATGCCAATCCTAGTAAGATTAGGATTGTTATTGACTCTGACTCATCATTACTCATGCATCAACACCATCTCAATTCCAATCATCTTGTTGCAAGAACCACCTTTTATGAATATCCATTTCCTCTGTGGCCGTTACTTATCTCATGTTGACCATGTCAAATCATGGTTCATGCGGCATTACTTGCAGTGACTATGCCATTCTTCATAACCAATCAATTTTTGGCTCATGATACAATTTTTTAAAAGGTGCTTTATCTGTGAAACTGCACACTTTATTAGAAAAGTTCCACATCTAACAACAGGTGTGTTGGATGTAGGGGTGTCCACCTCCATGTTGATTTGGTCTATAAGCTGTTTATGAGCAGTATGTGTGGGCAGCTGCTGTTTGTTCTGTCTTACCATGCCGACAGAAATCTCTTAGATTTATTCTTAGGTTAAGATGTTATATTGAATCATATTGTTTATATATTCTTATAGTTCAGGGTTTTAGAGGCCTTTAGATTTCAGGTCATATTAAGCACGTGGAAAAACTTCATGTAGGTTAGGTGAGTGCTGCAAGATATGCATGCAATTCTTGCCCGTCAGCATATTGCCTTTCCAAAGACATAATTAGATGAATATTGAACGGTTTAAGGTGTCTGATCGCTAACTCAAAAGTTTGACCTTGCATCTCAACTTCTGTAGGTACTAAAAACCTAACCAAGGTTGAGATTAGGATAGATTATGAATTTGAATCATATATTAAGATAATTGTAGATTGGTAGGTTGCATGTGTTAAGCAAGTTTTGGACTTGTGTTATTTATTCAAGTGCTTATGATTACTTTTTTTTTTTAAAAAAAAAGAGTGTTATCACTTGGCCTATCAGTGCCCCCCTCCATAAAGGGTTCCAATTTATCATTCAAGTTTGTGTTCATCATGAAATTATTATATCGGTTATAGCATAAACAGGAAAATTCAAAGGAACTTCAACAATGTGAACGCTCATTTTAATGTTTTGTTATAACAACCCAACCATCATTCAAAATCTTCATCAAATTGGAATTCCATAGATCACAATATGATTGGATTAATAATTAATGAAGCAACACAAAAAGTAGCATTTGTGAATGAACATCACATTATCTAGTTTTCCTTCATCAGCCCCCTCCCCCACCCACATATGCCACCTGATGTGTTGATCGTCCTGGGTGATATTTGTTAAATTACACAATTTGAATTCTGAGTTTACAATGTTGTGCTGTGAGTAGTTGTTTTTCTTTGTTTCCTGGCAGGATTGTGGTACTTCTGGTGTGCCTGCTGATGCTTTTAATGTTGTCTGTTGCAGTTGACATTATTTCAGCAATAGAATTTGATGAGTCTGGGAACCATCTTGCTACCGGAGATAGAGGTGGTCGTGTAGTTTTATTTGAAAGGACAGATATTAGAGATGTATGTTCTACAACTTATCTCTTTGTTGTTTTGTTCTGTTTGACTTGTTGTGCTTCCCTTTTGATATTATTTCACATCTATTGTCTCTTTGATTTGTAGCATGGTTACAGAAGGGATCTAGAGAGGCTAGACTATTCAATTGGTAGGCATCCTGAGTTCCGCTATAAAACAGAATTTCAGAGTCATGAACCAGAGGTACTATCCTTCTTTGATGTTACTGATAGAAATGTGATACTTTATGCTTGATCAATCTCGTAATTTTGTCTAGTTTCATTTTTGTGCAATCAGTTTGACTACCTTAAAAGCTTGGAAATAGAAGAGAAGATCAACAAGATCCGATGGTGCCAAATGGCCAATGGTGCATTGTTTCTCCTCTCCACCAATGACAAAACAATCAAATTTTGGAAGGTAGACTTACAGTTCACATTAGCATCTATTGCTCTTTTTAGAACGATTTTTGTAAATCATGATGTAACATGATTGCTTATGGATTTGTTTCCCATGTGCCCCGCTAGTCTTTTTGCCAGTTGAGCTTCTATGCATATTTTTGATGATTATGAATCCATCCTTGGGTCTCATGGTGCCTCCCTCCAAGATTTGTCATGCTTCCTTAAGCTTCAGAATTTGAAAATCAGCAAGAGCATTATAATCTTGTGATATGTTCTTCAGTCTAATTGTGTTCATTTATTGAAAAAGTTTCCATGTTTCTATCTGCTGTAAAATCCTTAATGTTTTTCTATAGTTTTATTGCTGAAGACATTCCTCAGAGATTTTGCTAGGTAAATTAATAAATTGCAAGTATTAATTGGTCAGATGAAATAAGCAAAAACTGTTCTGGTCCTTCTGGATGACAATAATAAACTATCTAAAGAGCATATATGGCGAAGTATTCTTTGCAAAGAAGTCATGAATAAGGAATGCTGATCTGTCATAATATTCTATGGTGAATATTTTATATCATTAGTATTTGTTCTCATTGAAACCTTTTGAAATTTCTTATCTTACCTGAGAAAAACCATCCATAGCAGTTATTATGAACATATTTTAACAGTTAAAACAGATCTGAGTCAGGATTTGATAATTCTGAAATAGATGCTCTTAGTGCCTGCTGTTGCCTGATTCTGTGAGTGATTTTACCCTCTGTTTTCATTGATAGATTGTCTGGCTTTTTATTTGACCTTCTTGCAAATATTTCCTGTTAAATTTCAGAATTTTGTTTTCCAATATACAGGTGCAAGAAAAGAAGGTGAAAAGAATTTCTGAGATGAATTTGGGGTCATCACAAGCTGCAGGAAATGGTGGTATTGCCAGCTCAAGTGCTGCTAGCCCTAGAGTATGCCTTCCCAATGGTGGATGTTCATACAGTTGTATGAGCAACGACTTTTCCTTTCCTCCTGGAGGATTTCCATCACTACGATTGCCTGTGGTAGTTGTACTCAGCCCAATCTAGTGAATATTTACGTCATAACATGTGAATCCTTAAATGCATACATATGATGTTAATATTGCATGCATTCATGGTGAAGGGGAGACGAATGTGAAGTTCACATGTCACAGCGTCGCAAATGTATATCTATTGTATGAGTTCTCCCATTGTATTTTTGTAGTGCTTTAATTATCCTATGTCATCCAATTATACTTTAGTGTCTACAATTCTTTATCTTGACTGTCTCATGAATTATCAATGTACTTGTGCCTTATCATTCAATTACAGCTATTGCCATCTTTAGAAGTGATTACTAAGATATCTTGCATGCATCTATATGTATGAACAGGTAGCAAGCCAAGAAACAAGCCTTGTTGCTAGATGTCGAAGAATATATGCTCATGCACATGATTATCACATCAACTCAATTTCCAATAACAGGTTCATTCTGTTTTCATAAATTCTCTGGTTTTCTTCAGATATCTTATATTTTTTTGTGGAAATTTTAGGTGCAAATTTCATATATTTCCCCCCTTTTCTTTGTTGAGAACATTTGAACCTCCTGTTGGGCTATATGTTTGTTGCTCCTATATTTTTAAGAGACAATTTTGGTATGTCTAAATTCAGATCATAAGTTTTGCCATTGATTAAACTGTGTAATCATGAACAGTTAAACAAGAAAAATTGCCGCTAGAAAATTAAGAATTCTAGTATATGTCTTGAAAAATTTGAAGTGATTTTATGTAAAATTTGTTATTTGAAGTGGAAATGTTTTGTCAGTTTGTAAGAAAAGCAACAGTTGTCACTGCTGAAAAGGTGTTTTGGCTTGGTTCAGAACATCTCTTGAGAGGGTAAATGACTTGGTAAGGTTTAGATTCCACAGGAAAATGTGACTTAATAAAGTTTCATTTTAGCATTGAATGGTATACTGGCCATTCTGTTTGGTATTCTCTCAAAAAACTTTTTGGGGATCGGCTTACATTTATATCCTTTTATAGGGTTTGGATTGAACCCTTTTGTCTTTTCTTTTTTGAAAAAAGAACACAAAGAATTCACTGAACTGAACTATCATTTTCTTTGGTACTTTCATAATTAACTCAAGTGATCTATTGTGAACTGTAAGTTATTTTCTTGCTTGTAACTTCTCAGTACTCCTGACAGTCAAAAAAAGAAAAAACCTTCTCAGTTCTCCTGACCTTGTGGGCATATTTTGTATTGTGCATGGTTAAATTCTTATGGCTTGTGCTTGACCTATGGCTTGCTATGTCTTGACAGCAATGTGTAAGCTTTTAATGTTTTCAGGACAATGTATTCAAGTTTAAGTGTAATTCATGATACACACTCATGCTTTTTTTGTTTGAATATCCATGCTATCTCTTCTTGAAAGTTTGTTACTAGATAATCACTTATGCAATTTCATTATTTTCTTATTTGCCAGTGATGGCGAGACTTTCATATCAGCAGATGATTTGCGAATAAACCTTTGGAATTTGGAAGTTAGCAACCAGAGTTTTAACATTGTTGATGTGAAACCTGCAAATATGGAAGATCTAACTGGTATGAATATTTGGTCTGCATAGGTGGTTGCTTTTGTAGGATAAATTTGGAGCTGGAATTTTCAAGCTTACCCCAAGTATCATAGTTTTATGAGGCTAATCAAACATACATAAATGACTTCCTGATAACATTACATATTTTGAGAATTTGATGCCAATCCACATTTCATGGTATTCTAATGATAAATGTAAAATTGGCAGTATCAATGGGTTATGCCTGCTTGTTACCCGATTTGAGTTCAACCTAATGCTGGAGCCTGGCATCCCTGAAACTAGTCCAAGCACAGGTTCTGTTTGTCTGGGCTGGGCAAAAACCAGGCCTGAGTCATTTTTTCCCCATCTCTTAAGTCTAGGACTGGGCCAGCGGTCTTGTATTTGAGCTCAAGACAGTTATTTCTTTTATGCGCCTTCTATCTAATGGGACTGCACAAGCCTAGCAACACTCCAATGTAGAACTCCATGTTCTAGCACCTAATTTAGCAATCCCCTTTTTTTGGCAATATGCATTCTTTTGAAGTTCATTTGAGATGTCACTTTAGTTCAACTGATTTGTGGGGTTTTCATTATGTATTATTGTGGTTGTAGAGATGAAAGTAGTGAAATTAACTCATTTTCTGACACTGCCAGAGGTGATAACATCTGCTGAGTTTCACCCTACTCATTGCAACACATTGGCATATAGTAGCTCAAAGGGCTCAATACGACTTATTGATCTGCGTCAATCTGCTTTATGCGATAATCATTCCCAGCTGTAAGAAACTACTCATTTAGTTTTGCAGTTTGCATGAAAATTTTGCAATTAACCATGCCTTTGTTGAGTAGACAATGAAATTGCAATCTAGTGCTCTAATAAGAAGCATCTTTTCAGACTCTTTAGCATGTCTGGTGTTGCTTTGGTGTTGCTTTAGGTAATGAGACTTTTCCATACACAGGTTTGAGGAACATGAGGCACCAGGTTCAAGGTCCTTTTTTACTGAGATTATTGCTTCAATTTCAGATATTAAATTTGGAAAAGATGGAAGGCACATCTTAAGTCGTGATTATATGACGCTTAAGGTTCTCACATTTGTATTTGCCTTGCAGCTTATTTTTTTAATTATTTGCTTTTTCTTGAGTGGTTAGCAATATGAATTATGCTTGCTGGAACTGTGTCATGCTATTGCATTTTATATGTTATCAATGTAGTATTCCAAACAAATATTCTTTTATTTTGGATGTCTGAGAAGTAATTTTGAAGATATGGTAATTTATTGATACTTATGAAGGACCCAAGTCAGAAGTATTCTAAAATAATATTTGATTAGTTTTACATCATTTTTAAGCTCATGGTGAATCTTTTTCATAAATCAAGAATGCTAACGATGCTGTAGTAAATGATATGAATTTTGTTAGTAGTAGGTGAAACTTGCTTTTATATGGTGTTTATTTGTACAGTCAAGGATATAATGCTCTGAAGATGTCAGTGGTGCGAGGAGTTAAACTGATTATTAATAATGCCACTTTCTAAATTTGTCTTGTTAGCTATTTTGGTCACATAATTTCGAATTGATGGTTGGTTTAGTTTCCAGTCGTTGCAATAGCAAGTAAATAGAATCAAAATTTAATAGTCACATGAAATGGATGCTTGACTCATTTAAGGTTATGATCTACTTTTGGGATCAAGAGGTTTAAATCCATTTTAATGAATAACTTTCTAGTTTCAGAACATCTATATTTGATTATGACATTTCATGTTACTGTTCAGCGTTATTTCATGAGAGAATATGTTGCCTGTGCTTTTCAGATTGTCTAATATAAAACGTATCTTTAGCAAGTCATCAAATTTTTTTCTTTTGGCCCAAATGACACTAGAGCAAGGCAACAATAGTGATTAAAAAGTGCACAAAGGAAAAAGTTATATACTGCAGTATCATATCATAAGGAGATTACGTGGATCAGAACTTTATGTCTTGCCTAAGGTGCACAATTAAGTCATCTCACAAGTTTATGGAATTTTACTTTTGTCCTTATGCCACGTAACTCTTAAGGCTTTTCTTTTGATCACTGATTCTCAATATTTAGAAATCACGTTAGCCAATGTTCTTCCATTGTGGGGAACAACGTAAATTTTGCAGTTGGCCATTCTAGTTTTTCAATTCTGTGATGACTTTCCCATTGTCTGAAAAGATCAAAGTACGCACTTTGTCAATTTTTTAGGCTGTGCAAGCTTTTGATAAAGAAATGTGGTGTCTCCTGGTTATGCAATTTATGATCCTTCCTAATTTGAAGGCAAACGAGGTTTCAAGGGCTCCTTGATATACAAACCTGTGATGTTTTCCAGTTTAAGGCAATCAGTGATGTAACACATGTATATAAACACTCTTTGTTTTTGTCTGTAGTTATCCCTATAACAAACTATTCTGCAAGGTTTAAAGTCCCAGACCCAATATTCATTGGGGCCTAGGTAGGTACAATGCTGGGACAGTTCCATACCGGTACTTGGGATACATTGGCATCTTGGTATGCATGGATATGCCATCCTTTACACACACACACACACACACATTGTTTAGGGCTTTTCTATGCTTGTTTATGTCATAAATTAGGGTTAGGTGAGGCATTTGAGTCCATGATTGATGTATGGTGCCTTGACATAGAAAGGGCTTCAAGGGGACCATATCTGAGATATGCTTGCTGAATTCAAGCACTTTCTCTTCTTCTCCCTTTCTCCTTCTCTTTTACTCTTTCTCCTGTTTGAATGCCAACAGCAACAAAGAAAAAGGACCTGATGCCTTTTTGACCATCTTCAGTCTGGTATTAGTCCGAACCAGCAGGTGTCAGTTATTGTCCTGCTTGGTGTTGGCTGATGCCTTCTGCGCAGTCTGGTTCTAAGGGAATCGAGGTCTTGGGCGTCCTAAGACCTGATCAGTCACTTATCTGATCTGGGCTGTTTGGTGTTGAGCAGATCGGTCCTTGAACCCTTGCTTTGCTCTATTTTGTATTATAATTAGCTACTGAAAAGTAAAGTCAAACACCTATCCTTATAAATCTAATGCACACATCATCCTGGTTGGATAAGGCTGATACTATGTACAAGCACCTGACTGTATGTACATGTTGTTTCATGTGCGCCAGCTGATGGTAGCTAATGGTTGAATGCATTTTTGCTTGTCCCTGGCATTGACATAATGAAAGAACAAATACTGGTGAAATTTATGGTACAGCTTCACTCTAGTTCTTTTATGAGCCAGTAATTCTGCCATTTAATTTAGGCACGTGAAAATTCTCCCTATCCCTGTTAATTTTGTAGTATGAAGAATGATGCTTTACCTTGGCTTATGAGTAACTACTTCTGGTTCCTGTAGGATTTACATATGGCTATTTTGACACTAGTTTGTAGCATTAGTCTGTTTGGTTCTTTGCAATATTTTAAACCAATGAGAAAACATAGCTCATGATGTTGGTTTTAGTATTATTTTGTTGCCTTTCATTTGGATTTTTTTTCTTTTCTTTTTTTATTTGATTTTTCCAGCTATGGGACATAAACATGGACTCTGGTCCTGTCGCAACTTTCCAGGTCCACGAATATTTAAGGCCTAAGGTAATTTGCTTTCATTACATTTAATTGCAATTATGGTTAATAAGGAAGGTCCAATGAACCAATACTTTGGTTATGATAGTTCTATTTTCACACAGCTATGCGATTTATATGAAAATGACTCCATCTTTGACAAATTTGAGTGTTGCCTAAGTGGTGATGGTCTGCGGGTAGCAACTGGTTCTTACAGGTGTGTGTTTTTTTTTTTTTTCCTTGGCATGTTTATTAGTTTGTTTCTTTTTCTTTCCTTAATATTGACAGTGCTGATACTCTGTGTGCAACTACAAGCAATCTCTTCCGTGTGTTCGGTTGTGTTGCTGGAAGCTCGGAGACAACAACTTTGGAGGCCAGCAAAAGTCCTATGAGGTATGATGGTAATGATTATTGTAATCTTAAGTATTTATTTCTGACAAAAAGTGATTAAAATGAAAAAACTTATAATAAATGTGTGCTGAAAAATTTGTACTTAACCTTGCATCTTATTAACTGAAAAAATGCGTGCGGTTTTTTTTTTTTTTAAAGAAGCTTCAATTAGAAGAATCTGGATTTGATAAAATAATAGCCTTTCATACTGGTGAATGTTGGAGAAGGATATGCAATGTCAAGCCAAATTTCTTGTATAGGATAGTAAGCTATAGGATTAATGTCTATTGTGCACAAGATTTGGCACCAGACGGTACTGCAATGGTTGAGAAGCTACGGGTACAAAATTATGCCTGTAATTTGGCTGTTGTTTGTCATGGAGTGACGGCAAAGCAACAAGAGTAATTGGTACAAGGCATCAATCACGTCTGACATGAATGCTTGTGGTTGTTGCTGTGTTGTACAACCCTGGTAAGATGAATGCTGGAATTACTGGTATGGTAGGTTTGAATAAAGCGGTTGGGTGATTCAGAGATACAGAGCACTGATTAGTTGTTGGATGTGGCACTGACGACTTCTTTATGACAATGATATTCCAAGGATGAATGCTTGGCATGTCAATATGTTATTGAAATTGATAAAGAAGTTTTAAGTTTTCTGAAATTAGTTTGTGACAATAGGAAAAGTTAAATGTTCAAAAATTCCTAATTGTTGATTTCTTGTTTGCAAACTGCAACACTTTGCTGGTGGACTATAAAACCAGCACTTGGTTAAACAGGTATTAGAAGTGAAAGATATTTTACTTGAGATATAAAAAATGCAACATAGGGAATTTCTTGTTTGAGAGGTTTGTGCAGTAACATACTTGATCTTGCCTTGGTTTTTTATTCAGGAGACAAGTCCAAAACCCTGCCAGGCCGGCAAGGTCTCTGGGCGGTTTGACACGTGTTGTCAGACGAGGTCAGTGTCCACCCATCAACTTTAGTAGCGTGCAAAAGCTTATTCTTCATAACAGTCTGAGGTTTTCTCAGACATCTTTTCTACTTCAGGTTGTCTCACACTTATGCCAAACTGTTGCAGGATCAGAAGCCCCTGGCGTTGACGCAAATGGAAACTCATATGATTTCGCAACCAAGTTACTCCATTTAGCATGGCATCCAACTGAGAATTCGATTGCCTGTGCTGCTGCCAACAGCTTGTACATGTATTATGCTTAAGAGAAGGCCATGGAAGGAAATGAATTAGCAAGCATTTTTTTGGGGGTGGTGGTGGAGGGGGGGTTGCCTCTCGGGAAAGCAATTTGCTTTTCATGCACTCAGCACGAATCGGGACGGTATTCCATTAAATGGTTACACGTGTTTGAAATTGGGGCCAGAGGAGCAGTCAAAATCCATGAGGAAGTAATCCGTCTTTTGTTTCCGGGAGGGCAGCTTATCTCTGATTTTTCTTTCTTTTTTCTTTTTTTCCCCTTGGAAAAGATTCACCTCTTTTCTTATTATGTTCTGTTAGGTCCCAAGCTGTGACTGTAGCTCCCCTACAACCAAACCAAAGGCTGATCGAGGGTCTGTGTCTCAGATGCTATGAAAGCACTGTTTAGCTGCCTGTCATACAGGAGTTTGGGGCTTGTATCTTTAGGACAAGAATTTTGAAGCTTGTTAAAGTTGTTATCATTATTATTGTTCATTTCTTCTTTGCTAACCCTTCTTTTAATATTGGAGTTGTCAGCTGCATGCTTATCATTTGAATAAGTGATAGCTGAATGCTTGTGTTTTGCTTGGTATGATGTGATTAACTATTTATAGCTAGATGTCATATGTACCTAATTTTAGGATGCCAGGAATGGATGGCTTTATCCTAAGTATGCCTGTTGTCTTGAAGTTTCGTATATGAAGTATAATTGTCTCCTGTATCAGCAGTCATAATTAGGTGGCATAGTTTGAATGAGCCTCTGTAATGCTCTCAACGGATGTGAAGGCTGAGATGGAGAACGCTTCATTATCTGCTTTCTGATTTATGGTGAGAAGGGGGCACCTGAATATGTATGGGCAATATGCTCGGCTCAAGCTGGTTGATTTGGTCAGGGACAAGCCTGCAATTATCAAAATACTGTGAGGCTTGGGCTTCATAGAACATGTGAACTACACGGTAATCACCAGAAAGGTTCCTTCACTGGCAAGTAGCAGCCTGGTGCTCGTGAGGCAGCTGAATGAATGAAGCCAGGAAATGAGTTGGCTGTTGTGTTATTGGTGGATGATTAATTGTTTGTGTTGACGTGAGAGCATCTTTGGTTTAATGTGGGCAAATATAGTTGGTCCTGATATGCTTACTTTTAGTAGGCCTTTTTATATAAGAACTTGACGCAAACAAAATTTTAGTTGTCAGAACTGACAGTGGTTATCATGCTTGTTTCCTGTGGCTTGGTCTTTGGCAGACTATTGCTTTGGTCAGTGAGAAGTACCTAAAACTGCTTGTTTATATGAATATTTTATTTATGCTCCTTTATGTTTTCATGTGCTGGCAATAAGTGTTATATCATTTTTCTTGTTAAGTGTTGCTGGATAATTTTTAGTGGATTTCAACTGAAAGATAAATAGTATTTTTAAGGTACAGATGGAACCTAACATTCAAGTCTAGCTTCTGACTTTACGTAAAAAAATCGAGTATTACATATTGCTTATAAAATATTTGGGTTTACTTGATTTTCAGCTATGATTCTATTACATATTGCTTATAAAATATTTGGGTTTACTTAATTTTCAGTTATGATTCTAAACTTTTTTTTTTTTTTTTTTTGTTACAGATGGACGATCACATCATTCTAGCGCGAGTTAAGCTCGAAAGATCGGAGTACAAAATTTGCTGCAAAATAATAGGACAAGGGACACCGGAATGCCAAATTCATCGGTCAGGATTGCGGGCAACAGTAAAAGCAACATAATCAATCGCAACATTGGCTTTCCGATATATATGCTGAATCTTAAAGGCATCAGTAAACTGCAGAGTGACTAAAATGTCTCTAATCAAAGGATTTAGGCAAGAATAAGAATTCCCATTCTGTCTCATCCATCTAATAATCGTAAGAGAGTCATCCTTTATAATCAGTCGATGATAGCTCAAATGTCGAACAGCATGTGTGATACCAGCTCATGCAGCCTGTAGCTCAGCCATAGGTACCGAAATGTCAATAGAGCTATGACCGTCAGCTGCAAGTAACCGACCCTTTGACCCACGGATGGCAAACCTCGAACCAGCAGTACGATTAGAGGTAGAGCCGTTAAAGTTCACTTTGACATAACTCGGAGGTGGGAACGCCCAAGAGATGAAAACCGTAGATCGGTTTGATGCTAAAGCAGCAAGTCTTAGTGGCCAGGCTTGTCAGTATGAACACCAAAATAACATCGAGTGTACTTCTGGGCATGAGAGAGCACGGCGGATAATCGCTTGGGGTGAGGCTGTCTTAGCAAAAATAATCTTATTCTTTGTCAGCCAAATATGATAAGCCACATAGGCAGATAAAATACCCTGAGAACAGGAACCATACTGAGAGAGCAATCGAATAGCATACAGAAAGGAGAGCCGGATTGGTCCATCCTCTAACAACCATGGGGTAAAATGGATCAGCTGCCATATCTGAGATGCACGAGAACATAAGAATAGAACATGATCAACAGTTTCATCCAGCATCACACAAATCGGACAGAGAGGCAATATCGAGAGACCACGATCAGCCAGAAGAGAACAAGTAGGTAAGCGATCCCACTTAATCTTTTACAAGAAGAGTTGAATCCTAGGGTGAACAAGCAACCTCCATATTCAAGCAACATCTTTAAGACCTGAAATTGGAGAACGGAAACGGGCCACCAAATCTCTAGCATGAGCACAAGGAAGACAGGATCGGTGCCACAGTCTAAAATCTGGCCTTGCAGAAAGAGAAAGAGGCATGGCCAGAATCCGATGAGCAAGCTCAGCCCCAAATAAACGAAATACCATAGGAGCATTCCAACTAGCACTCTCCTGGCTAATCAGAGAAGAAACATGCAATGTGAGATCTACATCAGAGCTGATAAAGTTGGCCAGGAAGATAAGGGAAGATTAGCTATCCAAGAGTTTTGAATGACATCAATTGAAATTTCATCACCAATCATCCAATGAATATCAGTCATGACTATAGAGAGATAAGGCTTGGTCTTTGGCAGACTCTTGCTTTGGTCAATGAGAAGTACCTAAAACTGCTTGTTTATATGGACATTTTATTTATGGTCCCTTTATGTTTTCATGTGCTGGCAATAGGTGTTATATCATTTTTCTTGTTAGGTGTTGCTGGATAATTTTTTAGTGGATTTCAACTGAAAGATAAATAGTATTTTTAAGGTACAGATGGAACCTAACATTCAAGTCTAGCTTCTGACTTAAAGATACCTAAAAAATTTGAGTATTACATATTGCTTATAAAATATTTGGGTTTACTTGATTTTCAGCTAAGATTCTGAACAGTTGATTTACTAGCATTTGGCAAGTTCAAGCCATGTTTTATCCATGAGAGCATGTTCAAGCCATGTTTTATCCATGAGAGCATGTGATGATGGATATGATATATAAAATTAATTTCTTTGCAATGAAGTTGGTAACTGTTATCGGTTTATTTTGATATGCTTTTCTCTTTATTCGTTTAAGATGGGGTGTTTATTAGTGGAGGAAGGGAGAAGGATGTGTTTAACATATAGCGAGATTTTGATAAACATAAAGAAAAGCAATAACGGAAAAAAAAAAAAAAAAAAAAAAAAGAGAACAGAAAAAAGGGGGACGATCACTTTTGTCGTTCTTGTGCTAAGAAGAAGATTCAACATACGTGTATGAGATGGCTGCAGGCATGTAACACAGCTGCTAGGAAACAGCCGCTGAAGAACTCAAAATAATATAGCTTTGCCTCCCGGAAGCTAGGAAAGCAGCTCCTACCCCGTCAAACAACACAACCATGTTGTGGTTTGGTTCAATACAATTCTGGTCGAGGATGGTTAAAAGACTTCGACAATCCAAAAGCAACAACTACTTATATAAATGGCTTCTACTTCACGTAACTTAAATTTATCCCATGGTAATGCTCTCATCCTATCTGTTTCCATAGCTTTAACTTATCCCTTGGTAATGCTCTCATCCTATCTGTTTCTATGAAGGCGCTAGTTTTGACATTGCGGCGCTTTGCGTCAGGTGGGCGGTGGCGGGGACGCGGGTGATGGCTTGCCCGGAGAAGTGGGCTCGATGGAGTTTATATCGAGTGGAGTCAGCTGCCTCCAGATTTGTGCAGCTGGATTTGTTTGATACGGGATAAACTATAGTGTTTGGTTCTTAAAATGCTATCTCTAGGTAGGAGTATAAAATAAAATTTATTCTGAAAATAGTTGAAAAAATAATCATCTTTTTTTAAATAACAATTTTGCCCTCAAATAATAACTTCAGCTATTGCTGGTTTCCTAGAAAATAAATTCAAAAGAATTTAAATATGAGTTCTCTCTGATTAATCTTTTTCAGACTTATCTTTATAGTTATATCTTTTAAAAATAAAAAGAAATATTTTCTTATCCTATATTTCAAATACAGCCTTATTCCCAGCAGAAATCGAATCCTGATAGCCAACTTGAAAATGTGGTGTTCAAACCTTTTGAAAATGTGGTGTGAAATCTTTTTTTTTCTCTGTAGAGTAGGGCTGGGAGTGGATCGGGCGGATCGAACCAACCCGGCTCAATTATTTTTTTTTTTCGATTTTAGGCCCCGATGACAATTACTACAGGACGCAGGCCCAAGCCCGCCTTGAAACCCATCAAGCAAATCTCAAATGGAAGAGAGTTCATTTGGCCCAAAACCATAGACTGGACTGATTTTGGCCCGATTATGACGATAGTTCCTCTTTTACAAAATTGTTTTCTTATATTATTGCTGACAGAAGCCGCTTTTATGTAACTAATTACAGTTTCAATAACACGGATGCAACAGCAGCTTAATGATTTTTAAAATCTTTAGAGTATTTTAAAGTAAAGATTTATTGCTTTAGAAATCGAGTGAAAGTAAAAAAAGCCAAGAAAATCAGAATTTTTATGCGAATACTACTTTCAACATGGACTCCATGAGGTACTTCACTGGTTCGTCGACCCCTCGCGTCCTGTGGGTGCCCGTCAGAGCGACGACACATGGCGAATCCTCATGGGTCGGTATTTATGACCGATGGATCGAGATACCCGCCTGAGGGGTATAAATACGGGTGAGTGGGGTGCTGGTGTTTACCATCCTTTCGGTTAGTCTTTAAATAACTTCCGATATGGCTTCTCAAGATGGGGGACAATCGTCCAACGGCGGTCATAGAGGTTCTCAAGGGGACCGCACCGCCGTGCTGGTCGATGCTATGTCCTTGGCGTCCACCTTCGCAAGCCATGAGCGGCTCGAGAAGGCAGTTGAGGAGTACCTCACCGTTTCTGTGAGGGAGGCTAAAGCCCTTCGACGGGTCGTGGACCAGCAGAAGGAGGAGATAGCGTCCCTCCACCAACGAGTCGCCGAGCTATCCCGACGTTTGGAAGACTCGGCTGCACCTGGCGGGAGACGTTAGGTCCCTGCGAGGGCCACTTTCTTTCTTTTTATTTTTTCTCCTTCTCTTTTTGTATTTACTTTTCCAATCAATGAAAAGGCCTTTTTTGACAACCTCTTATTCTCCGAGATTGTCGTTTAGCTCAAAGAAAAACCATTCATTTCTGTTTGAATAGTCGGGGAGCCTGGGTGGCTTCATTGATTTATGCGCTGAGTCATGATCTCGTCTGTGGGGCGAGACAGGCATTTGGTTGGTGAGATTCCAGGGATTTAACAGCAGGGGAATTCCCTGGCTTTCGTCTGGGGCCCGCGGGCGACCGTGTAGGGCCTGCCAAGGCCTAAAGGCACATACTTTGTGTCTGTCAGTGGTTTTGCACAGCGTGCATTTTTTCAAACCAACCGAAGTTCTAGGGACTATTCGGAAGTCCTTTCGGCTTTAATCGGGGTTTGCGTGCTTCGTTTTTTTGCCGGAACTTTAGTTCGAAGAATTATTGCTCGGCCCAGCCGAAGTTCGGAGAATTGTTACTCGGCCCAGCCGAGGTTCGGAGAATTGTTGCTCGGCCCAGTCGAGGTTCGAAGATTTGTTGCTCGGCCTAGCCGAGGTTCGAAGAATTATTGCTCGGCCCAGCCGAGGTTCGGAGATTTGTTGCTCGGCCCAGCCGAGGTTCGAAGAATTATTGCTCGGTCCATCCGAGGTTCGGAGAATTGCTCGGCCAGCCGAGGTTCGGAGATTTATTGCTTGACCCAGCCAGGTTCGAAGAATTGTTGCTCGGCCAGCCGAGGTTCGAAGAATTATTGCTCGGCCCAGCCGAGGTTCGAAGAATTATTGCTCAGCCCTGCCGAGGTTCGAAGATTTTGCTCGGCCCAGCCGAGGTTCGGAGATTCCCTGTTTAAACAGGTAACTCGGTCGTGCCGAGGATTGGTAAGCAGCATCTGTTTCTTTTCATAATTTATGGCACATAATGTGTGGTGATTCATGTTGTAAATTAGAAACATGTGCCGACAAAAATTTAAGAGGTGAGCCTATAAAGGGCATACCCTACTGATAATATTACGGAGGTTGTCCGAGTTCCACGTCCGGGGATGGATTTCCGCCAGATCCTGCAGCTTGTAGGTCCCGGGTCCAATGATCTCCGCTACTTGGTACGGGCCTTCCCAGTTTGGCGCCAGCTTTCCTTGCTCCAGCGGTTTGGATACAGAAGCTTTTCGGAGGACAAGGTCGCCGGGCGAGAAGGCTTTCCCCTTGACTCTGGAGGCATGGTACCGGGCCACCCTTTGTTGGTAGGCAGCCGTTCTGATTCGGCCTTTTCTCTGATCTCCTCTACCAGGTCGAGGTTGGTGCGGAGTTGCTCGTCGCTGGCTTCCTCCGAGTAGCTTCCACCCGCAAGATGGGAGGCCTATTTCCACAGGGATGACGGCCTCCGTACCAAAAGCCATTCGGAATGGGGTCTCGCCGTGGGATTCTCGGGGTGGTGCGGTAGGCCCATAAGACATGGTGCTCATCCGCCCATCTGCCTTGGGCTCTGGAGAGGCGAGCTTTGATTCCTTGGAGGAGAGTCCTGTTGGTTACCTCGGCCGCTCCGTTGGCTTGTGGGTGCCCGACCGAAGTAAGGTGGTGGATTCCGTGCTCCTCGCAGAATTGGCGAAACTTTGGAATTGTCGAACTGCTTCCGTTATCGGTGATTATAGTGTGGGGAGGCCGAACGGCAGATGATGGACCTCCACACAAAGTCTCTGGCCCGTGCCTCGGTGATTTGTGCAACTGCTTCCGCTTCGACCCATTTGGTGAAGTAGTCAATGGCGACAAATAGAAATTTCCGCTGTCCCGTCGCAGCGGGAATGGGCCGAGGATGTCCATCCCCCACTTGGCAAAGGGCCAGGCGGAGGATATAGAACTAGCTCGGCGGAAGGGAGCCTCTGGATGCTTGAATGTCTCTGGCAGGGTCACAGGCTCGGACTAGATCGTCCGCATCTTCTGCATGGTCGGCCAGTAATAGCCCTGCCGCAGCACCTTGTGACATAGGGATCGGCTCCCAATGGTTGCCGCAAATCCCTTCATGCACCTCCGCAGAGCATAATCCGCTTCGGATGGGCGAAGGCATCTGAGCAGCGGCATGGAGAAAGACCGCTTGTAAAGTGGTCATCATTAGCACATAGTGGGTGGCCTGCAGCTTCAATTCCTGCCTCTCTTCGGTCGGACGGGAGCGACCCTTCTTTGAGATACCTTGAGGATAGGGTCGAACCAGGATGGTTCGGCCTCGACTTGCATCACTCGTCGGCTTCCATGATACTCGGGCTTCCAAGGTCTCCAGGTGGAATTTTTGTTCGGCATCCATTGTCTCCGCGGTTGCCAGTCGGGAGAGTAGGTCGGCACGGGCGTTTTCATATCTAGGAATCTGAATAATTTCAAATTCGAGAAAATGGGAAGTAGGCCGCACCTCTTGGAGATATCGGATCATGTTTGGTTCCCGAGCTTCAAACTCCCCCGACATGGCCGGCCACCAGCTGAGAGTCGGTGAAGGCGTTAATTTTTCCACCTTCAGGTTGCGGGCGATCCGGAGACCGGCTAACAGGGCTTCGTACTCGGCTTCGTTGTTGGAAGCCGGGAAGGAGAATCGGACGCCATACTCGAAAGTTCCCCCTCCGGGCTAGTGAGAACCAGACCCGCACCGGAGTGATGGGCGTTGGACGACCCGTCGACGTGGAGGAGCCACCGGGCTTCAGTTTTGGTCCCCGGGAGTCTGGGTAGAGCCGTCCTTTGGGATGGTACACTCGAGGAGGAAGTCGGCCAGCACTTGGCTTTGATGGCCGGGCGAGGCTGAAAATGTATGTCGTGCTCGCTTAGCTCGACGGCCCATTTGGTCATTCTCCCCGATGTTCCGGACGGTGGACCACCGCCTTGATGGGTTGGTCAGTCAGGACCGTCACAGAATGTGCTTGGAAATATGGCCGCAGCTTCCGAACTGAGGTGATCAAGGCCAACACCATCTTCTCAATCCTGGCTGTACCTCGTCTCCGCATCGCGGAGCAGCCTACTCACATAGTAGATCGGCTTCTGGATTTGCTTTCTTCCTGACCAGCACCGAACAAACTGCACCCTCTGAAACGGCCAGGTACAGAGCAATGTCTCCCCAGGGATTTGGGCTACTGAGGAGTGGGGGAGAGCCGAGGTACTTCTTGAGATCTTGAAATGATTTTGGCATTCAGGAGTCCACTGGAAGTTTTTGGCCGATCGGAGAGTTTTGAAGAAGGGGAGGCATCTCTCGGCTGACCGCGCCACAAAGCGGTTAAGGGCCGCTATCCTCCCGGTTAGGCGCTGGACTTCTTTAATGCCGGGGGCGCCATTTGTTGGAGAGCTTGAATCTTCTGGGGGTTAGCTTCGATACCCCGCTGGGAGACCATGAAGCCGAGGAACTTCCCGGAGTTGACGCCGAAGGCGCACTTGGTTGGGTTGAGCTTCATCCATATTTGCGCAGTGTGCAAAGCTCTCCGAGAGGTCCTCATGTGTGCAGCCTCCTTGCTTTTGACCAGCATGTCGTCCACGTACACCTCCATGTTCCGGCCGATTTGCTCCTTGAACACTTTGTTGACCAGCCGCTGGTAGGTCGCCCTGCATTTTTAAGACCGAAAGGCATAACACGGTAACAGTAGGTACCTCGGTCGGTTATGAAGGCGGTCTTTTCTTCATCTTCGGGGGCCATCCGGATCTGATTGTAGCCGGAATAGGCGTCCATGAATGACAGCATTTGGTGGCCTGAGGTGGCGTCCACGAGCTGATCGATCCGAGGGAGGGGAAGCTGTCCTTCGGGCATGCTTTGTTGAGGTCGGTGAAGTCGATGCAGATCCTCCATTTGCCGTTCGACTTTTCACCATGACGACATTTGACAGCCAGTTTGGGTAATTTACCTCTCGGACGAAGTTGGCCTTTGATGAGTTTGTCGACCTCCTCTTCAATGGCTTTTTGCCGCTCTGGGGCGAAGCTTCTCTTCTTCTGCTTAACAGGCCTGTGCATCTCGTCCACATTGAGACGGTGGACGAGGACCTCGGGGTTAATCCCTGGCATGTCGGAGGCGGTCCAGGCGAAGATGTCGATTTGCTTTGGAGGAATTGATCAGCTCGCGCCGAGGCTCTCCCTTTAGCAGCGACCCGATCTTTATGGTTCGGTCGGGCGAGCTTCGTCCAGCGGTACTTCCTCCAGTTCTTCGGCCGGTTCCCCCGTTGCTCGGCGAAGTCCTCGCGAGCGTCTAGCCCGTCAACTTCGGGATCCTGGACTGAAGGCTCGTGACAAAACATTGCCGAGCCATGGTTTGCTTCCCCGAACCACTCCAATTCCTCGCCCGGTGGGGAACTTCATAGACAGTGTGGGATAGAGACAACGGCCTTGAGAGACATCAGGCCGGGCTGCCGAATATGGCATTGTATGGGGACCTGAGGTCGGTCACTAGGAAGTCGTCTGAACAATGGCCATAAGGGGCCAGGTTCCTGCGCGGACCGTCAGGGTGACGACCCCTTCCGGGATGATGACGTCGCCGGTGAATCCCATCAGGGTGGAATCCACGGCTCGAAGGTTTTCCATGAGCAATTTCATCCTGGCAAACACACCGAGGTACAAAACGTTTACCGAACTTCCACTATCAACGAGGATTCGGCTTACATCATAATTGTTCAAATTAGGGATACAACAAGTGCGTCATCATGGGGAACTGTATCCCAAGAAGACATCATCGGAAAAGGAGAGCTCGCCCGTGCGTGCCTTTTTGGTGCCGGCCTTCGTCATCATTTCTGGAGCTCGATCCGCCGGCCTCTTCAATCATGTTGATACGGCCAACCACGGGCGGATTGGGAGGAGGAGGAGGCTGTGAGGCTCGGGCTGGCGGTCGCCTCCTTGCCCTGATTCAGGCGCCCTTCTGAACTGGTCCAGCCGTCCCGCTGGATCAGCTTCTCAATTTCATTCTTCAGCTGCCAGCATTCTCAGTGTCGTGGCCGTGCTCCCTATGGTAGCGGCAGTATTTGGTGGGATCCCTCCGGTTGGGTTCCCTCGGAGAGGGGCTGGTCGGGGAAGCTGGCGCTCTATCTCCATGAGGATCTGCGCCCGGGCACAGTCAGCGGAGTGTAGCGATCGAACCGCCTGGGCGGGCTCCGGGAGCGATTCTTGGTGGCGGCAGGGGACTCTTTGGCGGCGAGGCGGGCTCGGCTGACGGACGGGCCGGCTCCTATCGGAACCTTTAGGTTCTTTCTTCTTCGCCAGCTCGGCGCGGGCAGCTCTCCGGGACTCCTCGACCCTGACGTATTTGTCTGCTAGAGCCATCATATCGGAGAGGTTTGGGGGTAGCTAACTTTCCGCCAGGTAGAAGTCGCTCTCCTTCAAGACTCCCCCCGCCAGGGCAGACATAGCTACCTCATGATTAAGGTGGTCTACCTCAGCATGGCCTTATTGAAGCGGCCAAGTAATTCCTCAAGGACTCCCCCTCTCTCTGCTTAACTTCGAGAGGGAGTCGGATCTCCGCCGGTGACGGCGGCTGCTGACGAACTGGCCAATAAAAAGATGGCTCAGCTCGTCAATAATCAATGGAACCTGGTTTCAAGGCGTTAAACCAGGTTCGGGCAGATCCTCTGAGGGTGGAAGGGAAGGCGCGGCAGAGGATCGCGTCGGATGCTCCGTGGAACATCATTATTGACCGGAAGCTGCTGAGATGATCATCCGGGTCAGAAGAGCCATGGTAGGGCTCGATGGTTGGTAACTTGACATAGGAGGGAATCACTTCCTCCATGATCCCTTTGGAGAAAGGGATGCCCTGCTCTGCCTTGGGTTGGGGCTGATGGGCCTGCTTGGCGGCGTCTAGCTCCTGACGCATCTCCCAGATTTGTCGACGGATCTCCTCTTCAGATGTAAGAGGAGGAGCTAGGCGAGGAGAGCACAGGGACGACGTCGAATCATGGCAGGAGGACACTGGGGAGAGGGTCCGGGCCCGCCGAGATCTGGGGGGATCCCTGTCATAGCCAGCTCGTGGGATTGGTTTGTCCCCCTTGGGCCGGCGCTGGGGGTCTGCGACTCCATGCGGACCGGAGGAGGAGGTGGCCGGAAAGAAAGGGGCAGCGTCCTCCTCAGGGAGGCGTGGAGCAGGGGCGGTTGCGAGGCGCTTCTGCACCAGGTGAGTCAGGGCTTGGACCTGCTGGACCAGTGAGGCAAACTGGTCCTGGGACACCGGGATGGCTGGCGGCGACGGGGTCTCGATGGGTGGCGGCTGTGGCGCCACATTGCTCATCGGATCAGTCTCTGGGAGGCAACCTGGTCCTGGGCTTCAGAAGTTGCCCTTCTCCGATTAACCATTGGAGAGGTTCTCTTTCAGATCAAGATCCTTGTCTCCTTTTTCAAGTTTTGATGGGACTTGAGGCCCTTCCTCTAGCGCCAATCTGTTGCCGCTGGGATCTGTCCTCCGACTCGGCGCATCCGGTCTCCTGATCTGGGTTTCCTCCTGGGCGTACCTGCACAGAAGTCCTCACGCAAGAGGCGTTGGGGGTGGCCCTCCGCGGAAGACCCTCCGACGCTCAAGTCAACGGGGATCGACGATTGATAGAAATGGGGAGAAGGATCCCTCTGGGGAGTCCCTCCAAGGATGGCCAATCGAGAGCTCTCGGAGAGCGCCGATGAGCGGTGAAGGAGAGTGAGTGAGTTGTGGGAGTAAGCTAGGGGCCGTGAGCGCATACCTAAGAGAATCTGGGGATGTCGTATTTATAGGTAATGACCTGGATCTTGAGCGCCTTCTGGAAGGTTCGAAGGTTATTAGGATACGGGAATGAATCGAATCAGGCCGTTGTAAGGCCGATGGGATCCGTATCTTGTTCGTTGAGGGATCGATGGCTGGGAGAGCTCTTTGATGGCCTGAGATCTGATAGATGCGTAGGTCCCAGGTAGTTATATTAGGTCCTAGACCACTCCTCAATATGATTCTTTGTCTGGGATTCTGTGATGATGGGCCTAGGCTCTCCCGCGTCGGGTTCTACGGAGGTGAGTGTCGAATCGTGGATTGCTCATGGGAGTCAAGCTGTGGAAGCTCGAGGAAACCGAGCTTCGGGAAGCTCGGGGGAGGCCGAGCCATAGGAAGCTCGGGGGAAGGTGAGCCGTGGGAGGCTTGGGGTAGCCGAGTTACAGGTAGCTCGGGGAAACCGAGCTGTGGAAACTCAGGAAGTCCAAGCTATAGGTAGCTTGGGGAAGCCGAGCTATGGGAGCTCATAGGAGCCGAGCTTCGGGAAGCTCGGAGGACGCCGAGCCATGAGAGGCTCGGGAGAAGCCGAGCAATAGGTAGCTCGGAGAAAAACGAATCATCGGTAAATCGAGAAAACCGAGCTATAGGAAGCTCAGGGAAACCGAGCCATGGGAGGCTCGGGGAAAACGAGCTGTGGGAAGCTCGGGGAAGCCGAGCCATGGGAGGCACGGGGGAAGCCGAGCTATAGGTAGCTCGGAGAAACCGAGCTATGGGAGCTCGGAGAGGTCGAGCTATAGGTAGCTCGGGGAAGGCTGAGTTACGGGTAGTTCGAAAAGGTTGGGCTATGAAAATCAGAAAAAAAAAAAAAAGCGCCATGGGTCGCATGGCCTGTCGGACCACATTAGTTTAGCTTGTTCCTCGGGGGCATATCGTAGCGGACAGAGGGATGGGGCTGATCTTAGCCTTTCGCATGGTTATCAATGTGACGATTTTACCCCTTAACACATGTAATCATAACAAATTTGGTTAAGCTAAAATCTACCTTCAGATTGCAAGAGAAAATAAAATAAAAATATAGAAAAAAAACTAAATGTACAAGAATTTTTTTTTTTTTGCGTATAATATTTTTGACAGATAAATATTCTAATATCACCGTATATTGCAATAATCTTTATCATCGTTTGAGATAGTACAAGATAATCAAGAAAGGATCGTAAGTAAATTTTTTTTTATTGACTAAATAATCTTTCTCCGCGAGACATTTTAAGTACTACAAAACGCGAGACATTTTAAGCACAACAAAACGTGCTCCATACTTAATCCCCCTATATAAGTCAAAACTAACTCTCTCTCTCTCTCTCTCTCTCTCTCTGGCCATACCTCCTTGCGCTGCCCTCCAACGTTTGAGAGCGCCTCCATTCTCATAACCCTAACTTTTCCTTCCAGAACCCTAACATCTGCCTAAATGGGACGGCGGAAGGGCGGGAACAAGAGCCCCGCTCCAGGAGGCACCCAGAAGAGCAGCTCAAGCAATGGCTTCCACGACGCGGCCAACAGGATGAGCATCGCCAGCGGAGAGGAGGTCGACGAGGTGATGGAGGAGAAGACCGAGAGCTCCAACCTCGAGGACCCGGCGGAATCCCTAACCCTAATCGGCAGCGATAAGACCAGTGCCGATTATTACTTCGATTCCTACTCCCACTTCGGTAATGCGTTGTTATTATTCGAATTTGATGCCGTCTTGTCGATCGTCCCGAGTTTTTGCTTCAGTTGGATGATTTTGGTGGTTTGAACGTTATTTTTGATCTGATAACGCATTTTGGTTGCTCTGTTCTTCAAGATTCAATTTTTTTTTTTTGTCCTGTCCAATATCTGTTTTGTTTATTTGATGCCTAATCTTTATTCCGGGTTGTCAAGATACGATCATTGCTCATATCATGATTTAGACAAAGAATCAAATTTTGTTTATTTAGCGATTTCGAGCTTCCATAGTATATTTTTATACGTTCTTTTAAGTTAGCTATAGGAGTGAAGTTGTTGAATTTATTGTTTGTAGGGGAGTCGGCACGACGTCTTACATTTTTTTTCCCCTTGTATTTGCAGGTATTCATGAAGTAAGTACATCACATTCAACTTTCAAAGGAAGTATTGGTTATTATGTCTCGTGAATGGATTTACATACTGTCATAATTCTATTAGAAAGTGAACTTTGTTATATTCTTTGTCATTTAAGAGAGGATCTTATGACATTAAATATTACACGGACAGAGAGGCAATGTCAGGTTTGGCTTGTAAGCTAAGATATGATTCAGTGCTATATAACCCTGCAGTTTTTATTGTAGGTTCTTTAACTTTCTTTTAAGGTTGGAACCGGAATCTTGAAGAAACTTTATATATTACTTCCTAGTGACTCTTCACCATGCTTGTATCTTGCTTCTTGTCATCAATAAACCTGATACAGAATAGTTAAAATGGATAATCAACAGTCATGGATTCCAGCTGACTGTACATGCTTTATTTTGGTCTATAAACTACATCTCGGTGTTTTAGTTACTATTCTGCTTAACTTTTTCTGAAATGTCCTGAATTAATCTCTCTCAAATCCTTACATCGACTTCCAACTTGTGATATAAAACAGTGTATGTAATACTTTGTAATAGCAGGTTGCAGCTATCCTGTTATTTTGCTTTCGTGCTTGGACAAGTCAGAATCTTATTAGCTCTCTTTCTAGGGAGGTGTGGTATACTTGTGAGAGTAGCAGTTTCATGGTGCATCCTCCCAAAATTGAGGATCTGTTGGTTTGTAAACTCATGTTTTCCTATTTGGGAGAGCAATCCATGATCCCTCCAACCACTCCCTTTGTTCTTCTGATATGGGAATTTGCTGGCCACATTAAATCAATCATGTCATGGTAGCCATGTGCAAAATAATATTGGATGTCTTAGCAGGTGCATATGGTAGTTCATTGAGTTGTTACTTTCAATTAAAGCAATTTAGCAATTCAATTCAGTCTCTGTAGAAAGTAAGGATGTGGAGGGCATTTTATTTGTTTTTTGCCTTCAGACTAGTTAGTGTTTAAATTCTTGGAATTTGCAATTGCAATGGTGATTATTTTAGTTATTCTCATCAGAGCTTCTGTGATCTTTATCTGGTTTGCTTTAAAGATGGGAAAACTGTTTTAGCTCATGTATTCAGTGAATCTATGTCATCATGGAGTATTTCCAGAGTAATTTTAAGTCTTCAGAATCTATTTAAGCACGTTATGTTTAGAGTCAGCACATTAACAAATGTTGAGATCAATTGACATCACCAAATTTCTCAAACTTGAAGGGTCATAAATGTTCAGAGGCTTTTTTTTTTGGGAGCATAAATGACCACAGGCCATTTCAAATGCAAACTGTTAGCTTCATGTTATTCTTCAAGGACAATCTCCATCTACGTTTCTTGAAATATTTTTGATTACGTATGTTTTGAGATTTTTTGGTATTTTCCTGGGAATGTGTGTCATCTTGAGGAGTACTTGTCTTGTTTCACAGAAGCAGGTTGTTTTAGGGCAACCTTTTCGTTTCTTTTGTTTCATTTCAAATTCCCAATCATTTTTTTTTTTCTTTCCGACAGTTTTTTTTTGTTGTTGTTACTTTTTGGGGTGGTTTCAGGTAGCAAGATCAAATAATAGGCATGCATTTTTTGAGAGATAACAATTATGTTTATTAGTTGCATATGATTAATCATTTTTTCTGTGAATAGATTTTATGTTGCTTGTTTTCTTTAACTGTCTCCTTGCCCTTGTTTTTGAGGGGAAAGTTTTATTATAAGAAGGAAAGTTATGCCATCCTTCTGCAACATGATATGCTTGCAACAATGAAATTGTTTGTTATAAACCAGCTCAAGAGAGAGGCATTATCTGAGTTAATATTCCAAAATTTATTATGCTACATGTGTGTTACTGCATAGCCACCATTAAGTTTTTAGTGTATTTGTTGCATTTTGTAGAAATGTCATTTGATTTTAGAGGCTGGAATGCTTTGAATGACAGTATTCACCTTGCAGGAAATGTTGAAAGATGTTGTCAGGACAAAGACTTATCAGAATGTCATTTATCAGAACAGCTTTCTCTTCAAGAATAAGGTGGTTCTTGATGTGGGTGCAGGGACAGGAATTCTTTCTCTTTTCTGTGCAAAAGCAGGAGCAAAGCATGTATATGCGGTAGGTTTCCTTCCTATTTGTTTGTGCTTTAACTGTCTCTATTTGGCTTGCTTGCATGCATATGGCTTTGATGTCTAACAAGGTTGTCTGACATGACAAGGCTGAGGGCCATAGTGCTCTATAATAATGCCTCTAGTCACTTGTTTTTAAGAGGTGAGCAGTCAGGTTGCCCAGCATCTATGACTTGTTAGATTCAGTTGTACCAACTGCCAAGTTTCCCATGGTTGAGGTGATATTGAATGACATAGTTAAGAGGAAGGAAGATTAAGGTATTGTTGCACTGAAGTAGTGATAAGGACCTTTAAGATTGAGATGATTTGGAGTTTGATCAGAGCCACCAGCAGAGTAATATCTATTATACCGAACCTCAAGTCATCAGAATAAGAACTTGTTGCATAATATGATTTAGTGGCAAAGCTTGCTTGTGGGAATTGGAGACTCTATGGAGGGTTTAATTCAAACAAAAATATCAGAAAAATGAGCTGGTTTTGAACTAGAACTATCAAATGAGAACTTTGCATTATGTTTACAGTTTTCTTGGTATGAAAGCTTCAAATCTTTGTCCCATTCTATCAGTATTCTAAATGAGTTTTTTTTTTTAAAAAAAATGCTGCAGGAAAGTCCTAAGGATTATGTTTGAAATGATTTTTAGCGTCCATGCGCATATCTATGTATTCTAGTATTAAATTTTAATTAAATATGCAAACCACTAGAACTATAATAGAAGTTGCTTTGTTATAATTTGTCTCATTGGTAGATGAACAAGAATTTGTCATTTATCTGAAGTTCAATTTAGGTGTTCCATATGGTTTTAATAGTATTTTAGGATGTGAAATATGTGAGCTCAATGGTTTGACATGTCACACCTTGAATCCAAGATCCGAGCGGGGGTCTATGATAATTGCTGGATACTCATAAGGAGTTTCATATAAATATGTAAGGCATCAAACATGATGTCATAATCAACTATACAAAATTTTAATCGTAAATTTAACAAGTGTTTTCAGGTAAACATAAACATTGGCTATAAAACCATTATTCTAAGAAGATACAAAATCTCAACAACTAATTTATAAAAGTTTCTTTATTCTCCTCATAAATTTAGGCACTCTTCTAGTAGTATCCTCATGTAGCTATTGAGCAGTGTTTGAAAAAAAAAGGGTAAAATATAATGAGCTACACAGTCCAATAAGCAATGATTAACCTTGTAAAATGTAATATAAGATTAGTATATAGATACAATTTATTAGATAAAACAAATAATATGTAATTATTATATTCTTAGTTTTCATTATATCATGCCATCTAATTTTAATTTTCATTGTGTTATGTCCTCTAATCTTGCTATGCTAGAATTATATCATCAGCATTTGAGCCCCATAGATAGGGTATCAATTAAGGTATAGCCTCCAAGGTTATGGGTATCACCCGTGTATAATCTCCATAGGTAGGGTATCAACTGATTATATTCCCCAAGGTCATGGGTTTTTCCAGCATATAGCCCACTGCTAGGATATTCAAATTACCCAGCACAATTAGATTAAGAATTTTTTATTCAATTTCATCATCTCTCATTAAATCTTATTCATAATTAGTTTAACATCTTTGTCAATTCATTATAAGTAATAAATAATTAATATTAAGTATAATTATGGCAATCATGGTCAATATGCAAGCACATCATAGAATGATAAATATTTATTTATTTAAAAATGTGATAAATTTTAGAAGTGACCAATCATTGCTTATTTCTCTAGATAAAATTATGAAAAACTAATTCTTAATTTCTGACGCTCAAGAGCTCTATCAATCTTCTTGATCCTTTGAGCTTTACCTTCTTCATCCTTTGGAACTATTGATTTGATATCAAAAGACTTCCATTGTGCATTGATAGATTTTCTAAAGGAAATTCTAATTTTCTAAAATCAATAAACTTCCTATTTTTGTAGCATTAAACTTCTTAGTTTTTTAAGGATTCTAATTTCTTTAAGAAAATTAAAGAAATAAATATTCATTAAATATTTAAAAATAAAATTTGATTCAAAACTGACTTCTAACTTATCCAACATAATTTTTTGAAATATAAAAAATTTTGAATAAATACACCAAAAATCATCCTTATCCCGTTAATGATATTTTTGTAATTTATCTAAAGTTCATCAGCACTGATACATGTTCATTAAAGTGCTCCTAACTTCCTGAATTAATTTCTGATTTCTGATTTGAGTGATTTAAGAAGCATTAGAAAGCTAACTTAATATTGAACATCATGAATATAAATTCAATAAAAAAATTAATTATATAATTTTTTAATTCAATTTTATCTAATTACATTTTAATCTAAAGTGAGCTAGCCTAAAAGGACTGAATCTCGCATGACATCTAGAAGGTGGAAGGACATCCCAATGTGGCTGGTGAATTCTAAGTGTGTAGTTCAGTTGGACCAGGAGGTTTCTTTCCCTTTTATATCATGCAAAGTGATGATTTTGTCCTAGATGGTCTATTAACTGTTTGTTATGCAGCATGAATTCCTTTCCCCTCATGATTGCTTGTGCTTGTTTCAATTTTCGCGTTATTTTACATAAGTAATTAATCCATCATGTTGTTAATTCAATGGCAATCAAAACCTTCTGCAGATAGAGTGCTCCCTCATGGCTGACATGGCAAAAGAAATTGTTCAAGCAAATGGATTTTCTAATGGTGATTCTTTACTTCATATTGTATTTTTTACTTTCTGCCACTACCATGCATCTTATTGTTTTCTTTGCATGTTATAGTCATAACAGTCCTGAAGGGAAAAGTTGAAGAGATAGAGCTTCCAGTCACCCATGTTGATGTCATCATTTCTGAATGGATGGGTTATTTCTTGCTCTTTGAGAATATGTTGAACACAGTGTTGTATGCACGTGATAAATGGCTTGTAAGTGATGCTTCACATTCATTTTACCTTCTTCATGTCTCACATGAAGTCCAAATTTCATGCAACTTGCAATGGTCATCTGATTTTGCCATGTACTTATGGATTGTTTATGGTTTAATTAGGTTGATCTGAACCTGCTGATAGTTGATTTGCCATGTCTTTAACAGTTAGTCTTTCTAGGACCGAGTCCTGTGTGTGTGAGAAGCTTTAGGCCTGGCCAAATTTGGCCAAAACTAAACATAGGCTAGACATTGCTATGTGTTAATGATATAAAAAATATAGTTTAACAAAGTATTTGTCTGTTGAAAAGGAGTGACCCAATAAACATGCAAGTCAGTTTTGGCAGTTGTGTGCTTCACTTGTCACCATCCTAGCAGTTTGTGCAAGGTTGTGATACTATAAGTGGACGAAAATGCTTCTCATTTATGAGGCAGTTGGGTAGGACATCACTGCTAAATTATCAGGAGCTGATGTTGAGCATCTACATTTACTGACCTTAGCTGAAATTTTAATTAAATGAGGATGTAGCTCAGTCACTCACTTAAATTCTGTGGTTTAATTGTATATGATAAGCTGGTTCTGTCACATGATGACAAGGTGTATTAAAATTGTCATATCATATTGCTACTTTGATGTGAACTTGATGCCATTGTATGCATCACCATAGCTGTGTGAAATATGTGGTTTCAAGTGCCAGTCTGTGCTGGTCAGCGCATATTTTATTGGGTCAAAATTGGCACCCAACATATCTTGCCATGCCACCTATTTAACCCTTTTTAAAAATATATTCAAAGTTTTAAATCTTATGAAATAGAGGCATCTTGGTTTTTTCACTAAATGGGACGCCTCAAGCAGTTAGGCATCTGATACTCCTCTGGATTTTTTTTTAAAAAAATTATTTGTGCAGCTTTAATGTTTTATTCTATTGTTAAATATATTTGAACTTTTGTATTAAATTATATCTATTTAAAATTGATATTATATATATTATGGTTGAGACGGAATGGTCAAGACCGGTATTGAAATCTATCTGGGAGGTGCAGGATTGCAAGATGGCCCTATCCCATGAAGACTCAAATCATTGAGTATACCTTTTCTTTTAAAAAAATTAAAAATTAAAAAGGGATCTATCTTTATTTGTTTTGGCACAATGTGGCATGTGTACCAGCACAGCTACTGTGCTAGTGATCACCATGCCCACTGACATTGTTGCTTGAAACTGTGGTGAAATATGATTATGTTCACATAATGACTAGGGCACAACCATTGAAAACTGACCATTGCTTAACCAATAAAATTTATAGTGATGGTAATTATTTGAATCTTTATGGCTGTAGATTGGTTATTTGATTACATTTGCTTTTGCCAGTTGATGTCAATATCTTCTGTGGATTAAGTGCTCTATTTCTTGATTTCTGATCACTGTATTGATTGAACCCTACTTTATCTGAGAGTAAGTGGAATGTTATAGCATGGCGTATTTAGTCTCTCCGTCCTTTTTATCATGCAGATTAATGATGGAATTGTCCTACCGGACAAAGCCTCTCTATATTTGACAGCAATTGAGGATGCTGAATATAAGGAAGACAAGATTGAATGTGAGTTCTCTCTCTGTCGATTATGGTTTGTGTGTGCTTATAATGATCAACACCCTTAAATGTGACCATTATATCCCACTTCTTGTACCATTCGAACATGCTCTGAAGTTTGTTCATGTCAAGACTTTGTTTGTCCATATGCTTATTCTGTTTCTGATGGCCTATCATCGCACTTTTTGGCAGTCTGGAGCAATGTATATGGCTTTGACATGAGTTGCATCAAGATACAGGCCATGATGGAACCAATTGTCGATACTGTGGAACCAAATCAAATAGTCACCAACTGCCAGTTGCTTAAGGTGATTTAATTGATCATGTTCTCTTGCTTCTATTTCCTTAGTTCTCCTTTGATTAACAAGTTGCTACTTTTTTTCTCCATGTTATTAATTTCAGACAATGGATATTTCAAAAATGGATCCAGGGGATGTCTCTTTCACAGCACCATTTAAACTTGTGGCAGAACGCAATGATTACATCCATGCTCTTGTGGCTTACTTCGATGTCTCATTCACCAAATGTCACAAGATGATGGGATTCTCTACAGGTTCTTTTTCTTTATCTTAGCTATAATTGTGAATCATCTTGGAAGATTTTGTGTTCTGGATTTACCATGTAATGTTGCTTCCAGCATCTTGCGTGCAAGCTTGGTTTGCATTTATGAAAAGGCATCTGCATTTTGTCTGCCATGTCAATTTTTTATTTGTACATTTTGGAATTTTACAATTGCTGCTTTCTACTCGTTGCTCAACCTGCACTTCCCAGGAATTACACTGGACTTGGCAGCAGAAAATAATGCTAATCAATGTGCTTTAGAAAGAGCTCTAATATAAATAGGTAAAATACATTTAAGAGCAATGCTTCTATAACTGAAAATCATGTTCAGATATGAATATTTTCCTGTCGATTATAAACTTTATTATTCAAATGGGAATTCACCTGTTTACTAAATTGAATCTTCGACAATGTCCCTACCACATGGAGCCTGGAAACTAGTTCAAAAAAATGAGCTATTATTTACCCCACAAGTTTTGAGAGGCATCGTGGTGAGCAGGTGGTAATATGTCATTGATATATTTCACAGGTATGGTTTTTAGCACTATCAAACACGGTAATAAGCTGTTGTTCATTTGGTGTATAAGTTTTTCTGTCATTATTTACCTTTGAATATACCGCATCGTATACTAGTTTGGAAAAAAATAATGATGGAAATTGTAAGCTTAATTGTGCATCACCCTTCCTAAAGATCATGATCATAGCATTCTCATTGTTCAGAAAATTAGATGGTCAGGTCTCTGCTGCACATTCTTAATTTTACACGGCTGTGCCCATCCTTTTCTTATGAATTTGATAATTACTGATGAATAGACCATGCCGTATGATTGATGAACTCTGTTCTGCAGGGCCAAAATCAAAGGTTACCCACTGGAAGCAAACCGTCCTCTATCTTGAAGATGTTCTGACCATTTGTGAGGGAGAGGCGTTGGTTGGGAGCATGACTGTGGAGCCCAACAAGAACAATCCTCGGGATGTTGATATCATGCTCAAGTATTCATTCAACGGACAGCGTTGCCAGGTCTCCAGCAGAACGCAACATTATAAAATGCGTTAACTTGTGATTGCTATTCTTGTGCAAAGTGGCACGTATTAATATAGCAGGCTTTTAAGTTCAAATTTATTTGTAAGGCTGGAATACAGAATTGGTTCTGCAGAGATCTTATACATGTAATTTATTATTTTTACGTTGCAATATTTTAACGTTAAGTTATGATGTTGGACGGATTGAACATGTTTTTCCATCAACAAAAGAACCACCATTAAAGTCACAGGGTATATGTATGTCATTTCATTCCAAAATTTGATGTTGCCCCCTGATGGAAAACCATCACGAGTTTACCTGAGGCAATCGTTCATAGCACTAAACTTTTAAGTAGCAGCTGAACTTCTTGGTTGGTGCTATATTTCAGACTAGCATGTATCTTCACAGAAACAGGAAATTGTGGTCTGTCCTTGAAGATAGGTTGCTAGCCAATCAGAAATTGTGAGGATTGTGCATCATGGAGAAGAATGTGTGCGCTATTGAGCTCCGGCTGTCTGTGAAGGTGGCCTTATTTGCCCTCAAATGGTTCAGGTATGGAAACAAGGTTGGTGACTATCTTGCTTGGGTTGGAAGCTGATTGCACCAGCCACTTTACTGGACCAAGGAAAACCGTTCCAAGTAAGAGCTGTTATTGCGTTACAAAGGGAAAAGGAAAAAGAAACCAGGTGCGGGCTGCCTGGATTAAAAGCCGGAATTCTGGTGGTAGGCTCAGCCTAAAGTCGGAATTCTCCTGCATGCATGATTGCGCATGAGGGGAGAGAAAATCAAAAAGAAAATGAAACTAGAGAACACAAGAGGTCACTGCTAGATGTTAGATGTCAAGATCCACTGAATTTAAGACATCCATGTGCCTGAATTACACACAGAATTTTGTTCTAGATTGCAACATTTCTTCATAATTATGCTATTCTGGAAACTAGTAAAACTTTATTTGCTTTAGTTGATTAAGGATTCTTTGATATATTTGTTAAAACATAAATCTCAGGAAACATGATGCAAGCAATGATGCATGTGACTAGCATTGATATGAAAAGCTTTCACATCATAACGTTAGGGATGTAGTCTATAATTACTGCTAGTAATTCAGCAAATTGTTCCTCAACAAGTATGGTTCTTTAGCTGTATCCAATATACAGCATTAGCATCGGCAATGAAATAGCATAGGGGAAGGTACTTGCTCAGAGACCTTGACTTCAAAGTCAAGCAGCTTAGCTCATCTGTCGAGAGCTATTTAATTAGACTACATCCAGCAATAGCTCCAAGTTATCAGCCACTTGAAGTCATTGTAAGCTTACAATTGGGAGGTCCTGGTTCCTGAGCTTTCAAATTTTTGTTACCTAGGAAACCCGGCTCCCCTAACAGTATCAAATTGCACCGTCAGAGCCATTTCCTGTTCTGGTACTCTCCTGTCATCTCCCAACACATACTTGAGCAGACTTTCCTAGTAGCCAGTTATTTATCACACAGTTTGTCTGGTGTCTTAATAATAAATATTCATTCAAAGGATATGAGCTCAGAAATTATTTTGTAGCAACTCTATAATGTCAGTTTCTCAATTTCTATTCCGTAAGTTACAACATCTCAATCAGAACCAATTAATACATTCATAACACATTCGTAGCAAAAGGAATGTGAAAAGTAGCTGTTAATATGCTGGTGGCCGCTAACTGTTCCCTACTTTTTGATATAGAGGCTGTCCACCGTCAATGTCAATTCAGAAGACAAGCACAAGAAAAAGGCAACTGGACTCCACTTTAACTGATCGCTCACCATTCTCATAGCTCAGTTTTAACCGGCTTTGAAGAACTTGATTTCGTTTTCTTCCCCCTCCACCAATTCTTGACCTGTTTTGTTACCTTGTTCACCTGTCTTTTAATGGTTGTTCCTGTCTTTGTAATACTTTGCAATACATTATGCTTGAAATCTTTTCTGGGAGATTTTTTCTCCTCTAGAATTTTTCCCTGAAATCCCAAAGAATCGAACCACTAAGACAGCAGAAAAAGAACAGAGCTCAGATAACTTAAAAAGAAAGAAATTGATACCGTACCAATTTTCCAGGAAAGCTGTCATCATCATCTTCATCATCATCAGCTTCTTCATTACCAAATTTCATGTTCATCAAATCTTCTCTTGAATACATTTTCATACTAGGTGCTCCTGGCATACCCTGATACTATGACAGCTTAAATCATCAATCAAGTATAAAATAGCCAAGTCTACATGTTTGACCGCCCAAAGAGAATTACCTCCATAGATCTCAAAATCTTTTCCATTTCAGCCTCCTTAGCGGGCTTGGCAATAAAAGGTTCTCCAGGAATCCTACCCTGTATACCATACGAAGCCATGATTTCAGATATGAAGCAACATGTGCCCAAACAAGAGCAGTTAAAAAAAGAAGGAACAAACAAAATAAATTTAGATATTAACATCAAAGTTTAGTCTTCAGTGAACCGTTTTTCTAATGACAGAGATTTTAGTATGGTTGTGCAAAGTACTTCATCAATTAAATTGTTTTCTAGGGTCTAAGGGAAATGAATTGACCAAAACAGCACAGAGGAGTTACATTTCATACCAAACTGGCTTTTACTTTATGACAAGGAAATTATTACAAATATGAAAAAGCATGTGAAAGAAAAAGCTAGATCAAGGATATAACTGCCATGATTGGACTTGCTAATACCAAATTTTGGTTATCAAGGACAAGAGAGTTGTGCTTGGCATGGGCCCACACATTACATACAGAAACAACTAAAGGACAAATTCTTCCCTTCCATTTATAGTGGAAATCATTAAAAACCAATATGCATACTCTCTGTAAAAGGTATAACATAAGGTGCACTACATGCATCTCACGGTGGCCTCTGTATGTGGTTTGCATCTCACTTTATATAATTTGACTTGTAAGCCTTTAGGTGTTTCGCCTCATGGTGAAGAAACAGATTTCCAATAAACCATTCATATAAAATAAATTTGGGTTGTCTAATGGAAAAGGAAAAAGAAAAAAGGCATTATGGTTTCTTAATGATTTGAATAAGTGAGTTATTTCTTTGTTATTGCTGTATTTATATATGGTACTGTGATTACCTCAGGAACGGGTGGTGGCCTGACGGAGCATGCTTTAGAAAGGTCATTGCAGAGAAAATTCATTAATGAATCAATTGAAGGCTTTGTGCTATAAATAAATTCAGCAACATCAGTATCTGAGTAACCCATAACCTGCAAAAAAGTAGAAAAGGGCAAAAGGGGAAAGAAGGAGGGGGGGAGTTGATCATCAACCATCATAGATTTTTTGTGATCTTAAATGTCAAGTAATTGCTGTGATAAATCTGTGATATTAAATATCAAGCAAGTGTTGTGTGAAAACCAAAAAGGATAAAATAAGTCTCTCACGTATACAACTAGACCGATTAGAAAGCAAAAACATCTAGTGGGTAACATGCATTCCCAGGAGGAATCTTTTTCCAGTTAGATTGTGTCTCTATCTTGTCACAACATCAAATCTGCCAATTCTACAAGTAAAAAATGATTTCAGTCAATTCATGCAAAGCAAGTCTAAGGACCAGCAATGAGGTATTACTGTCATACGCAAAATGGACACCTGAACTGGTCCTCGAACATTTTCACTCACTAGAGCAGCCAAACTATTGTGACAAACCATGAATTCAATTAGCTTCATCACTGGGTTTCAGGACTGAACTGCTTCCATAGTATTTCATCAACAAAGGGGGAGACGTCAATAACCATATTTGATTTCATTTTTTTTAGCATTGAAAAACACACAAAAAAAAATATTGTGATTTTCCTCCACATGATAGTGTTAAAATTGATAACCTAAGTCCACAGATGTAATTGATTAGGAATATAGGATTTTGTGTTTTTAATAGGCAAAAGACAAAATGGATATAAGCGTGCAATCATGCAGTGATCACCAAGCTCCTAAATGGAATCTAAATTCTTAAACAGGTTATAGAGAAATGGTATCTAAAATAAATGATGTTTCAAAGACCAGTAAGCTTTGCAAACATATTGTCTCCTCATCCATCTGATATGTCATTCCTTTCCAAAATACTTAAGAGTTTATACTAAAACTCGAGCATGATGTTTATATTTTATGCCATGACTTCCTCAAAGTAACTCTGTGACTCTGGATATTGTATGTGATGTAAAGATAACAAATAGAGGGTAACCATACACTCTTTTACCCTGAATTCCACAGAATCAAAATTTCACCTACTTGTCATAACAAATGCAGGTTTACCTCTTGACAAGCACGCTCAATAGTCTTGCATTCTGAATTACATTGTCCTTCAGTACCTTGCTCAACAAGCTGGGAAGGAAAAAAAAAGTAATTTAAGAAATAAATCTATAAAAGTCACCACACATAAAAAGAATACATGTGGCAAAAGATTGTAAATAATAGTAGTATAGGAGCAGATGCCACTATAAGAAAAAAAAAAGAAGAAAGATATACATGCTCTTGAAATTGCATGTGCCATGTTCTCTTACCAACTAGAATATATCAATCAGAAAAGAAGTGTGGTGCAAGAAAACCTAACCATGACCAGCAAGTCTTATATGTCACAGGCTTCATGGATGATTCTTAAGGCAGTGATTGTCATCAAGGTCTTTTCCTTATTTTGATAACACGGTGATTTATATCTAGGACTGAAAGTTTAACGAAGAGGATAAAGTACTTCAACATGAAGGCACATGACGATTGAAAGAAAAAAGGGAATAAGTAGAACACATTAAATAAAAAGAACATATAGAAGAGGAAAAGGACATATCCCCCAAGAATGGATATGTAACGGGAGAATAAATGGAACTCATCAAAGTCTCAACTCACCAAAATCTATGATCTAAACCCATGAAAGATAATATAAGGTAATAAAGCCCTAAATTATCAATTTTGGATTTTGGTTTCCAAATATTCTAGATTTCTTCTCCTTCCAAACATCCTATTAACACCCATAAAATAAGCTTCAAGATCTTTCAAGAAAAAAACAAAGGACATGATATTGAAATCAAATAGGGGCATTGTTGCAAAATTTTAAATGACCAAGTATCAAGTGTTATAATTACTCTCGGAAAGGCTAGATTTTATATCCCATCAATGTATATCTGCTTATATGATCTTGTATGATATATGTCACAGAATATAATCAATAGCACCACAAGAAAAAAAAAAGATAATCTTTTTTTAATATTTTTTTTTTCAGTATATCAATAATAACTCATCTTGTGCCTCCAGTGCATATTTCTAGCGTGTGCATCATGGGTTCAAAGATGAACCAGGAATCTGTCATGGTAAGTGAAGCGAATCCATGAAAATGGAAGATCTAGATAGCTTCGAGCCCCTTCACTGCAGGAGCCAGGAGGAGAGAGGAAAGTTTCCAGAACATGTGCTAAATTTCATGCTTTTTGGGTCCACTAGAGCCCATGTTACAACTCCTATGCTGTAATATAGTTTCTCTATCAATCAAAGCCACAGATATTCTACAAGAGACCTAGTAATTGTTTTGATAGCAGTGGATCCATAGTTACTTATTACGAGGCCTATACTACCAAAACAGCTTTTGTTTATTTTGTACCAAAAAAAAATCTAGTGCCATAATATGATTTTTTTTTAAAAAAATGTAACATGGAGGGAAACCAACCAAATATAAACTCTTGTAGTTTCAAATGCAACGAACCACATCACCTATGATAATTTAGTTAACGCAAAGCACCAAAATTAAAATGAATCCAAAAAAAAAAAAACAACAACAAACAAACTGGACTACGAAATCCACAAATTAACTCAGAAAAGAATCGCTCTTTTACCTCCAATTTATCTCCGTTCTCAACTATATCAATCTGGAGAATCCAGTCCGCCTCTTCCTTCTTCAAATTACACACGTTCTCAGCTATCTCAATTATCTGAAATTCCGAAACCTATACCCACCCCGACCACATAAACCGGAAAAAAAGAGATCAAACGATAAGTTACTCACAGGATCAAACAATCAAACATAACCACTTCAAATCTCACAAGACAAGGAGGGAAGTAAGAAGGGAGGAAAAGACGGACCTTTTTGGGGGAGATCTGGGCCTCCTTCTTCTTGACCTGCTGGTAGATCTGGTGGGCGATCTTCTCACAGACCTGGCACTTGATGAAGGGGATGTCTTCCTTCCGGGCGGCAGGCGATGGCTTCTTGGGGGCAGCGAGGGCGGGATTAAGAAGAGCCGACACGAAGAGGAGAAGCAAGAAAGTGGAGATTCGTTGGAGAAGCCTCGCCATTACTCGCCTCCTCCGCTCTTCTTCCCTGCTCCTATTCCCAATGGTCGCTCCAGTGCCGTGCCTCGAAGTAGACGTCACGATGGCTCGGATATTTCCGGAGTCCAGAGGGGTGAAAACGGGTCGGTTGTGACGAGATCCGACCCGTTTCCTGTTCCGAGGGGAAAAACTCCAATTGGGTCGGATCTAGTTTAAGCAAATTCTCGCTCGGATCCAACCCATCTAATATGTATATCTATGCGGCCTGGTTTGAAGTGGAAAAAAAATTAAAAAAACTTTAATCTTTCACATCGCTCGAATCAAATCGGTAGCACATGTTATTGTAAAAATTAACTTTTTGATGGTAACATTCGTGATAGAAGCAATAGACCAGCTTATGTTATTCATCATGTGGATGATATGATATCGGCGGAAGAAGGTTTGATCTTCTTGATTCTTCGGTTCTACTGACCGAGCTATATGAAGCATGAGCGAGTATATCCTATGCTATTAGGTTCCTGAGAACTCGCAACCTCATTATTGAAGGTGATTCCATTACTGTTATTTGCTGGATCCGACAGGAACATAGTTTCCACTTGCATTCTATTCCCTTATTATGCGATATCCGCTCTATGATTTTGAAAGATCATATATCCAGATTCGTCATGTTTATCGCGAAGCCAATACTGTTACGGACCGAATTGCTGCCAAGGTAGCCTGTTATTGAAGATGGATTTCGGGTGATCATTGCCTTCTGATCTTGTCTCAGTTATTATATTATAATATTTCCGGTCTAACCCGATCTAGGATGGTGGTGAATCATTGTTTGTACTAAAAAAAAAAAAAAAAAATCAAATTGCTACCAAAATGGCCTCTCATTCTGTTTATTAGAGATGGATTCCGAATGACCATTACCTTCTGATCTTATCTTAATTATTATATTCTGATATTTCAGATTTAACCCGATTTAGGATAGTGTGAACCACCGTTTATACCCAAAAAAAAAAAATAAATAAATAAATAAAAATATAAAAAAAACAACAACGTACAAGACAACGAGCATAACAATAAAGAATGAATGAAACAATAAAGAAAATAATAAACTTAAGTCTACCTCTCGAAGTTGGGATCCAGTTTGAGTCCATTAAACCCGATTGGTGGGATAGGGTTCTGGATTAGACTCGGGGATTAATTCATTGAAGTAAAGGAAAGTGGAAGCAAAGAATGAATGAAACAATAAAGAAAATAATTTGTTTAGCTAGGTATATTTCATTATTTTGCGAGGGGAACGAGGTCCTGATAAATATGTTGTTTTATTTCTGGAATATAACTGGATAGAACGGAAAATTTTAATTTACAAATAAGAGTACCATTCATTCACTGTGAGATCAGGAACACGGACACATAAAACCTAATTATGAACAGATTGGATAATAGTCCAGTGTTTTCTGAAAGGGAGGTGAATCTAAAATAAGAATGTCTTATGCAAGATATTAAGTTCTTATAAACCAGACCCTTCATCAGAGTTTAAATCAGTGGATTGTCTGCCGATTAAGATTCATGAACAAAGCCAAAATTTAATATGCACTTGAAGATTCCTTTTTTGAATTCTGGGTTTTTAATGAATAACCATCACAAATTGATGATCAGAATATATAAACATATCCCCTGGAAAAAAGTCTCCTATTTTTACAACATGGAAGGACAGTAAATGAAGAGGAGGATCGTAACAATCCCTTCTCCGCTAGTTAAACCTTTTTAAATGGCTGGTGACATTCTTCAGATAGAAGCTTCAACTGAACAACCATAAAGGAAAGCAACCTTGACGGGCCACTCCATCTGCATCTCAGTTTATCATACAAGATACTCGACAGAAATTAGAGCTGGGTGTCCAAACACCCAGTGGCCATAATTATCTCAGTTAACAAGCAATGGCTTAGGAACTGAGAAATATTCATTTCTACACCAAATAACATCAAATTGTTTAGCTGTGATTTAGCAAATGCAAAGTGAACGAGCGCTATCATTTTTGGGGCATACAGGAAGAGCTTGAGGTGAATGATAGATTGCTTTAAAATGCAAGACAAGTTCTTCTGTGAGTGAATTTCAGCCCTTCTACATGCAGAATCAAGCAAAACTCATACCACCATCTCAGCCTCTCTCAGATTTGTTGGTATACCAACATCCAGCCTCATAGTAGGCTTGTACTGTTCTGGCACTCTTGCTCCACCCTGAATACATAGCTCCACCACAGCTGGTGCCTGTCCATAGAAGTTCCTCAGCTCCCGCTGCAGCGCTGGTGCATTTTCTGGCACATGCCACACATACCGTGGCGGTATCAGGTCATCAAGCACTGCTGATTGCCACCCATGCTGCCCATTCCTCTGCTGATGCTTGTATGCTCCACAATTCTGTGCCTTGTGCCCGCTAGGCCCAACGTGCACCTCGGGGCAGTACCCACACACCCTCACCGCATACTTCCTCATCAGCCTCCCGGCACCCTGCCTAAGAGTGTCCCATGCTTCCAGCGTCGCCTCAGCAAGGGAAGCAGTCTCCTCAGCACTGGATGGTGGAAAGGAATCGGAATCAGGAATCTCATCCAGAATTGGCTTCTTAAATTTATTGGGCTTGGGGTCAGGCAAGTCATCTTCATCAGCATCAATAATCTCATTCTTCCTAATACGGATGACAGGTTTCCTCCGCCGCTTGGTGGGTAAGTCAGGAAGGTCAACACCAGCCTGGACACAAAGCTCCACGACAGCTGGGACTCGGGGAATAGAGAACCTCTCCTCATGGGGGATCCGCTTACCAAGGCGGTCAAAAAGATGGTAGGCTTCAACAGGCACAAATACATCCTCCACTGTTGCATTGGTCCACTCATGCAAACCCCTGCGTTTTTCTGCATGCAGGCCTCGGCATGATTTGAATGGGTGCCCGCTCTGGCCAACATGAATTTCATTGCAATACCTGAAAAAGAAGAAAAGAAAATAAAATTATTGTTTATTAATATAATACAGAAAGAATATGCAAGTCTACAACTAGCTGCTTTGGCAATGTAACAAATAAGCAACAGTCAACCAAACTCTATAGGCAAGAAAATGTGAAGGTTTTAAAAGACACATCTGTTATTGGTAGATACACAGCAAAATATTGGTGATATTTGCGACATAGTCTGACCACACATGGAGGTTAAGAGCATTCAGGCCTGTTTGGCCTTATTGAGTGTCAAAACGGGTACTGAAGTTCAAATGAATCACTTTAAAATGTCAGCTAAGCCTTTGTTGGTCTTATCACAAGAACCGCACTTCAACTGTTCCAGTTCTTACTATGGATAATTTCTGAAACCAGTGTGTATCGAAGAAAAGATACACCTGTGCATGTGCAGCATCATCATACATAATGAGTTCTACATAGGCTAACAGATTATTTATGGTTTTAACAGGAGTTGCATATAAATGGGAAGCTATATAAATCCTTTTTTAAAATGATTTATTACATTTATGGACTCGCTGTGTTGAATGTCAATACAGTTTTATGGTTTCCTGGATCATTTGTTATCTATAAAGTTGTGTAGAAATATTAATATAACAGCAGTGCTGAAAGGTAAGCATGCAATATTCGATTAAAAATACAACACTGAAGTATGCATGTCAATGTCATGCAAGGTGCTTAAAAGAAGAGGAATAGAGGAGAAAGATACTTGCAAGCTTGCACTGGCACTGCTTTCATAAGACTCTTCAGATTGTTTATCAACAAAACCCTTGCATTCATCACTTCATATGCAACTGGTATCAGGCTTCTAACCAGCATTCCATTTCTTGGTGGTGGTGTTGGTCTCCTGGGCTTTCCTCTGGCATTCTTTATCCTCTCTCTTGCTGCACGCCTCAATTCCAATATGGGTACAGGAAAGGGTTTCTTCTCCTTCTTTGAGTAATAGCGCGGAAGATCAGAATTTTGAGGGTGACTGCTTTTGACTATCACAGAACTTGAATAGGTCTGGCAAAAATGCTGAGTTGGAAGTCTGAAAATCAACAAACATTTACATTTCTCAGCACCATTCCACAAATAAACAACCAACAAGATTCAATGCAACGTTTACCACACAAATGACTGATATAGTATCTTAGGATATCATATGTAAATAAGAGTGACAAATCATGTCAATGGATTATAAATGGGTCATGTCAACTGAAGAATATAACAAAAAGGGTCAACCTAAACCTGATCTGTTTATAAAACATGTCAGAAATCTAGACTCAAAACAGCCTGTGTATTACATGGGTTATAGGACATGATCCATGAAACCTATTTAATTAATTAGGTCGTGTTTGGGTTGACATCAATGCATGAACTGTCTTCAATTAGAGTAATCTAAAATCAGATTTTACTCTATCTAACCTATATAACCCGTGTAACCATCTAACTTTAATTCAATCATAAAACAATTCATAATCAACAATTATCAACCAATCATAAAACAATTTAATAATGATCTTGGCAGTTAAAAGTTAAAGGGTGAAATTAACTTAGATAAGTTAAACAAGTTTAGTGGGTCATTTTCAGGTTTGCAGGGTCATGATATACGAATTAATCCATTTAATAATTGAGACAATTGCAGGTTAATTTCAAGTTAGCGGGCCAACATGAGATATGGTTTGTTTGTTAATCATGCTTAATAGATCAACCCGGTTTTGACCTGAACCCATTTATGCTCAACCCAAATCCGCTAACTCCGTGTCGAGTTTGAGTTGTATTCATGGGTTGTATCAAAAATTGCCACCCCTATATGTAAACACTTTGAAAACATGATGATCACACAAAAGTTCAAGGAAAATTGACATAATATTTCCATAAACTCAAGCAGTCCTTTAATAAGAATGAAATACACCAAGCATATCCTCAGTGATTAGTCTTGTGTAAGAAACAAAGCACTTGAAATATCATATTCAGGGAAAAACAACAAGGAACATCTTCTTAAAATGTTTAGTAAACTAACAGATGAACATGCTGCCAGAATCCAAGACCTAACAATGGCAATGCTTCCACTCTACATCTCCAATCACATTTATCTTATCCATGCTAACTTTTTTGAAAAGCATACAGGACATGAAAACAATATTATCAGTTTGTTCAACTGGATTGAATTGGCATACATACTGTGCATTCTTGAAAAAAAAGAACCATTAATCTGCACATCTGATCCTTCTCTAGCTATTGACTCGCAAGTCAAATATAGAATCCCATATTTAATTTCTTTTTTCCCTCAAAGTACACTTCACATCACTGGTAAAATCAACCTAGTCAGCTCTTTCCATGGGACAAATAATTTAAGAAGCATTAACCAGATTGATTTATGAAACCTGACAATATTTCTAGTTGATTAAGTATGCAACGACTCAGTCAGGTTTTGAGGATGACTAGGCCCAGTCATCAATTCTACCAATTTGTTGAGTCGTGCCTTTTTTTCTCACCCTACTTTGAAAACAAGATCATATCTCAGTAAAAGATCGTTCTTTTTTTGTGGTAAAGTAAAAGATTGTTCAATTAGTTAAAACAAGAGTGGACAACTTATGGCTTTACACATGATTTAATCAAGTACTTTACCATAGCAAGCCACTTACAGGTTGATCAGCAATGTATTGGACAGGTTTTATGGATGACTCAGCTTTTGGGTAAACTCCCAACCATTTGAAGTATAGAACATTTCAGTTTCATCAAAACTGCTTCAAAACCCAGGTTGGTTGCACTGCAGTCAAAACTGATTAATGGATCCAAAATTATTATACATACAGACAGGTTTTGTATCATTTTTTTTGTCAATCTTTCATTATTTTTTTCAAATTTCAACCAGAATTTTGACAAAATTAAACTTCAAATTTGAAAGTTCTGAAATGAGTTGTAAACATTTTGATCTTGGGTTAACACAAGCAATAAAGAACGAAATATGCTGACAGTCTAGAGCTCGAATATTGAAGAGATCTAGAGTTGCAAGCGTAAGATTCTTTCTCATCAAAATATAAAGGATATGTTATCCTCTAAAACAACATGAAAATTTTTCTGATCTTCAATTTTCAGAAATGTTCTTTTTCTGACAATTTCAGCACAGATCATCAAAAATGAATAAACAGCCATCATAGGTCCTAAATAATGCATCATAACCTAAAAATTGTCTAATTTATTTTTTGACTTGCTTTAGCTTTCTTCTTATTTTGATACTCCTGATTTTACATATTCATGAATTTGTTTGGCAAAAATTCTAGTGTTGAAACTTCAAAATTGAAACTGAACTTGAGTTTCAGACCTTGCTCCCCACTCTACTTTGTAGACAACATCATCAGCATATTAACTAAAGAACTCGGAATGGAATCATGCAGTTATTCAAATAATTAATGATGCATGTTCCAGATTACTTTTGGTAGTTAAGACTCAGTCTAGACGATAAGTAACTCATTCAAGTCACTTAATCTGAAAAATGAGTCATCAGAGTTGCAAGTGTTCTTTTCCACCCATGCGTTAATATAAACATAATTAAACCAGTAATTTTGCTGCAAAACTGTAAATTGCATCACATACTTCAAAATAATGACTGTATTGGAACACCCTGTTTTAACTTGTTGCGCATACATCAAATAAAAACAAGTAGGTTCAAGAATTCCCTATGCCACACATTTTCCCTTTAACATTGAAGTCTATTAGTTAGGATCTCGTTACGAATGCTTACAATTCAGCGATCTCAAAAATTAACTAAACTATTTTTGCAAAAGAAGCTACAAGAAATTGAAGCTTAATCAAGGGCATGCTCATTTCAACTATTCTACAGCACTATGTAGATCATCATATCCATATAGCAAAGAGGAACAGCAATGAGAATGATTTTTAGGTCTGACGATTCCTTTTCGAAACCATGCTCTTATGACCTAAAAGCAGAAATGAAGCATCGTATAACTCTAGCTAAGACCCCACACAATTCATGTGAGCAGAAAAACAAACTGACCTGACATGCTGACAACCTTTATGAGCATCCTTGACAGGAACTGCATCCAGATTTAGTTGTTTCTTGATCTGTGAATGCGTGCAATGGTAAGATGACAATTTATTAAATAATCAGAAAATTCAGAGGACCAGTGAAGGAAGCTATTAGAAGATAATTTTTTACATGTTATGGAAAGACAAGCATGTAAGAAATCAAAAGTAATCTTGCATGGCCAATGATATCCAAGGTTGCATCTGAGCCATATAATATCCAAGGTTGCATCTGAGTCATCTAATTTTCCCTTAAGTTAAAAAAAGGAGCTGTGCATAATGAATTTCTAGCTGTAGTAGGGATAGTCTTGACATAAATGATAATGCTTGTCATTGGCATTCGTGGACATTTTACAGCATGTGAACTTCTTAGTCATCAGATATACACTTCACTTTTGGTTTTTCTAACATGTTCATTCTCATATTCTAGGGCATTCATATATAATTCTAGAAGCAAAACACAATGCCACCTTTTTTCTGTCTCCTTTTCACCACCCAAGTTCAACTCTTGCTCATTATTTTCATTGAACTCTCATTAGAGTTTAGAATTTGTCTTCCACGTGATCCTGAGACACTTTCTTATCATCTTTTAGGCAAACCTCTGAGATGGTTAAACCATATTGAAAAGTCCTCCCTTTGCTGCACAGATGCTAGAGCTACTTCTGAGCTCTTTGATTTACCGTCTTGCCTTCCTCATAACAAGTACTTCCTAATCAATCACATATTCACATTCAATTGAAATCATCATTTTTGAAAACTAAATCATCTGCAGATTTAAAAAAAAAAAAGAGAGAGAGAGAAAAAAAAAAAAAAACTACAATACTGAGATTTGCATTCCAAGAATGGATCATAAGATAACAACAATAAACTCAGAGAGGCAATAAATCGAGCACATCAAAGATACAAAGTCAGGGTCCGAATGCCCGCATGGCTTCCTTCTCCAGATGTAATTTTTTCGCTGGGTAGTGCTGTTGGACTAATAACCACGCAGGCATCCCAACCAATAATAGCATGAATTTAAGCTGAAAAGAAAGGAAGAGCACGCCATACCGTTTTGTTGGAAAAAAGGGAGTCGATGTAAGCCGAATTTGAGGCGCGGAGGCCGGAGAACCTCCTGGAAGTCGACAAAGAGGAGGAGTAGAAGAAAACGAATGTTGGCTTTGCGGTTGAGGCAGAAGAAGGAAGGAGGGAGAGGAAGGAAGAAGGAGAAGAAGATGAGGAGCAGCTCATGGCATCCAGTGAAGTAGCGAAATATCACGCGGACCGATCGACGATTAGCGACTCCCAGAACGGCCGGTCGAGGATCGAATTGGAACTGCCGACAAGGCTCGACCGAAAAATCAGCCGAACTTATCGTCGGCCAACGAATAATTTAGGATTTCTCGTGAGCGTGCCGAAAAAAAAATATATATATATATATATATATGTGTGTGTGTGTGTGTGTGTGTGTGTGTGTTTTCTTAGTATATAATCCACATATTGCATGAGTAATTTTTTTTATATATATAGAATTTAGTGTGTGTTCTTAGTATATAATCCACATATTGCATGAGTAATTTTTTTTAATATATATAGAATTTTATACATAACTACCAAATCTATAGTAAATTGGCAACCAATGTTAAACTATAATTATATAAACATAAATCTAATAAAAAAATTTATTCAATTTCATGTTCATAAAAACAATACATTGTATCAATACTGTAGATACGATGATAAGCATGCAAGAATTTGCACCATTTTATATACGAACATGGATAAAGAATTTAATTCAATAATAAAAATTAAAAATAAAATAAAATATTTAATAATTTAGAATATGGAATTGTTAACAAGAAAATTTAATGGAATTGATAAATATAGTGATTAAAAGAAGAATTAACATAGCTTACCTACAAGAAGATAAAGTGGGTAAGAGAAAAAGTAAAAGAGATTAATGGTTACAAACTTAAGTATACATATAAAAATAAGAATAAAATGAAGTATGAATTATTATAAATGAGAGTTTAAAAGATATAGTTATTGATATTAAGAGAATAGGAAATATAATATTTTTTATCAAATTAATATTAAGAGAGGAGTCAATTAATATTATTGTACTTATATTTTTCAAGTAGGTTGGAATAATGCTACAAAACAAAATTTTCAGAAGGATATGAATGGAGTAATTTAAGAGATTCATGAGAAAATAATATTTATCAAAGAAGATTTAAATAAATATATAAGAAGAATATGATGTTGGCTTTAAAAGAGTACGTGAAAATTATGGCTTTGAATATAGAAATAAAATAGATGCTATTTTAAAGTTTAGAGTGGCATATGATTTATCATTAGTTAACACATATTTTTTTAAAAAAAAAACTTTCATCTAATAACTTTTAAAAGTGGATATAATGCTAGTTAAGTAAACTTCTTAAAAGATTTATCAAATTTTTTGTAAGGACTATAAAGTTATACCATGTGAGAGTAAGTAGTGTTTGATTTTCAAAATACTATCCTTGGATAAGTGTACAAGATAAAATTTATTCAGGGGATAGCTGAGGGAATAACCACCTTTTTTAAATAACAATTTGCCATCAAGGGATAGCTTCAGTTCTTCTTGAGTCCCCTAAGGAATAAGTTCAGAAGATAACCCATCCCCTCTGGTTAATATTTTCCAGAATTATTCTTTGTAGTTATAGCTTTTGGCAGCGTTTGGATGCTGGAATAAGGCCTGAAATAGGGCCTTATTCCAGCTTATTCCCCCAAACACCCTGAAAAAGGAGAGTGGGCCCCATGAGACTGGCTATTCCAGTCAACCCTCTTTATTCCTATTCCTTATTCGATGGTACCCCATGGAATAGCTCATATTCCCACTGCAGCTATTCTAGGGGCACCGATGGAATTAAATTAAATAAATTAGATAAATTTATTTATTATTAAATAAATTAAATAAATAAATAAATTTATATAATATAATTTAAAATTAAATAAATTTATTAATTGAAAATAATAAATTATGTTATTTTTTTCTTTATTAATATAGAAAATTTATTAAGTATGTTCTTATATTATTTTATGAATAGTAATTAATTTATTACCTTATTTATTAATAAATAATAATTTATTCAAGTTATTTTAAAAAATAAAATTGATAAACCATTTTTATTGGAAGGGGTATCTTTGAAATTTCAGAAAAATTCTTCATCTATTCCTACTGAAATACATGTTTATTCCATGTCATCCAAACATCATTTGGAATAACACTGCATTAATTGCACTGGAATAACAGATTTTGATTCAAACAAAAATCTGGAATAACAAAAGGAATAAGTTATTCTTACGGAATTCGTATCCCTATTCCTGTGATAACTTTTTAACATCCAAACGCAGCCTTTGGAATAAGAGGGATATCCCTTGTGGATACCTTTGTCCCCTATTTCAAACACAGCCTTGGAGTTTAACTGAACAACATAAATTGATGGTTATAGATGTATATATTTGAAAATAGAGAAGAAAAACTAAAGTGTATAAAAATTTGAAGATTAGATAGTAAAATTTGAAAGAAGCACTTTTGAGGATAAAATAATGAAAAAATGAAAATGGGTTATAGATGGAGAAAACAATATAGAAGGGATATCTAAGAATATTAGATAATAACTATAGAGATGCTAGGAGAGTTGAAAGGAAATGAGCTATATAATAAAACAAGAAATTTCAAGTAGCAACTAAGGTTAAAAGATAGTGTTATAAAAAACTACCTAAATATAGGAATATAGAAGAATATGAAAACTATAAAATAACTAAAAAGAATTTAAAAAGAAAGTACAAAAATTAAATTTAAGATATATAAAAAATTATATAGCAAGTTAGAAACTAAAGGCCTATTTAAAAATAGTTATTGGCCAACAGTTATCTCATACAATTAATTACTGATGAAGAGCTACCTAACAGTCGCTCCTAAATAGAGTCTAAAGATAAAAAGAATATATCTAGAATTGCAAGGCTAAGAGAAAGAAAAATTAGAGATATGATTCATATTAAATGCATCAAAAATAAATATTAAAAGTCTTAGTTAAGAAGGAAAAGTTCAAAGAAAAATGAAGAAAATATTTGAATAAATTATTAAATAAAAATTATGCATATATTTAGGATGCCTTATTAGTTTTATTGAGATAAGAATGCAACATCTACTTATAGATCTAAGGTATTTGAAATAAAAGGTTAAAAAAGATGAAAATAGGAAAAGCGGTATGATATGATAATTTTTATTGAAGTTCAAAAATGTTTAGGTAATTTAGGAGTAACTATGGTTATAAATTTATTTAATAAGATATTAAAGACTAAAAAGTATCGATTAATTAGAATAAATGAGATATTCAAAATTATGCTCATTAGTTATGAAACTTTAGATGAGATTAATTAAGCATAGATTAAGATGTATTATAAATATTAAAGAATTAATTTGATTTTATGCTAAGAATGTTAACTATAGAAGTCATTAAAAGATTAATAGAGAAATATATAAAAAGAAGACAAATCTTTGTATAATTTTTATTGATTTTAAAAAGTATATAAAAAAGTCACTATTAAAAGGCTTGGACGAGTGCTAGAAAAGAAAAGAATATCCATTAGATATATTAATTTAATAAAATAAATATGAAAGAGTGGTTACTAGTGTAAGAATTATTGATGATAATATGAGTGAATTCTTAATTACAATAAGTTTATCCGAAGATATGCTCTTAATTCTTATCCTTTTGCATTTAATAAACATATACAAGATAATGTTTTATAATGCATGCTACTTGCAGATGATATAAGCCTCATTTGTATTAGTCAATAGGAGGCATTTCATTAGTTGTTTCTCAGTAGCTATGTAAGATAACGGTTGGCTAACAACTATCCCAAATACAAAGGTAGCTATAGTAGATGAAACCAAGGTTAGAATTAATTATAAGTTAGAATTATGAAGAAATGTATTAGAATTTAAAGGTTTTAGGTTAATAAAAAATATAAAATATAATTTTAGTAAAATTAGAAATAGATATGAATGTAAAGTAAAAATTTAAGAACAATAAAATTCTTAAAATTGATAATTTTTGGTATTTAGGTTTGTTTATTCAAAAAGAAAAAAGAGATTGAAAATAATGTTGTTTATATAATTAACATAAGTTTGATGAAATGAAGAAGTGCAACTAAAATATTTTATGATTATAGAATACTCGTCAAAATGAAAGAAAAATTTTATAAGACGGTTATAAGATTGACTATGCTTTATGATATAGAATGTTAGATAATTAAAAAATTATATGCAATAAGATGAATATAGCTCTGAAATGAAAATGTTGGGATAAATATATGATAGTACAAGAAAGAATAAAAAATAAAGTGATTTGTAAAAAGATGTAAGTAGTACCAATTAAGAATAATTTAGATGGTTTGGATATTTACGATATAAACCTATAAATGTATCAATGCGAAAAAGTGACTTAATATATGTAGAAAAAAAAGGAGAGGGAAAGATAATCTGAATATTATAGGAGAGATAATGATAATAAAAGATTTAAAATATTTACATCTTACCAAATATGGCTTAAAATTGAATAAAACAAAGGAAAAAAATTCATGTAGCTAGCTCCAAATAATTTAAAATTAAAACTTTATTTTTATTTTCATTGATAAATAATCAAAATACAATAAAAATGTAAATGAAGAATTTTATATAAATTGAATCTTTATGCCAAAACTTGCATTTAGGGATCGCAATTTGTTTTCTGTATCATATTAAAATTAAGGTACAATGCTATATGAATCGATACGAACATGACACGATTAATTAATCATATTAAAAATAAAAATAAATTAGATATGATTATTAAATAGGTAACACAATATAATATACATAATTTGTTTAATAAGCAAATCATATTTAATTGATATGGTACAACTTGCTTAATACAAATAAACATGACTAGTTTTATATGAATAAAATACGACTCCATCTACTTAATAATACGGCCCACTTAATATGTTATTAGCTAAATGGATTATTTTTAGGTTGATGGGTCAACCCGCGATACAATACCATTATTTCATGTCATAATAGTATCGATATATTTACGATATGAACTTACTTAAAATTAATTCAAACCCACTTATTTATATTAGATTCAAGCTATGTTTACGTGTTGTGTTCAGTTTTACCGCCTCTACTTCTACAATAATACTCACATTATCAATGTAGATGTCATGTGATGCATGAGTTATGATTTATTCTTTTTTTTAATATTATTAGAATATAATATATTAATATAACAAATTAAAATAAATAAAAGTTTTAATAGTAAATTATTTATTATATATTAAATAATAAACTTTAATAATGATCAAATACATTAATATCAATAATCGAAAAGCTTTTTATAAATCCCATTTAGTTACCATCAATTTATAGCAAATGATAAATAGATTCATAGAATTTATCCACCCTAGTAAATTAGTCAAACTTTGGATTCCTAGTGGTCCCAATAATATAGTATCTCATTATTAATCCCTTTTTATTGGTGTAATTATCAAAACCAAAATACTATATACAATATTTTATATAGGAATCCATTTTATGTTATTTTGATTTTTTTAAAATAAAAAAAATTTAAGCAACTTTGGTGCAGCTTATTAAATATTTATTGTTAGATTATTTATTTAACAAGTAATACGCGTATAATCATTACTTTTTAGTAAGTGACAAACATTTATCATTGTTTTTTCAATAGAGTTTGAGTATTTAATGAAATATAAGATGTATATGTGTCACTTATTAAATGAAGAACGTAACATATATTTTGTTAAAAAAAAAAAAAAGCTCATAGACCAAGAAGGCCATTGTACGTACTACGTAGTGATTAATGAATAATGTCGAAGTTTGCGAAGACGGACCCCGTGAGGGGCCACCTCTCGATGGTGGTTTGAAATTTAACTACACCTGTGGCCGAGGGGAGGAGGGCAAGCGTTTCCTGCGCCCCCCGCCGCTTCCCATTTTGTTAAACCCCTCCTGCATTCGAGCCGTTGCAAAACCCTAACCCTAACACTTCGTAAACCTAGTCGAGACAACGAGGACCCCATCATCGAGAAGAAATTAGTGTTAGGGTTTGCCCGCGTCTTTCTCCCCTCTTCCTTCCCGTCGGATCAATTGATTCGACAACTATCGGCTTCGAGATGGATGCTGTCCTCCTCGAATCCCCGACGGTCGCGAAACCCCCGGCCGTCGGCCCTCTCGCGGGCCCCAATTTCCAATCCATGCTCAAGGAATCCATCGACCGGTTTCTGATCGAAGTACAGAAGGAGTCCTGCGACTTCTCCGCGTTCCGTTCCATTTTCTTTCGCCTGCTCCAGTTCAGCGCTGATCCTCCTCTCGAGATCGTCTGGTTGTACTCCGCGGTTGGCTACCACGAGGCCATTGCGTCCAAAAAAGAGGCCATTGAGCGCGTTATGGTCGTCAAGGACCTCCTCCAGGTGCTTTTTGCTTGCTCCGCTTCATATGGTGGCCTCAAGTCGATAGCTTTGCTTGCTCCTGCTGTTTCGGAGCTGTATCGATGCGTGATGGAGGTGGACAAGCTCTCCAGGAAGGTGGCGAAAAAGGTAAGGAAGGAGATCGAGGATTTGGTGGATGGGATAATGAGTTTCATTAGCATTTGTAGCAGCAGCAAGAGCTCCAAAGTGGGAGAATTCTCCGATGGCTGCCTGCTTCCTTGTTTTATTGATCTTGTTCAAGTCTGGACGGTGCAGCATTCTTGTGGAGAAGATAGTCTGCGAGTTCTATTCCCCTTAGTTAGTGACGAGATTCGGGGACTCTTTGGAAAAGAAGGGTGTGGTACTAGTTATTTGGCTGGTGTCGTGGTTACCGAAGCTTTCTTGCTGAGGTTGTGCTTGAAAGTCCAAGCAGCTGCGGCGCCAAGGCCTGAGTCACAGAAGGAGCTGAGAATTTGGGCTGTTAGTTCGATAACTGCATTTCAGAACCGTGTCTTCTTTGGTAATTGTTTGTCCCCTTTAGATTTATTTCGTTACTGTTTGCCATACATATCGCTTATCAACATCATCATGCGTTGCAATTCATTCTACCTACAAGCCCATGCCATAGCCAAATTTTCACATGATCGTTCATTTCCCTTGATTTGCAAAACTTACCAATTTGGGATTGAATGCTTGAACCATGATTAGCAGCTGAAGCCTATCCCATTGCCTGGTTTTAATGTAGAACTTATCATGCAGACATTCAGTTCTCTTAGATGAATGCCCTGGTGTTTAAAAGCATGATATATTGAAGATAAAATTGTCTTCTTTTTATCTTTTAGCATCTACTTTTTAATTAATAATAGCCTTGTTGTGTAGTTTTGTTAGATTCTGATTTCTTTCTTGTCTTTATCAGAGATGTTGCTGAGGCTGCTGCTGGATCCACCTATGCCTGTCAGTGTCCTATTAGTAAGTAAATATTAATTGCACTCTCTCAACAAAATTATCATTGAACATCTGTTCGTGGTGAATTTCATGCTTAACCTCCTGCCATGTTTGATGAAATGGACCAGACTGGATTATGCATTTTGGAAAAAACCAATTCCCATTCAGACAGCTTTCTGAAGAGTTGACTCCATAATTTATTTATAACTCGTTATAGCAGTTGCACAAAGCACGTTACCCCATTAATCTTCTTACATGAAGTCACCAACTTTTCCCAATTGCATCTTGACAGATTATAGTTTGCTAGTTGATCTATGTGATGCCACAAATCATTATCATCTTTGTTGTGCAGTTATTGATGATCATGAGGAAATGATTTGTTTCATATTTTCTCTGAATATTGGTCTTGTATAAAGCTTGCTGATGGGGCAATACAGTTGAAACTAAGCTGTCTGATTGGGTGCCAAAGGTTTATGTAGAGTTGTACCGGTTGATAAGTTGGGTTACCCTGGTGGATATGCCTCTTGTTAACATAGTTTTTGTGACTAAGGGTATGTTCTAGATTGAGTGGCTATGCTCTTATAATGATACCATAATAACTCATTTCCCTTGTTATCTTAGTCGTAGGTTATATCTTAACACATTGAGTGGCTACTTCTTTAGGTCCAGTAGCCTCCCTGACATGTTAAACCATATAAATAATAGAACTGTTGCATGTACATATCAATTACATATTGTCAGCCCCAAGCATGGGATATTGAGTGCAATTAGTACACTATTTTGTTTCTCTTTGTTATTTTCGTTCAAGATTCATCCTACGACTTCTATTCATATAAAAGGCCTTCATCCAAAGCACTTTCGTGACAGTGCTCCAGGAAGGAACAGTTTTCATCTCTTTTGCGTTTGGTAGGCTCTTGTGAATAAGCAGTTAAATGCATGGGATGGGAAAAATGGTGAGAGAGGAGATTATGTAAGAGAGCATCTAGGAAAACATTGTTGCAAGTGGGATAAAATATGTTTTTCACATCTTTCAGAAAGGACTTTTTTTTTATCTTTTGTAGCAGCAAATGAAAGTATTTTTAGCAAGCCCAGAGACTCTAAGGATGTGTGGTTCAAGAACTAGGAAATGTGGATTGGCATAGTTAATCCAAAAGTTGTACCTCTCTTATCTGTGTGTGTTTAGTGTTTCTTCTACTTTTAAAAAGTTATTTCTCATGCATGAAGAATGTTTTACCTTCTCCTAGAAACACCTTTTCTGCCTTTCCTTTTTTTGGAAGCACTTCTTAGATATTGTTACCAAACAAACTCATTTTTTTTCCTAGGAAGTACCTTTTTTTTACTTTAAAAGTTACAGAAGTATTTTTTGGGATAAATCTGGGAGTTTTTCATCCATAAAAAAGGAGACTAGAAAAGAAGAGGGCTTAATTCCAAGAATAAAGTCATCCCAGGTCCTTTTTGGAGCAGTTATCCATGAATGAACAGTCTTGATCAGAATAATTATTCTCCCTTTCTTCATAACAGGAAGAAATCTTATTCCAAGCCTCGCCTCTGCTTTCTTCCTGAACCACATGTGACCTTACTATTTATATATATATATATGTATATATTCCTTTGGAGGGGATTTGGTTTGTGTCTTTCTAGAAAAATCATGAATATTGCTATTGCATGCAGAATATAATTTTATTAAAAGTTACTTCGTCTAAATTAAAAAACAACTGTTGGGATGGATCAGTCCGTAATTTGTGATTTATAAGCTTTCCTTTACATCTATTTTACATATTTCTTGGTTAGCCTGCTAAGCTGAAACTTTAATTGATGAGATGATTCTGATTTGAATGGGTTTCTAGATGATATTTGCCTAATGCTTTTAGGTATTAAGGTGGTTAAGATTTGATTTTTGTTGTCATTATTTATGTCACTCGAGATTGTGTTCTCTACAGAATGATATAGGTCAGGTATCAATTGCTGTAAACAGCAAATAATATGGAAGTTTCAAGTGATGACTTTTCCCAAGAGGTCTTGTTCTGATGGTGGAACTCCAGTGGTTTAATTGTAGTAGGCCTGTCACCTTGGCTGAGGCTGGTGCATGTTTTTTGACTTAAGAGATTGTGTAGTCATTTATTTGGAAACACTAAAGGAATTCCTGTGATCCTATTTTGTGGTTTACAATTTTCCTTCACTCTCCTGGCACTTGGAGGAGAAGTTTTATTGGTTGTTCTATATCATTAATAGCTTGCAAGCGGTGTCCGGTTCTCAGGTTATATATGGGTTTTAACATGGGATCTTGCCTTTAAAATTTCTTTCTCCCGTCTTATCCATTTAACACGGTCAGATGTAAAGATTATTTTTTAATCTAAAGGTTGTGTTTCTCAGAGTTCTATGGATGAAAGCTTGGCGAGAGACGTTCTCTGTGATGCTGTTGTATTAGTAGATTATTCTTTCATTAATCCTGGATTTAAGGTGGAACAATCTGATGATTCTATAATGAATCTTTTATGAAAAGGTTGATTATTACCCATGAAGCCATCCAAATTGCCAGGTAAGGAAATAATTTTTGACAGTACTTCAATATGCTTGTGGATGTATACATATTTTGGTGCTCATCTCCACTGTTTGGCAACAGAAGCAGAGGAGATCAGGGCAAAGCTATTTCTTATATAAATGCATTTTCGGCATCATTTATTCCCAATGGCTTAGTTAACTGGGTCACAAAACGAGTTGGCTTGGAGAGGCGACTTAACAAACCAATTGCCTCTACACCTCAAGCTCTTCTCAGTGCGTATTCTAGATCTCCCTTTTCGCTTTGAACTTTCCGTATTTCCATCTAATGTCTCCTAAAGAGTTCTTAGTGACAAGAGACTTGTATTTTGACAGAATGGCTTGTGGATCTTGAAAAACAAGGTTTGAGGCTGTTTGAAGATAACGTATCAAAATTTCATAGTAAGTTGATATTTGATGAGACCAAAGTAGGATCTGATGCTTCAATGTTCAATACGGATGGCAAGAAAACAGATGCAGATCTTTTCTTTTCGATAACCGTGGGGAGGTTGCTGAGGAGGCTGCAGAGGATGAGGAAATGGAAACAATGGATACTACTTTTCTAGCTGCTGCTCGATCCATGAAGTCAACACCAAGTAATGGAAAGAAGAAACGAAAAGGATGGGAAGTTGAAGAAGGGGAAGTGCAGATGAAATTTGTCAAGTATGGGATTGACGGCAGTTCAGGGAAAGAGAATTTTGGTCCTGATGATGTTCATGATATGGGTAGTGGTAGTGAGGTAGAAAATCCAGCATCTGATGATACCATGGAGGACACAGATTAATGAGCTGAGTCAGATTTTGTTCTTGGTGAACAACGGTATTTTGACTGTGGTTGGTGGCACTTCTACTTGTAATGAGAATGATCATTTTGCATCAGTTAATGCTCAGTTCAAGTTCTTGTCTTCTTGGGTCGTGGTGAGGACCAAGAATACTGCATTACCCAAACTTCTTCAGGCTGTGACAAAAGATAGGCGGTCATTTGCTGTGGTATTTTCACTTATTGAATTATCTTTGGGTGATTGGAAGCAGGTTCGAAAGGCATCTATTCATTATGGATACACCCAGTTTTGCTGGTTGCTGTATGCTTGTTCAACTTCCAGACAGCTGGTTATGGGAGTTCTAACGCTGGGGTCATGATCCCAGCCATGTTGGATATTTTAGTTATGTTTTTAAATATATGGAATTTACATATCTGCTATTAGTTTTTTTATATATGATTAGTCTTAAGATTGGATAAGGAGGGTTATGGTAGGTTGGCGGTCAGCGTAAAACAATAGTTATATTTCATGAAGATGAAGCAATAGAGTAAATCTATAAAGATAAGGTGTTTTTTTTATCAAACTCCGGATGCAGTGAAAATGGCAAAAATAGTTAGGATGATCTTTAAAAGTGATGTGTTATATTGGTGTTTAGGTGTGAAAAATAAGTAAGAATTTCTATACTTTCATGGATAGATACGCATAAAAAAAGTTAGTTCATAAAAATAAAAATAAAAATAAAAAAATATATTAAGTAATTAAGAATATAAGAGCATTAATAGAAAAGTTAATGAAATTAATAGGTATACTGATCAGAAGAATTAATGTAGCTTGTTTATAGGAAACTAAGTGAATAGATGAAAAGGCAAAAGAGATTGATGATAGTTTTAAAGCAAAGATAAAAATAAAAATAAAATATAAATTATTATAGATAAAAGTTTAAAAAAGGTGAAGTTGTAGACATTAAAATGATAGGTGATAAATTTTTTTTAATTAAATTCGTGATAAATGGGGATTTAATAAATATTATTAGCATTTATGATTCTCAAGTAGGTTTAGATAGTGTGCCAAAATAAAATGTATGGAAGGATATGGATAACTAATTCAAGAGATTCTTTTTGAAGAAAAAATATTTATTGGAGAAGATTTGAATGGATATATAGGAAAGTATAATATAGATTTTGAAAGAGGACATAAAAGTTATGGATATGAAGATAGAAATGATGAGAAAAATATTATTTTAGAGTTTGCAATGGCATATAATTTAATATTAGCCAATACATATTTAAAGAAGGGATTCTCATTTGATAACTTTTAAAAATGGATATAAAGCTAATCAAATAGATTTCTTTATTATTAGAGCAATTAATCATGCATTTTATAAAAATTGTAAAGTTATATCGAGTGAGTGTTTAACTACATAACATAAATTAATGGTTATACATGTATGTATTCAAAAATAAAAGAAAAAGACTACAAGGTATAAAAATTCAAGGATTAGGTGATGAAATTTAAAAGAAGAAAAATTAATAATTTTTAAAAATAGAGCAATGAAGAAAGAAAAATAGAATATAAATGGAGAGATTAATATCATATGGGAAGAGATAGCTAATAATATTAAAAGAATGATTATAGAGGTATTAGAAGAGTTAAAAGGAAATGAATCACATGATAAGAATTTGATGGAATGGAAAAGTTTGATCAGTAAAGGTTAAAAAAAAGTATTATAGAAAACTACCTAAATGCAAGAATGAAAAAGCATGTAAAAACTATAAGATTGTTAAGAAAAAAGTTAAAAAAATAGTATAAGAGGCTAGATATAAGACATATAAGAAATTATATCATAAGGTAGAAAATAAAGACGAAGAGAAAAATATATATAGAATTGTAAGAGGAAGAGACAAAAAAAAATTAAAAAATGTTTTAGGTTAAATGCATTAAAGATAATGATCAAAAAAATTTAGTTAAGAAAAAGAGATCAAAGAAAGATAAAGGAACTATTTTAATAAATTATTAAATAAAATCATGTAGATAATTTAGGATGCTCCATTAGCTTCATTGAGAACAAAATTATGGTGTATACTTATAAAATTAGGATATTTAAAGTAAATGAAGGTATAAAAAATAAAAGTAATAAAAGTTGTAGGTCCTAATAAAATTTTATAAAATTTTAAAAATATTTAGGTAATGCTAGTGTAAAGTAGGTGATAAATTTATTTAATAAGATTTTAGAAACTAAAAAAATATCTAATGAATGAAGAAAAAGTATTATAGTATTAATTATAAGAAAAAGAAGATATTTAAAATTATTTTAATTATCATTGTATCAAACTCATGAATGATATTATGAAACTTTAGGAGAGAGTAATTAAACATAAGTTGAGATGCATTACAAAATATCAAAGAATTAATTTGATTTTATGCCAAGAAGATCGATTATAGAAGCTATTTTTATCTTAAGATGTTAATGAAGATATATAAAGTAAAGAAATAAGATTCTCATACAATTTTATTGCTTTAGAAAAAATATATGATAGGTTCCTAAAAAAACTTATGGTGGGTGCTAGAAAAAAGAAGTATTATTAGGATATTAATAATAAAAAAATATGTATGATAGGATAATTACTAGTATAAAAACTATTAGTGATAATACTAACGAATATTTTATTATAGTGGGCTTATATTAAAGATCTGCACTTAGTCCATATTTTTTTTACTTTATTTATATTGATTTTAGTCCCTTTCTTTTTTACTTTAGTTATAGATGAGTTTACTAGATATATTTGGAATGATATTTTATGGTGCATGTTATTTACAGATGGTGTGTTATTAATAGATGAAACAAAGGTTGAGGTTAATTAAAAATTAGAATTATGGCAAAATGCATTAGAATTTAAAGATTTTAAATTAAATAGAACAAAAATAGAATATATGGAATACAATTTTAGTATAATTTAAAATAAAGATAAATATAAAATATGAATTAAGGTCCATGAAATTAGTAAAAATGATTATTTTTGATATTTAGGATCGATTATTTATAAAGAATGAGAGATTGAGAATGATGTTATTCATAGAATTATAATATCTAATCTATATGTAATATTATATATTATATAATAACAATTTTTATAAGATTATAAGACTATAATATATTATAATATGTATCATTAGATAATATAATATTATGCTACTATTATTATATGTAATATTATGTAATAATGTAGTATTAATTATCATATAGCATGTTATATAATATTATAATTATATATTATATATTATTATATTATATTGTAGAAGTTGACGGTATTTTGTTTAATTTTTTTACTTATTGTTTTGAAAGTATTATTATTTATAATAAAAATAAGAAATAGAAAATAATTTTTATTTTTCATTTATTGAACATATCTTTTAGAGATCAAAAAATAAAAAAGAAAACTATTTTTAAAAGATAAAAACGAAAACGTTTCTAACGTAGGATGCAGTTTTCATGCTTATTTGGCCTCTTCTGCTAAGTTTTTCAAGTCTAGGGAATGTTTACGTCATAGCTTCCAGCAAGGAAGAAATGTGTGATTCAACTACAGGGGAATGGTAAAGAAGAAATGAAATGATGTGTGGATGATTAAAAGTTTAAAACCTTGGTAAAATGGCTGCACAACACATCAAAATCAATTGGAAATGGTCCATGGTAGTCCTTGTGGTTAGATTCTGAAATATTTCTCTGGTGCAATTTCACTTGCATTCTGGAGGCTGGCTTGCTACGACCATTGAGCAAGACTGAACGATTTGAGGGTCTTAAAGAATAATTAGCTAGTCTTCCTGAATAATTATCTAGGGGCAGGGTTTAGAAAATTCTAAGATGAAGCGTGAGAAAAGAATACCAAATTCCAGATTCCTTTGCAATCAGAAAGTAGCTAAATTCCTGTGATGATATAGCTTCTCACTCGCAACTGCTTGCTTCCAATTTACAAGCCTTAATATAATTAGCAATTTATTAATTAGATGCTTATAACCAATGCCAGCTTTGCGGACGGTCGATACCAACATCTGGAATCAATATAACTTCGTCTAACAATTAGAATGAGAATTTGTAAGAATATTATTCCGCGAACACTGTGCTTCCCCCACAAATTGAGATGCTCAAAAGCAACTGTTTTTCAATTTTTATAAGACAAAATATGTCGCTAATTGAAGAAACACGTCCACAAACCAAAGCATGTTCAGAAGAGATTTGATGGGAAATTCCATATAGAATTATATGGATGAAAATTATTTGGTAATTCTAAATTAGTAGAATGTATAGCGTTCTTTAAAGGCCAACCATTGTATTATTTACTCAGGAAAAAGAGAGAGAAGTCGAGTCCAAAAGGACTGGGTCCATGTAGTCGCAATCCTGCATGGAAATGCAATGCAAGAAATCGTCAATCCGCTGCACAATAAAACAGAGGTTGTTCGTCATGGAATCACCCCAGTGAGAGAGAGCTAGCCATCAAGTACAATCATAGATTTGTAGCCACATTTGTCGACCCATTGCCCATTGATTCATAACAGGCAAGCAATATATGCTGTTGAGATATGATGAGACTTGAAACGCCTTTTTCTCTTGATCATAGTGCTACTTCCTTTGCCCTGTAAGAAAACAGACCAACCGTCTGTCAGTTTCTCCTTAGACCACGCTTGCCAATGAATATGAGCAGCTGTAAAAGTCTACCCAATTTCCCTTGGGTGGATCATGTAGTATCCATTTGGTAGAATTTCAGGTTTAACTAACAAGCAAATCATTCAATTCTAATTTCTTCAACAATAGAAAACGATCATGATATTGTTGACACCAATGAAAAATAAGATTACCTAGAAGGGAGAGTAGCCTGAATCAAGCTTCAGCCGAGGCAAGATATCATTGCAGTACTGCCTTCCCTCAGCAAATGTTCACTACTGGAAATAGTGCAGTCAATACAATGTATAAACCACAATAAAAGCTTGATGTTAAGGCCTCCACTGGAAGTCCAATTCTTGTTTACCTTGAGAACATCTATGTATATTCTGAGCAATAGAAACCCATTTTTGTTAGAATCAATTTCGATTTCCACTTCATTGTCTGTGACACTATAAACTATTGCTTTTTCTGCATCATTTTCATCTTTTTTTTTTTTTTTTTCTACACATTTTTTCCAGTCTCAAGGCCAACAAAATTACCAATGATCCTGACAGGTGCAAGAGCCATTTTGAATGTTGTGCCTATGTGTGCCATCATGAATAATGATCTCTCTGTTTATCATGACCTTTGACATGATTTTAATAGCATCGTGCCAGTCTCTACATAGTCGGAGGTTCTTGAAGATTTGAATTGATTTCTGGTATTCGTGGCTTATGAGACCAAACGCTAGGTCTAATCTCTCAATGTGATCAAAAAAAGGCTTTCCTTTTTCCTCACCATCAGCAACATCATAAAGCACATAATCCGTATCTGGGATGTAACCTGTAAAATTATTCTGTGTCAACTCCTTCAGATTCATATATATTCTTTAGGCATAGGATGGGAACCATCTTGAGCCAGAAACACATGAAACCGTCCACCGATCTCGACCCAACTACATCCTGGCTCCTTTTTAACCCTCGATCGGACATCATCTTCCTAACCCTAGCAACATCATCCCATCTCCCAGAAGCTGCATACATATTGGACAATAGTATGTAAGTGGAGGCAATATGTGGGTCTACTTGAAACAATTTCTCTGCTGCCCTTTCCCCAAGCTCAACATTTCCATGCATTCTGCAAGCCCCAAGAACTGTCTGCCATATTGAGGCATCAGGTGTCAGTTTCATTTCACTGATGAAATGCTCAACCTCATCGAGGTTACCTGCTTTCCCAAGGATGTCAACCATACAAGAATAGTGCTCCATTGTAGGTGTGATTCCATACACACGAGTCAACGAATCAAAGTGTTGCCACCCTTCATTTAGCAATCCTTCATGGCTACAAGCTGAGAGGACACCAATAAATGTCACCTCATCAGGTCTATATTTCTCATCTATCATTTGCTGAAAGGCTTCAAGAGCCTTCTCCCCATAGCCATGTTGAGAATACCCACAAATTATGGTGTTCCACAAAACCTCATCTTGTATTGTTGAGCTATAAAAGGTTACCTCAGCATCCTTTAAGCAACCAGATTTACATACATATCAACTAGGGCACTCAAGACAAATGCATCACTCTGCCCAGATTTAATGGCCCAGGAATGAAACTGGCGACCACTGTCTAAAGATGTTGAGTTAGAACAAGCTCTCAAACAGCTTGCAAGGGTGAACACATTGGGACTCACACCCTCTCGCTGCATCTGGCGAAAGCAGTTTATAGCTTTCTCAGCTTGATCAGTCTTTGTGTACCCTGTAATAATCGTAGTCCAAGCAAAGACATCTCTTTCTTTCAGTCTACCAAATACTAGGCGTGCATTTGTAAAATAACCACAATTTGTATACATATCAAGCAGCGCTGCTCCAACAAAAGAGTCTTCTTCTAGGCCGTTCTTCAGAATGTGAGCATGAACTTGGGTACCATAACTGGCGGCCATCAGGCTCGTGCAAGATCTTAAGATAGTGATGAATGTATACTTGTTAGGTGTGAAATTTTCAGCAAGCATTTGTCTGAAAATTTTAAGCCCTTCTTTGCAATAACTAGCACTGTGAAATCCAGACAAAAGGGCATTCCAAGAGATAGTATCATGGTCCATCATACAATCAAACACCATACAACCGTCTTGAACAGCCCCATTTTTCATGTACATATTTAAAACAGCATTGCCAACTTCCTTTTCTATTCCAAATCCACTTTTCAAGATATAAGCATGAACACTACCAGAAAATCTCCTATCATCCAATTCAGAGGCAACACTAGCAACACTTGTAAGAGTATATTTATTCAGCCTGATTCCCCTCCTTTTCATGTCTCTAAAAAGTTCAAAGGCTTTAAGCATCATTCCTAGCCGATCGAAACATGATATCATTGCACTCCAAACCACCACATCAGGCTCAGTAATCCTAACAAAGACTTTATAGGCATCCTCTGCCAATCCACACTTTGAGTACATATCCAGAAGACTACTGCTTAAAAATTCATCAAGCTCCAAACCAATCTTAATCACCAGAGAATGAACTAACTGACCTAGTCTCACATCACCCAAGCTCGTGCAACACTTGACAACTATTGCCAAAGTGAAGTCGTTGAGCCTCATTTCCGATTCCATCAACTGCCCAAAAAGCTCCAGAACCTTTCTCTCCTGGCCCACCTTAGCATACCCATTGAGCAGCACATTCCAAGACACAACATTGTGCTCAGGCAAGCTTAAAAAAACCTTCTCAGCAAGCTCCATCTCCCCACACTTCACATAGAGATCAACCAGAGAAGACCCAACGAACGGATCTGATAAAAATAGCAACTTCATCGCTTCTCCATGCAACTGCTGCCCAAAATCCAAGTGCAAGCACATCGAACAGGCTTTCAGACCGGCAGCAATTGCGAAACCATTCGGCCAAACTCCCTCCCTCTTCATATCACAAAACAATCTAACGGCCTCTTCCCCATTGCCGTCTAAAGCATACCCCGCAACAAGCGCGGTCCAACCAACAACATCACGGTGCGGCATTTCTTCGAACAAGTAGTGCGCACTCCGAAGGCTCCCGCACTTCGTGTACAGATGAACCAAGGAATCGTAAAGGTGCGTATCCGGCTCTACTCCGGTCCTTAGCAGGCGAGCGTGAACGGCTTTCCCATCGATGAGACCGCCTCTCGAGGCGCAGTCCCGGAGCATTTGGAGTAGCTCCTAAGGGTGGCGTCGCGAGAAGAATCGGCGGTACAGGAACCATGGAATTCGCCTTCCGTGTCGACAATTGGAAGCAGAGAGGCGCTAGAAGAAATTAGAGGAGTGGGAGAAGATAGAGGGAAAGTGGCGGAAAATTTGAACGGGCATTGGATGAGTTTGGGTGTTCGACGGAAGGACAGGCGGAGAGGACGAGGAGCGAGTGACCTCCGATGAGGAGGAGGAAGAGGAGAAGACGGGACATCGAGAAGAGTTGAGAGCTCCATTCCATGGAGCTGGCTGGCCGCCTGGCTGCGAGCTTGTGATGGTGTCATGGCGTCGGGAAAGTGCGAAGATTTCTCTTTGTGGACCTGAGATCATGGATTGGGCCCAAAAGCCCAAGACCTGCTTCATGAGTCCATCATGGATTTTGGGCCGGACCCGGTTCTTTAATTCCGGCGTGGAGCATAGGAAAAGTCTTGGTACCTGACCCGATACATGGCCTACATCAAAACACGATGATTTGCCCATGTGTGGGCTAGCACATCAATGATGCGGGACCTATGAGCGAACTCCTTGGTGCGGGCTATGCACGAGCGAATCACTACGCCGGTTCAGGCCATACTGCACCAAGAGTGGTGTACAAAGACTTTTCTATGAAGTATATATCGGAGAAAGACTTTGTATATCGCCTTCGATGCAATAAATTCTACGTGGGCTGCACTATTCCTTTTTATTGATCTATGTGAATCTTATATGGCTTAACGCGATGAACTGGGATAGCAGAGACCATAATTACAAATTCGTAAATGATACACTATTCTTGTTCAAGTTCAAGCGCAGAGTTAACTGCGACAACAGTTATAATGTAGCAGCTATTATTAATAACAATCTATGTAACGATTTTATGTGCTTTGTTCTTTCAAAATATGCAGTGTTTATGGTCTTCTATATATTTAAACCTTCGCCTTTCAAAATAACATTCAATAGAGGTTAGCATGAAAGAGAAAAAAGTAGGGACTCCGGTGGTACATGCCCAACTCTAATTTATTATTATAGTAGAAACTCAAGGGATGCATTGCCGCTCCTTTAAGAGAGGAAAGTGGAACAAAGGGTAGAACTCAAGGGAAGGTGGACTACTTTAGGAGAGGGATGTACGAGGAGTTGAGAGCTCAAGGGCGGGCGGCTCTTGCTTGCTTTAAAAGGTTAGAAACGTTATCTCTTACTTTTAAGTAGCTTTGTTACGCAAACAAAACAAATAAATAACTAAAAAATAATATTATTGATAGGTGTAGGTTCATTCTCTCCAACTGTATATTATTAACAGTGGCCTTCTTTTAAAACATAATAACTTTCAATTTGTTTGTTTTAATAAAAGAGAATATAGATGAGTCTAAACTAGTTGAATCCAAATGTTAAGAAAATTAATAATAATTTAATAAATATCTATTTTTTATGTGGCTCATTGTTTTTTTCTCACATGCTCAACATGAGTCTCCTAGATCTTTTAAATTTTGATAGATTGAATGCATAATGTCATTCTCTTTTTATAAGAATATAAGCTTTATTACATTCAAACATATTCAAGTTTAGAATTCGATCATTTCTCTCATTCTTATATTTACTCTTAAATTTCAAAGTCATTCCATATTTTTTATCTTTTTTTTATTTTACGATTCATAAACTATATGGATATAAGGATGGAAGAGATGTTCGAATTTAAATTTAGTTACATTTGAATGTAATCAAGTATATTTTGTTACTCTTAAATATCAAGTATATTTAAATTTAGTTACAAAATTTATTTATGGGTTAAAGCAAGCTTCTCGTCAATGGTACCATAAATTTCATCAAGTAATTCTCTCATTTAATTTTGAAGTGAATGCAGTTGATGATTGTGTGTATCATAAGTTCAGTGGAAGTAAATACATTTTTCTGGTTTTATATGTGGATGACATTTTGCTTGTCACAAATGATATAGGCATGTTGCACGAAACCAAGAGATTTCTATCAAGCAATTTTTAAATGAAAGATCTTGGTGATGCCTCCTTTGTATTGGAAATCTAGATACATCGAGATCATTCTCAGGGTATCCTTGGATTATCAGGAGCTATATCGATAAAGTACTTAAGAGATTTGGCATGCAAAATTGCAAACCAGTGATACCCCTGTTGCTAAAGAAGATAAATTCAGTATTAATTAGTACCCAAAAGGAAACCTTGAAGTTGAAGAGATGCAGAAGATTCCTTATGCTTCAGTTGTAGGAGTCTAATGTATGTTCAAGTTTGTATACGTCCGGATATTGCGTACATTGTTGGAGTGTTAGGTAGATATTTAAGCAACCCAGGAATGGATCATTGGAAAGCAGCCAAAAGGGTTATGAGATATCTGAAAAGAACAAAAGATTACATGCTCACATATAGGAGATCAGATCATTTTGAGATCATTGGGTATTCTGACTCTGACTTTGCGGGATGCCAAGATAGTAAAAGATCCACTTCGGGCTATGTATATCTGTTAGGTGGTGGGGCTATTTCTTGGAGAAGTGCAAAACAGACACTCATAGCTTCTTCTACCATGGCAGCAAATTTATAGCATGTTATGAAGCATCCAATCATGGGATATGGCTAAAAAATTTTATCACTGGGCTGCGCATATTGGAAGGAATTGAAAGACCGCTAAAGTTATTTTGTGACAATAAGTCAGCCATATTGTATTCCAACAATAATAGAAGCTCGATCAAGTCAAAGCATATTGACATCAAGTTCCTGATTGTAAAGAAAAGAGTACAGAATGGTCAGATTTCTAAAGAGCATATAGGGACAAAGTCCATGGTTGCATATTCCCTTACAAAGGGTGTGCTGCCTAAGGTCTTTCATGAGCATACTGCTCACATGGGTGTTATAGAGCATGACGATGCTTAGATTTAGTGGGAGTTTGTATTGCTTCTATTTTATGCTTTATGTTTGGTTTGTACACACTTATGTGTTTGGATATTTTTTGATCAGAAATAAAATATTTTATTCAGTTCAGTACACTCTGTACAATTATGTTAAAGTTTTGATCTCAATCAAGTTTAAGGAGAACCAGTTGGAAATAGGCATGTTAAGATCACATTATGTATAATTTTCATGCTACACATCCACATCATGATCCATATCATTCAGTTGTATCAACATACGTGACTATTGATGGGTCAAGTTATGATAGATATAACAAAGGCCGCTTTGATCCTATATTAGTATGATTGATGGACCATATCGGTTATAGAACATTTTAGTAATGACAATATAATTGAGCTCATTCGGTTATTTTTTTGCAAAACATAATTATAAGGTTACACATATAGCACAGTGGGAGATTGGTTTCATTACCGGGATGCTTGCTTTAACCCATAAATGGATTTTGTCAATTTGTAAACCATTTTCTTTGGGTTTCTTAACACAAAGTTTTCTAGTTGCACCATATAAATTGTCTCATCAATGTCTCCATTGAGAAACACCGTTTTGACATCCATTTGATGGAGTTCCATATCATACTTTGCAATAAGAGCCATGATTATCCTAAAAGAGTCATTCGATAAAACTGGAGAGAAGGTCTCTTTAAAGTCAATCCCTTTCTTTTGAGTATAGCCTTTAGCCACAAGACGAGCTTTATACCTTTCCACATTATCCTTTGAATCTCGTTTGGTCTTAAAAATTCATTTGCAACCAATGAGTTTCACATCTTATGGTAATGGGACAAGTTCCCAAACTTTATTATCTTGTATAAACTTATACTCTTCTTTTATTGCTTCAATCCACTTTTATGAATTGAAACCTTGTATGGCTTGAAGGAAGTTGACAGGATCATCTTCCATCACACCATTATTTTCCTCATGTTCCTAAAGAAACACTATATAGTCATCTGGAATAGCATTCTTCCTTTCTCTAGTGGATCGCCACAAAAGCACTTGTTCTTGAGGTTGTTGAGTTTGTACCTCTGAGGGTTGAACAACAATTTCTTATTGTTTTGGAATTGCAACTTGATCATTATCAAAAGCAATTATAGGAATAGGAACTAGCTGCTCTTCAACAAGAGTAGTAGGTTCTAATTTCTCCTCAAAGACAAAGTCTCTAACTTTATATTCCAATTGTTGGAAATTAAATCTGAATCTTTTGGTGAAAACCATAGCCCAAGAATCATTCATGTTCAATCATCAAGAATCCATAATTGATAAATGGAAGCGTACCTAAATCCATATTGCTTGATTGCTCTCCAAAGTCATGCAGTTGGCCTTCCAGATCAACACATACTCCCAGAGAGCCCTTTAGAATTTTTTTAGGCTATTCTGTCTGATGATGAAATTCAGAGAAGAAGGTCATACATGCGATCCAGGGACCATAATCGCTATATATAGATAACTTCATCATTATCTTTTGGTATTTCTATTTTAGCCCATCATAAAAATAGAAATAACCCCTTAGGTCTCTACACATTAAAGGGCTACACCTTATCAGATACATTAAAGCCCAAATCACTGAAACCTTAGCTGATCACTTTTAATTGGGCTTAACCTTATTTGACCGTCCGCAACACATAATTATTTCACATATAAGCCCAATGTTGGATTAAAAATCAAACATCTGCTATTTACCTGATTCTTGGAGATCAGTTGAGGAAGTTGGTAACTAATAAGGCCGATTTCAACGTATAACTTATTAAGGGGATTTAGGATCTCGTAATTCATGAAGAAGGAGAGCCATATCTGGCTCCTATTTCGCTCATAGGGAATCACTTTGGGAAGGAGTTTCGAGATCCTCGTGATTTTGAGTGATCTGACAGCCAGAATATTCGGTGCGGAGATCAAGCTCAGTCCTGCCAAGGTTCGGAGATGAGCCTTGGCCCTGCCGAGGTTTGACAGTCAAGCTCGGCCCTGCCGAGGTTCAAAAATATCGAAACAGTAGCTCGGCTGAGCGTTATTCAGTTTGCAGGTGTTGCTAACCCATAGGCATGCCTCACCGTCTATCAATGTCAGCCAATTTTTGTGGGAATACTTTTATCCCGCATTAATCATCATTACTGGTAATCTATTCAATGGGTAATCTATATTACCATTTAGGATTATTTGGCGATACATCAAATGTAACCTAAAAGATTTTTTGGCTTTGGCGACTGCACCTATCATATTCTTGTTCAATTTGTCAACTATGTTTTCCTTCTTTTTTTTTTCCTCCTCCGCTCTATACATATTTTTCAGAACACTTGCATTATCTTTCGTTACTAATTGGGTACTTGTTCTTTAATATTTTAAATAGATCAGTTTTTTTAATACAGTGCAAGTTTCTTTCAGAGTTGAAGTTTCTGCCTTACATCCAGTTCTTGTGGAGTTGGGGCTGCCAGGCAGTGGTTTAGCGTTAAAATTTGGAGGTGATAACTGACTTGATGTGTGTAGCGTGATACAGAGAAGGTGAGACAAAGAAAAGTTAGAAATGGGTGATCCTTGTCCTTTGTTTCTTTAGCAGATTTTGTACTCTAATATTTATGGGTTGACTCGTACGCGTGTTGTATGATCACCCGTTTGTAACCAAAAAAAAAAGTTAGCAATAATTATGTGGAGTTATTGTAACTATCAGATAATTATGGCAGTCAAAAAAGAAAATAACTATCAAATAAATAATTGCGAACTCTTTCCATCATCATGATCTCATGGCGTCCTAGTCCTGATTTCTAGCATATTGCGTGGTACATTTACGTTTTTGTTTTGTTTTTTTTTATTACAAACGGGCGATCACACCAGTCTAGCATGAGTCAAGCCCGACATATCAGAGTACAAAATTTGAGATAAAACCAAAGGATAAGCATCACCCAATCTCTAGGACCAGAAACCAGAATGATGGGCAACCCGGGCAGCTACCCAATCAGCCGCTGAGTTAGCTTCCCGGTAGATATGTCTCACCTGGACTCTAGTAGCCTGATGGAGCAAAGATCTGATGTCACATAACACCGGGTTAGCAGGCTCAGGGTCGCCGATGTCCTGCCATAGCCACCGCACCACAGTGAAGGAGTCCCCTTCAATAATAAGATGGCGGCTGCCCAGACTGCGGATAGCATAAGATATGCCAGCCCACGCTGCATATAACTCAGCTAGGGGTACTGACAGGCCAAGAGAGCCAAAACCACCAGCCGCAATCATCAATCCATCCGAGTCACGGATCACGAAAGCTGATCCAGCCAACCGACTTTGAACACTGCCATCAAAGTTGATATTGACAGATCCTAGTGGGGGGGGTTCCCAAGAAACGAAGACCGTGCGCCGGTGCACTGCCGCAGCAGTAGGGGAATCCCAGATACTAGGTCTATCAGCATCAAGGCTAGACTGATGGAGCATATACTTAGCATAGAGGGACAGGGCTGACCGGAGCATCATGTGGGAAGGGGTACTGTCATCGGAGAAAATTTTCTTGTTCCGAGACAGCCAAACCTGGTAAGCAATATAAGCGGCCGAAGAGCTCAATCGCCGCATGCCCCCCTGAGCGTCCTGCCGAATCATATTCAGAAAAATAGAATGACAAGAGCCACTACTATCACTCCAGCACTGAAATCCTGCTGCCTGCTAGACCAATCTGGCACTGTCGCACATAAAAATAGCGTGGTCAGCAGTCTCCTCCGCCAAACCGCATAAGGGGCAAATAGGCTGGATCATCATACCCTTGGATGAAAGCGAAGAGCAAGTCAGAAGACAGTCCCAAGCCAGCTTCCAAATGAACAGTCGCACTCTATGGTGAATAGGAAGCTTCCAGATCCACAGGACATCCAGCGTATGCATAGCCTGTGGCCTATACTCCTGGATAAGGTCTAAAATCGGAGCACGAGTCGTATAGGATCTCCTCCATAGTCTGATATTCGAGGCACCGTCCGAAATAAGGGGGATAGAAAGAATACGTCGGGATAGCTCTGCCCCAAATAAAGTGGCAACCCGGGAGGCATGCCAGACAGTGCGATCCTGAGCAATTAGGTCACTGACTCTCATACCCCTAGCAATGTCAGTGCTCACAAATGTAGGCCATCGGGAAAAAGGAAGATCAGTCACCCACGTATCCCTAATCACATCAACAGAAGTACCATCCCCTATCATCACAAGAATTGGGGTAGAATGTCCTGAGCATGATGACACACCTCTTTCCAGAAGAAAGAGTAGGCACGAGTAGGCTGGGGAAGTGTATAAGTGGTCCAATCACCATACTTCGCACGCATAAACGAGCTCCATAAACAATCAGGTTCAAGCAAAAATCTCGTCGCGTGCCTGGCAGCCAGCGCCTCCCTCCTCACAATGAGGGACTGAATCCCAAGCCCTCCCTCTGAAATCGGCATACAGGCAACATCCCAAGCCACCAGGTGGATCCCATGACCATCCTGCATCGAACTCCAGAGGAAGTCTCTAAACCATCTCTCCATCCGCCTCAAGCAGGTCACCGAAACAGCTGCGTTAGATAGAATGTAGAGGGGAAGAGAAGTGAGCACAGAACGAATAAGGGTGAGTCTGGCCATCATAGATAACCCTGTGACCTATCACCCATCCATCCGAGCATGGACCCGACGTTCAAGGTCAAGGAAGTCAGAACAACGCGTCCGTCTCCCCGTAATAGGAATACCCAGATAGGAAATCCGATCCGCTTGAACAAAGATACCCAACCTCTACTTAATGATTTATCTAAGGAGGACTAGTCTTTGGGCTGAAGCAAATCATAGATTTATCAAGATTAACTTTCTGCCCAGAAGCCCTACAGTAAGACTGAATAACTGAAGCAAATACCGTAGCATTACTTAAAGTGGCTCTCCCCACCAAGATACAGTCATCAGCAAAGAGCAAGTGAGAAAGCGAGGGCCCTTGGGGACCCGCACTATAGGGAACAATAGCTGAGTCCTGTTGAGCCTGATGTAAAGCCCTGGAAAGAGCATCCGCTGAAAGAATGAACAGGAAAGGTGACAGAGGGCAGCCCCGCCACATTTACGTTTATCATGGCACTTCCTCACATTGAATGATACCATCAAGGGAGAATATATATATATACAATATAAATTATTATTATTATATGATTTAAGTATTATTAAATTATATTTTCTTGATTTAGAATGTTACATTTAGTTTTGGTGTGTTTTAAATTTTATTAAATTATGTGTATATAGTTTGATATTAATATTTAATTATTATATATTTTAAATATTATTAAATTATATTCATATCATTTGAGGTATTACACAATACAACTACGTAAAGTTTTAAATTTATTTAAGTTTAATTTAATATATTTAACTTTAAAAATCAACTGTATTTAAAATATATATGCTAAAGTATAAATGCTAAATATCAAATTATATGAATGTAATTTGATAAAATAAAAAACATATAATAATTTAATATAATAAAATTTTATTTTAATAATATTTAAATTATATGATAATTATATATTTTATTTTATAAAAGAGAGTATTTGTTGGGTTCACTCCCGATGGATGTAATGCGTCCAGTGAAAAAGTACCTGCAGGTGCTCCGCTCTCGTATATATGACATGGCTTAGGAGCTGTTTTTCAAACCGGTGCCAAAAGGCATCGGTTTTAAAAGAAGGGGGTAGGAACACAGGTTATTGCAAATTGGTGTAAAAGTGGAAAACACCGTTTCAAATGGCATTTTACACTTCCACGTCCGCTCTGCCCCATCAGCGGGGCTAGTGATGGGGCAGGAGAAATCGCCACTTGGAGTGGCGATTTCACTCACCTTGAAATCGCCACTTAAAATCGCCACATGAAGTGGCGATTTTCTCATTGTTTTCTTTTCGAGAGCCCGATCCCCCTTCTCTTCCCAAGCATGATCGTTCTCTTCCCGAGCGCGACCTGTTGACGCCAAGTCACCTTCCTTGAACGCCGAGAAAAAAGAGATCCTTCTCGGCAGGCTCCTGCAAGAAAAGTCCCCAGAGACTGGATATTCCGATGGGGACCCTCCGACGCTCAAGTCAGCCACTTGGGAACAGACAAGAGTTAACTAGCAGAAAGAGGCTAGAAAACTAGAGTTTAGGATCCTTCCCTCGTCGTAAGTGTGGGCCTTTATATCTGTTCGAAGGTTCTCTTCTTTCCTGTTTTCAGAAGGTTGATGATTTCAAGATATTGTTGTTCAATAATGGACAAAAAGGCAAGGTCGACAGTGACAGATCGTGGGCGTGTCAGAGGTGTCATGCCCCACTTGCCACCTGCCAGTGCGGCATTACAGGTGTGTCTGGTGGCCATGGTTGCACCAGGCGCATGCCGTTATGGGGTATGGCCACATGCAGCTACAAGCGAGTGGTGGATCATATGCCGTAATGGGGTATGGCCACTATTGACCTAATTATTGATTTTGATGATTAATAAAGGAATTGAGTATATTTATTTGATTACTAATGGATTTGACAAGTGTTTTAGCACTTAAAAATATTTGATCAATTTAAAGGTATTAAGAAATGAGTTTTAAATCAATTGTAAATCATAAGTTTCAAAGTTTCAGAACCTGGAGTCGACACCTAGAGTTTCGGAGCCGACACCCAGAGTTTCGGAGTCAACACTTACAGTGTCTGGAGCCGACTCCGATGCAGGGACAGAACGCTTATTTTTTGAGCATCTTGGAGCCGACACACACAGTATTCTGGAGCCGACACCTGACGATGGCGAGCCGACACCTAACTTTTTCGGAGCCGACTCCTCAACGAACTCAAAACTTTCTATTTTTGGATAAACGACTTGGAGCCGACACCTGAAAAGTTGGAGCTGACTCCAACCTGTCTGGGATGAACATTTAAAATGCCAGATCAGCTCTAATGGTAATATTTCCTTTTACCTAACTTCTAACGGATATATTTTGTTTCCAAGTACATCCCAATGGCTAGTTTTCTTCCAAAAATGGATTAAAAGAAATCTATAAGAAGGGGGAGAACACCCGTTTGAAAACAAGAATGGAAAAAAGAAAAAGAGGAGAATATTCAAATAAAAAATCCGAGAAGTCTTAAGCCTGAAATCCAAGAGAGAAGTTTTCAAACTCAAATCCTTCCACTCCACAAAGCTCAAAGAAGAATCCAAGGCATTCAAGTTTGAAAAATCAAAGGATTCACAAAAAGGGGAAGAAGCTCTGTTTTAAAGATTTTCCAACTTCTCATCTGCAACATTTGCAACGAATCAAAGCTGAGGCCTGATTCAACATCTCCAAAGAGAAGAGAAAAAGAAGAAAGAAGAAAAGCTCAAATCCAATCCACTTCAAACAGGCTTTTTTAAACCTTGTTCATTTATTTGAATATTTGCTCATTTAAGGAGCTGTCTTGTATCTTAAACATTATTCTTTCTTATTTTGCTGGTTCAATCAGGGGGATTGAACTAGTGGAGGTTGTATACCTCGGGTCAAGCTAGTTTAGCTTGAGTTTAGGGTTTTGTGCTGGTGAGCCCGAAAAATCGGCTGGGTTCATTGTGATCCCGGGTAAAACAACAAGTTGTGAGTTGTGATCTTGAAAATAACTCGACTGTAATCAAGTCGATTATAGTGTGGACCCAAGTGAATCTTGGGAGTGGACGTAGGTGTTGGATACACCGAACCACTATAATATCTTTGTGTTTGCCGTGCTTCTATTATCTCTATCTCTATCTCCTTGTTTGTGCTTTATATTTGCATTGCATTTAATTTCATTTATCTTAAAGCCAATAGTTTTTTAAAAGGTTAAATTTTTAAAGAACCCAATTCACCCCCCCTCTTGGGTTGCCATCTGGGCCAACAATTGGTATCAGAGCAAGTGCTCATTTGAATCTGATCACACGATCAAGAGCTAAAGATCCAAATGGCAGCTCAAGTTGGATCTTCATTTGCTGAAGGTCATTCTACAAATAGACCTCCCTTATTTAATGGTTCCAACTATTTATTGGAAAGCAAGAATGAGGATATTCATTCAAGCTTCTGATTATAAATTATGGAGTGTTATAATTAATGGACCTAGCACACCCACACACATTGTTGATGGCTCTATTGTTCCTAAGCCCGAAAGGGATTGGAATGATAATGATAGGAAAATGGCTCAGCTCAATGCTAAGGCTATAAATGTCTTGTATTGTTCATTAGATGAAATGAATTTAATCGCATTTCTACATGTAATTCTGCAAACGAAATATGGATAGATTAGAGGTTACCCATGAGGTACTAATCAAGTAAAGGAATCTAAAATAAATATTCTTGTTCATAAATATGAATTATTTAGCATGGAGCAAACTGAAACTATTGCATGCATGTATACTAGATTCACCGATATTGTAAATGGTTTGAAAAGTCTAGGCAAGACCTATACTAATTCTGAACTTGTTCACAAAATTCTTAGGTCACTACCAAGACTTGGGAAGCAAAAGTGACAGCAATCCAAGAAGCCAAGGACCTCAACACCTTACCCTTGGAGGAGCTACTTGGATCCCTTATGACCCATGAATTAACTATGAAACAGTACATAGAAGAAGATGTAAGAAGAAAAATACTATAGCTCTTAAGGCTGCTGAAAGTGAGGAGAGCTGCAGTGATAATGATGATGATGATGATGAGACAGCTCTTGTAGCAAGAAAATTCAAAAAATTTATGAGAAGAAAGAGACCCTTCCACAAGAAGAAATCTGGAATTAAGATGGAAGGAGAAAAAGAAAAGGAAAAGGACAAGGACAAAGAGAAAGACCCCTTGATTTGCTATGAGTGTAAGAAACCGGGGCACTTTAGATACGATTGTCCACAATTGAAGAAGACTTACAAGAAGAAGAAGAAAGCCTATATTGCAACCTGGAGTGACAGTGATGAATCCTCTTTAGAGGAAGAACAAAAAGAAGTTGCAAACATTTGCTTTATGGCAAACGACGACAGCGAGGTAAGTTCCAAAAACCCTAGTGATGAGCTTGCATTTGATGAATTATTTGAAGCTTTCAATGAACTAGTAGATGATTTTAAAGTTTTGAAAAAGAAATACAAATCTTTGAAAAATGATAACTCAATTCTTATTAAAGAAAAAGATGATCTTACTAATGAAATTAAAATGCTAAAATCTGAAAAAGAAAATATGACAAAAGAAAGAGAATCAATTTCAATGAAAATGATAAGCTAAAGAAGGAAGTTGATAAATATAAGAATATTGTTGATAAATTTACTTATAGTTCTAAAAAACTTAATTTATTGTTAAGCAATCAAAGAGCTATATATGATAAAGCTGGTTTAGGATATAGACCTAACTTGAAATAAAAATTTATCAAAAACTTTTTTAGAAAAGAACAAAATAGAGATAATAACATGTCATTATTGTAACAAGAAAGGCCATAAATCCTATGAATGTGATGCAAGAAATAATAACAAAAAATTAAATAACAAAGACAAGAAAATATGGGTTCCCAAAGGAACGATCTTTTATGCTACTAACCATGAAGGACCCAAGAAGGCTTGGGTACCTAAATATAAGACTTAATTATTTTTGCAGGAGTATCTTGCGGCCAAAAGATCAAAGCAAAAGTGGTATCTCGATAGCGGCTGCTCAAGATACATGACGGGTGACAAGGATCAATTCATCACCCTTAAGAGCAAAAGAGGAGGAGTTGTTACATTTGGTGACAATGGCAAAGGCCAAATCATGGGGTTTGGTAAAATTCAAATAACTCCCTCCACATATATTGAAAATGTTTTATATGTCAATGGTTTGAAACATAATCTAATAAGTATTAGTCAATTATGTGATAAAGGTTTTAAAGTATCATTTGAAGCATCAATCTGCACTGTTTCTAATCCCATTGATAATAGCATTGTTTTTATTGGAAATAGAAATGGCAATGTATACTTGATTGATCTAGACAATTTGTCTACTAGTAATCATTGCTTAGTTGCTAATAATGCTAATATGAATGAGATTAGTTGGTTATGGCATCGTAGATTAGGTCATGCAAGCACACACCTTATTTCAAAATTAATTAAAATGGATTTAGTAAAAGGACTTCCACAGCTAGATTTTGAAAATAACAAAATTTGTGATGCATGTCAATTTGGAAAACAAACTAGAAATTCTTTCAAAACTAAAAATATTGTTTCCACTTCTAGGCCACTTGAACTACTTCACATGGATCTTTTTGGACCTACTAGAACCACAAGTCTAGGAGGAAAGAAATATGGTCTTGTGATTGTAGATGATTACTTTAGATATACTTGGGTATTATTTTTAGCTCATAAGGATGAGACCTTTCATTATTTTTGAAATTCTTCAAGAAGGTCACAAATGAGAAAAACAACACCATAGTGTCTCTAAGAAGTGATCATGGCACTGAATTTGAAAATCACTTATTTGAAAAATTTTGCATAGAAAATGGAATTCATCATAATTTTTCAGCACCTAGAACACCACAACAAAATGGAGTAGTTGAAAGAAAAAATAGAACTTTAGAAGATATGGCCCGTACCATGCTATGTGAAAGCAACTTACCAAAATACTTTTGGGTGGAAGCTATAAACACAACATGTTACATTCTTAATAGAGCTTTAATTAGGCCAATAATTAAGAAAACTCCTTATGAACTATGGAATAATAGAAAACCAAACATAAGTTACTTTCATGCATTTGGTTGTAAATGTTTCATTCATAATAATGGCAAAGATAATCTAGGAAAATTTGATGCAAAATCTGATGAAGGCATTTTCTTAGGATATTCAACATCTAGTAAAGCCTATAGAGTGTTTAACAAGAGAAACTTAATTGTAGAAGAATCTATTCATGTAATTTTTGATGAATCTTTAGCATCGAGTTCTAAAAAGATTGATGATGAGGAAGATACAAACATTCTAGAAAGAGATATTAAAAATTAAATATAGATGTATCTTCGGATCATGAACAAGAAGCTAAGGATAATGATTCTCCTAATGTTGATGTTGTTGATGTAAATCATAATGATGTAGATCTTCCTAGAGACTGGAGATATGCCTATGGTCATCCTAAAGAATTAATTATAGGTGATCCATCTCAAGGAGTAAGAACTAGATCATCAATGAGAAACATCAATAATCATCTTGCATTTGTATCTCAAATTGAACCTAAAACTATTGAAGAAGCAGAAAAAGATAATAATTGGATGTTAGCTATGCAAGAAGAATTAAATCAATTTACTAGAAATAATGTTTGGACTCTTGTAGATAGACCTAAGGATCACTCTGTTATAGGATCAAAATGGGTATTTAGAAATAAATTAGATGAAAATGGCATAGTAATTAGAAACAAAGCTAGATTAGTTGCAAAAGGATATAATCAAGAAGAAGGAATTGATTTTGATGAAACTTTTGCACCTGTAGCTAGACTAGAAGCAATTAGATTATTACTTGCATTTGCATGTCATATGCATATCAATTTATTTCAATGGATGTTAAAAGTGCATTTTTAAATGGATTTATAAATGATGAAGTTTTTGTTGAACAACCACCTGGTTTTGAAGATCATGAATTTCCAAATCATGTTTTTAAATTGCACAAAGCACTATATGGTTTAAAACAAGCACCTAGAGCTTGGTATGAAAGATTAAGTAAATTTCTGATTGAAAATGATTTTATAAGAGGAAATGTTGATAAAACACTATTTTTGAAAAGAAAAGACAAGGATTTATTAGTAGTACAAATATATGTTGATGATATTGTATTCGGTGCTACTAACAATTTGTTATGTCAAGAATTTGCTAAGTTGATGCAGGGTGAGTTTGAAATGAGCATGATGGGAGAACTCAACTTCTTCCTAGGACTTCAAATCAAGCAAAGCAAAGAAGGAATTTTCATCAATCAAGCCAAATACACAAAAGAACTGCTCAAGAAGTTTGGAATGGAGTCAATCAAACCACTTGGAACTCCTATGAGTCCTTCATGCAAGCTGGACAAAGATGAAGATGGTAAGAAAGTAGATCAAAAATGTTACAGAGGTATGATCGGATCTCTTCTTTACTTAACAGCTAGTAGACCAGATATAATGTTTGCTGTATGTCTATGCGCTAGATTTCAATCTGAACCTAAAGAATCTCACTTAATTGCTGTAAAAAGAATCTTAAGATATTTAAGTGGAACTAAAAATATAGGTTTATGGTATTCTAGAGACTCAACATTAAACTTGATTGCATATTCTGATTCTGACTATGCTGGATGTAAATTAGATAGAAAAAGCACAAGTGGAGCATGTCAATTCTTAGGTAGTAACTTAATCTCTTGGTTTAGCAAAAAGTAAAATTCGGTTGCATTATCTACTGCTGAAGCAGAATATGTTGCAGCTGAAAGTTGCTGTGCTCAAATCCTTTGGATTAAGAGACAACTTGAAGATTACGGCATAACACTTGATAAAACTCCAATTAGATGTGATAACATAAGTGCAATAAATCTAACTAAAAATCCAATTCAACATTCAAGAACAAAACACATTGAAATTAGATATCACTTTATAAGAGAACATGTAGCTAATAATGAAATTTGTCTTGAATATGTTAATACTGAAGAACAATTAGCTGATATATTTACAAAACCTTTGAGTGAAGAGAGATTTTGTTATCTTAGAGGTGAATTAGGAATATGTGACCCTTTGGATTGATTTTGAAGGAATGACTTTCTAGATCTATATTAATTTCTTGATATTCCTTTCATAATTTTAAGGATAAATTATCTAGTCATCTGAGTAACTTGATTCTTCATACTCCAAAATTTTATCAAGATTTTATCGAATTTATTTTGACAAGTTTCAGTTGTTTGAATCTCAATTATTTTTCTCTGAAACTGTCATTGGAGTCGACACCTCAGAATGAGGAGTCAACACCTTTTTTGTGTCGCTTTCGGTCCCTGACCTTGGAGCCGACACCCGTATAAGTGGAGCCGACTCCAGTTCGAGCGCTGACTGTGTTAGCGATTTGGAGTCGACACCCGAATTTGTGGGAGTCGACACCTGGGAATCCAAAATCAATTTATTAGGGCAGAGTCGATACCTCGTCATTTCATAACTCTTCGAATCCTCTACCAAATTTCTCCAAAACTCTCTCAAAGCCTCCCCATCTCTAATTCCACTCTATCCAAGTTTTCCTAAGGATCCAATGGCACCTAAAAGGAGAGGTTCGGTGATTGGAGTGCCTATGGTGACCAGAAAACACTCCGTGAGGTGACCCGTCCGCGAGCCGTCTCCAAGCGAGGATTCCTCTACCGATTCAGACAATCCCAACACCACTTCACCTCAGGTAGATACCTAGCAGGGAGGGTAATCACAATGGGTAGGAAAGTTGACTTTGAGTTCTTTCAATCCGAGGGTTTTTCGATTGGTAATCAACTCAAGGAGCTTGGATGGGATAGAGTTTGTTCTCTTGATGTTCCTACTTACCCAGCTTTAGTGAAAGAATTTTACTTTAATTTGTCGAGAGGTGATGGCGGTTTAGTGAGCTCTGTTAGAGGCAAATGGATTCATCTTACATTTCAAAAATTAGGAAATCTCCTGAGCATCCCCATTATAGGATTAGCTGCGGATATGCACAGTGATAGTTCAGTGGCCCTATCAAGGATGTTAGGGAGAGATGTTGAAGAATTTGAGGAAATTAGGGCTAACCAGTTGCCCTTGGAATTAAGATTGCTACACAATATTTGCAGCAGAATTTTGTTCCCAAAGACCGAACGTTTTGAGTATGTCTCCGAGCGGGATATTATTGTGATGGACAGTATTTTGACTGGTCAACCTATTAATTTAGCTGTTATTCTATATGGCCGAGGCCGGAGGGAAGAGAAGATCATCACAACCCTATGGCATGGTTTTAACTATGGTATTTAGAAGCCAAGGGATCGTAATTTTGGACAATGAACCCTCCAAGAACCTGAGACACACTGATTATTACAGTTTAGCCACTTTGCATAGGATGGGATTTGTAAAGATGAATGGGCAATGGGAAAGGAAAGGTAACTTGGATGAGAGAGCCTCTGAGCCTAGACATTCTGCACCTTGTGAGGCTGGTCCATCTATGAGGGTTCCCTCACCGCAGCCGAGGAGTCCAGTTCCTGCCCCTGCACCTGTGCAAATTCATGTTCAGCCATCCTCTTCATCAGTTGGATTTTCAGACCTTCAAATGGAGCAACTCAAAGGATTGCTTGCTGCTCAGAAGGATGAACTGAAGACTGAGTTTGATAACAAATTTATGAATCTTAAAGAAACACTTTATTCCTTAGATGATCGATTGCCAAAATAGAATCTACTCTTAGCTCTTCTGCTGGATCTTTAAGTAGTGATTTGAAGAATATATTTGAAGAACTTAAAGACATATGTGGAGATTCTGAGACCTATTCAAAGTGCAATGCATAGCTTCAAGATAAAATCATGACTACTTGCTCTTTTATTGATAGAAGGTTGAAAGAATTTGTAGCCACTCAGAGTGATGGAATGCATAAATTCTAGATCATTTGACAAGAATCATTAGAAACAACTTGTAGTTTTTATGTTGTTTAATGTCTTGATGTAATGAAAATTTAGTTTTGATGTAATGAATGTTTAGTTTTTGATGTAATGAAGTTTAAGCTTTGATGTAATGAAAGTATAGTTTCTTTCTTTTTGTAATACTTGACTTCAATGAATTGAAATTATCTTTTGATCTATCAATCTTATCTTTTGACTTAACTTTTCTTTATCTTTTTGTTGATTACAAAAAAGGGGGAGAAAGTTATGTCGTATATGCATTGATTAGTTATGCTTTAATTGGCATTTATTTAATTGGTATCAAATATGAAGAGCAATTGATAAATATGTAAAGCAATAGGGAGATACAATTGATAATTTGAACTTCACAGGGGGAGCTACCTTATTCAGGGGAAGCTTGCTTGTGAGGATCACTTTCTTGAAAATTTTAATTTAAGAATACTTTGCATATACTCAATGTTTTTATAATCATCAAAAAGGGGGAGATTGTTGACCTAATTATTGATTTTGATGATTAATAAAGGAATTGAGTATATTTATTTGATTACTAATGGATTTGACAAGTGTTTCAGCACTTAAAAATATTTGATCGATTTAAAGGTATTAAGAAATGAGTTTTGAATCAATTGTAAATCATAAGTTTCAAAGTTTCAGAACCTAGAGTCGACACCTAGAGTTTCAGAGCCGACACCTAGAGTTTCGGAGTCGACACTTACAGTGTCTGGAGCCGACTCCGATGCGGGGACAGAATGCTTATTTTTTGAGCATCTTGGAGCCGACACACACAGTATTCTAGAGCCGACACCTGACAATGGCGAGCCGATACCTAACTTTTTCGGAGCCGACTCCTCGACGAACTCAGAACTTTCTATTTTTGGATAAACGACTTGGAGCCGACACCTGAAAAGTTGGAGCTAACTCCAACCTGTCTGGGATGAACATTTAAAATGCCAGATCAGCTCTAATGGTAATATTTCCTTTTTACCTAACTTCTAACGGATATATTTTGTTTCCAAGTACATCCCAATGGCTAGTTTTCTTCCAAAAATGGATTAAAAGAAATCTATAAGAAGGGGGAGAACACCCGTTTGAAAACAAGAATGGAAAAAAGAAAAAGAGGGAGAATATTCAAATAAAAAATCCGAGAAGTCTTGAGCCTGAAATCCAAGAGAGAAGTTTTCAAACTCAAATCCTTCCACTCCACAAAGCTCAAAGAAGAATCCAAGGCGTTCAAGTTTGAAAAATCAAAGGATTCACAAAAAGGGGAAGAAGCTCTGTTTTGAAGATTTTCCAACTTCTCATCTGTAACATTTGCAACGAATCAAAGCTGAGGCCTGATTCAACATCTCCAAAGAGAAGAGGAAAAGAAGAAAAGAAGAAAAGCTCAAATCCAATCCACTTCAAACAGGCTTTTCTAAACCTTGTTCATTTATTTGAATATTTGCTCATTTAAGGAGCTATCTTGCATCTTAAACATTATTCTTTCTTGTTTTTGCTGGTTCAATCAGGGGGATTGAACTAGTGGAGGTTGTATACCTCGGGTCAAGCTAGTTTAGCTAGAGTTTAGGGTTTTGTGCTGGTAAGCCCGGAAAACCGGCTGGGTTCGTTGTGATCTCAGGTAAAACAATAAGTTGTGAGTTGTGATCTTGGAAAACAACTTGACTATAATGAAGTCGATTATAGTGTGGACCCAAGTGAATCTTGGGAGTGGACGTAGGTGTTGGATACACCGAACCACTATAAAATCTTTGTGTTTTCCATGCTTCTATTATCTCTATCTCTATCTCCTTGTTTGTGCTTTATATTTGCATTGCATTTAATTTTATTTATCTTAAACCCAATAGTTTTTTAAAAGGTTAAATTTTTTAAAGAACCCAATTCACCCCCCCTCTTGGGTTGCCATCTGGGCCAACAGCCACGCACTGTTATGGGCGAGTGGTGGACCATATGCCATTATGGAGTATGGCCATGTGTTGTTACGGGTGTGTCAGGTGGCTCAAGGCCATAGGTTGCTGGTCCTGGACCATGACGGAAGCCCGAGGCCGAGAGTGCCTTGGAGGCTTAGGGTGTCTCAGAGGCCGAAACGGGGCTCCGTCAGTCTTCCACACCGTTAACCCTAACGGTGCTGGATCAGCCACATCAGCCTCGGAGACCGAAGGGGTCTCGGAGGCTAAGGGTGTCTCGGAGGCCAAAGCGGGGCTCCGTTAGTCTCCCACACTGCTAACCCTGATGGTGCTGGATCAGCCACATCAGCCTCGAAGACCGAGGGTGTCTCGGAGGCTGAGGGTGTCTCGAAGGCCGAAGTGGGGCTCCATCAGTCTCCCACATCGTTAACCCTGATGGTGCTGGATCAGCTCCCACACCGTTAACCCTGGCGGTGCTGGATCAGCCACATCAGCCTCGGAGGCTGAGGGTGTCTCGGAGGCCGAAGCGGGGCTCCGTCAGTCTCCCACACCGTTAACCCTGACAGTGCTGGATCAGCCACATCAGATGCCCCCTCGCCCCTAAGACGAAGCAGGCCCATCTCTGCAGGCAAAAGGGGTCACCTCCCCAGTGGTTGATCCCCGTCAGTTACCAACCGCTCCTGGACACGTGTCTCTGGGCGCTGCAATGACTTTACATGGGCGACGTGGGGGATGTGAAGGGACGGCCATTGTCGTCCACCCGATCTGTGGCGATCATCCTCGAGGCGAGGTCGTCCTCTTGAAATCTACAAAAAGCGGTCGCCATCATTGCCATCATGATGATGATGTCAGCGGCATCCCATCATTGGATGGATGCAGATCGTCTCACGCGCCGAGCGCATGCCAAGGCATCCCATCCTATAGTGGAGGTCCGCATGGCTGAGTAAGTAGAGCGGGACGATTTGAAATCTGATAAGACCCGAGCGAGGGCTGAATCTCACCATTTTGCTTCATCTGTCATCGTCTTCCTCTGGCTCTCGTCTTTCCTTCAACCTGAGACCAGCCTCCGCCATTTTCTTGCCACAGGTTAGCCTTCTGTCCTTTTTAGACCTCTTCCCTTCCTTCTCAACCTCCTCTATGGCCTCCTCTCCTTCTTGGTCTGCCGCTGCTCCTAGTGACAACATTTCTTCCTCAAGGCTTCGTGCCTCTCCTTCTCCTCCCCTCTCGTGGTCCTCCGATCCGAAGGATTGTGCTCCCTTGCCCAGCGGCAGGTCACCGGCTGGGCTCCCATGAGGGGACGCCCGGTGGCCGCCGACAGGGCTCCAGCGAGGAGGCGCCGGGCGGCGGTCGGCACCTCCTCGAGGGTGGGGCGGAATCCCTGATGGGGACTGCCTCCATGGTAACGGACCAAGACCTGGCGAATATCAGGGCCCGTTACTAGATCTCCCGAGATGTCAGGCTTTTCCTCCCGACCCCCAATGACAGGGTCGTCTCTTCCCGGCCCGATAGAGTGGCCATTTATGAAATTTCCTTTAGATTAGGTCTTCGCCTGCCTCTTCACCATTTTTCATCAATCTTTTGGATTATTACTCCCTGACCCCCACTCAGCTGGTCCCGAAGTCCCTTCGGACCATTTGTGCTTTCATTATTCTCTGCCACCACCTCCAAATTACGCCCCGACTCTCCCTCTTCCATTGTTTTTACATCCTTAGGCAGCAGGCGGGTTGGTGGCTATTCCAGCCCCGACCCGGCCATGTCCTTAAGCTGCTTCTCCCCTCCTCCATCAAGGGATGGAAATCCCGGTTCTTCTTCGTAGACCTCAACCACATTAAGCCCGGGTGGGGGAATCCTGACCTTTAGCCCAACATGAATTCCACCCACTCCCAGGAGATAAGGAAGCACTGGGGCAGCTGTTGACCGCCGACATCCTCAGGTACACCCTGCTCCTGTCGGAGGATATCTTTTGGCTGGTGGGCCTCACCACCCAAATCGGTGAGTAGAAGGCGTCCCATAGTTAGCCAAATTGCCCTCTCTTTTCTTCTATGTCTCTGTTTTTTTTTTAACTCCGACCGATGTTGCGCAGTAATGAAGCCTCCGATCGCCATGCTCAGGAGGGCTGCAGCCAAGAGGATGAGGGCCCAAGGGGGACCGAGAGAGGGGCAGTAGGCCTCGGCCTCCAAACGTCCGATGGTGCGGGCTTCCCCGCCTCCCGAGCGCCGGGGACCTCCGAGCACGCCTGTGGATCTAATGGCCGACACCCATCAGAGGAGGTGGGGGTTGAGGGGGTGATCGAGAAGCCCCAAGTGCCTGCCAAACCAGCCCCGGCAAAGGTAGAATAGGGCCCAGGCACTGAGTCTTCGGTGGCAGCAAGCCCACCTCTGGAGGAAATGCCAGCGGGCAGCCCCCCGCGCAATGAGCCCGAGCATGCTGAGGCCACCGAGGGAAGTGGAGCCGGACCGACCCCTCGAGGGTTTTCCTTGATGAACGACGGACGTCGAGCGGAATGGCTCATGTCCCAAGTCGTTCAGCCCGACTTTCAGGAGGAACTCCGGAGCCTGGGGGTGAACAGGTTCTTTAGGGAGGCCTTCTCAACCCTGGTCCGAGTAAGTTACTTTCCTTGCCTTTGACTTGAAATTTCGAATAGTTTGCCTGGCTGACATCTCGAATACAGGTGACAAACTCCCTGGTGCTCACTTGAGAGGCTATCGGTGAAGGGGAGGCCATCCTCCGCCAGGTCCAGCAAGATGCCGAGGACGCCCAAGCCCGGGCCGAGGCTATAGAGAAGGCTCTGGAATCGGCAAGGACCGACCGAGCCGATGAAATAAAGAGGGACAAGAGCAAAGTGGAGGCTGAAGCCAGCCGACTGCAAGTGGCACTTAGCCAACTTACCGAGGCCGAGGGCACCATCGAAGCCCGAAACGTTCATATCGCCGAGTTGAACTCGGCCATTCAGGCAGCCGAGGATAGGGCGAGGCATGCCGAGGAGGAGGCGAAGCATGCTAAAGAGGCTGAGAGAGCGGCGACAGCCTCTCTGGCCGCGGAGAGGGAGGCCAGGGTTGCCGAGATGGAGGCCGCTGCCGAGGCTAGGGCTGTCGCGGTCGTGGAAGAATTCAAGGCATCAGAGCACTTCGCCCATGAGCTGGTCGAAGCTAACACGGATTCCTACATCCAAGGGTTCCGCGACACCAGGGAGAAGGTAGCTCGGGTCTTGAAGCTCCCCCGCTCCTTGGAGATCGAGCCAGACTAGGAGTCTAGAGGGCCCCCTCAGATGATGAGCCTGCGGCTGACCCATAGTTTTGCGTTGTAATTTTTCCTTCTCTTTTTGTCTTTGTACTAAGTCCGGCCCAGCCGGCATTTTGTAAACACCTCGATATCAATGAAGTATAATTTTTATCCACCATGTTCTTAAGTCCCCAGCTCGCCGATGTGGGACCCTTAGCAGCCGCGTCGGTAGAGGGGTAGCTCTCGTGACCACGGCTTAGTTGTGTAGGGCCGGACTCTGGGAGAGTCAAGGTCAAACCTGGGGCCATGTCTGCCCTAGCGACTCAGGGTTTCGAGCATCGATGGAATATCGGTCTTGGCTTACCGAGGAGAATTTGGGCTTTTTGAATTCGATGGTACATCGGGTCTTCTGTGCCATTGGTACATTGGGCTTTTGAGTTCCGACCGGAGTCAGGCTTTTTGAATCCGATGGTACATCGGGTCTTCTGTGCCAATGGTACATTGGGCTTTTGAGTACCAACCGGAGTCGGGCTTTTTGAATCTGATGGTACATTGGGTCTTCTGTGCCAATGGTACATTGGGCTTTTGAGTGCCGACCGAAGTCGGGCTTTTTGAATCCGATGGCATATCGGGTCTTCTATGCCAATGGTACATTGGGCTTTTGAGTACCGACCAGAATCGGGCTTTTTAAATCTGATGGTACATCGGGTCTTCTGTGCCAATGGTACATTGGGCTATTGAGTTCTGATCGGAGTCAGGCTTTTTGAATCCAATGGTACATCGGGTCTTCTGTGCCAATGGTACATTGGGCTTTTGAGTGCCGACCAGAGTCAGGCTTTTTGAATCTGATGGTACATCGGGTCTTCTGTGCCAATGGTACATTGAGCTTTTGAGTGCCGACCGGAGTCGAGCTTTTTGAATCCAATGGTACATCGGGTCTTCTATGCCAATGGTACATTGGGCTTTTGAGTTCCGATTGGAGTCGAGCTTTTTGAATCCGATGGTACATCGGGTCTTCTGTGCCAATGGTACATTGGGCTTTTGAGTGCCGACCGGAGTCGGGCTTTTTGAATCCGATGGTACATCGGGTCTTCTATGCCAATGGTACATTGGGCTTTTGAGTGCCGACTGGAGTCGGGCTTTTGAATCCGATGGTACATCGGGTCTTCTATGCCAATGGTACATTGGGCTTTTGAGTGCCGACCGGAGTCGAGCTTTTTGAATCCAATGGTACATCGGGTCTTCTATGCCAATGGTACATTGGGCTTTTGAGTGCCGATCGGAGTCGGGCTTGTTGTTGAGAAGCTGAGACACTTGAACTTATGTTTATTAATAGCGGGGCAAGAGCCTGAAAGAGTACAAACATGAAATTTAACGTAAGGAGAGGGTACACTATTGATAATACCGATGGAGGTTGTCAGCGTTCCACGTTCGCGGAGAGGCCTTCCGTCCAGTTCTTCAATTTTGTATGCTCCATGGCAGAGTGCCTCGGTGACTCGGTAGGGTCCTTCCCAGTTCGGTGCTAACTTGCCTCCTACCATCGGTTTCGAGATTTTGGCTCGCCGAAGGATGAGGTCCCCCGGCAAGAAGGTCCTTGGGCGAACGCGAGTGTTGTAATACCTAGCCGCTCGCTATCGGTAGGCTGCCATTCGGAGTTACGCTCGATCCCGTACCTCTTCTACCAGGTCGAGGTTGGCCCGCAACTGGTTCAGATTGTCCTCTTCGCTGTATGCCTCCACCCTGGGGCTCGGGGCGCCGATCTTCACAGGAATGACGACTTTGGATCCAAAAATGAGGCTGAAGGGGATCTCTCTAGTGGGGGCGCATGGTGTTGTATGGTATGCCCATAGCACGTTATGGAGCTCCTCACCCACCGTCCTCTGCAGTCATCCAGACGGGCTCTTAGTCCTTGGAGAATGATGCGGTTGGTCACCTTGGCTGCTCCGTTGGTCTGAGGATACCCTACGGAAGTGAACCGCTGATGGATGCCGAGCTCGGTGCAGAATCCTTGGAAGGGTGCGTTGTCGAACTGCCGGCCATTGTCGGTGACCAGGGTATGCGGTAGCCCGAACCAGCATATTATAGACTTTCAGAAGAAGGCCCTCACCTTGCTCTCGGTGATCTTGGCAAGCGCCTCGGCCTCAATCCATTTGGTGAAGTGATCGATGGCCACTAGCAAAAATCTGCGATGCCCAGAGGCTGGAGGGAATGGTCCCAGAATGTCCATCCCCCACTGGGCAAAGGGCTAGGGTGCCGCCAGGGGGTCAGTTGGGACGTCGGCTGCCACTGGATGCTGGCAGCTGTCGCATTTCTTGACAAGCTCGGCTGCATCCTCCCTCATGGTTAGCCATTAGTACCTCTGCCGCAGGGCCTTGTACGCTAGAGCTCTGCCCCCCAGATGACTCCCGCAGATGCCTTCATGGATTTCTCGCAGGATGTAATTAGCCTCCATGGGACCTATGCACCTGAGGACCAGGTATGACAATGATCTTCAGTAGAGCTTTCCATCCATCATTAAGAACTTCGGGGCTTGCCGCCTGAGCAGTCTGGCCTCAGTCGGGTCTTCAGGGAGGGCACCATCGGTCAAGTATCGGATGTAGGCATCCATCCAAGAGGGCTCTTGCTCAACCGGCAGTGCTTCCTCTGCTACTTCAATGCTTGGGACTTGCAAATGCTCTACGTACGTCCTTCCCAAGGTCCCGTTGGCCGAAGTGGCCAAGCGGGACTGCGCATCAGCCCTGGCATTCTCCGCTCGGGGATGTAGCTGACGTGGAAATATGAAAACCGAGAGACTTGGGATTGCACCTTGCTCAGGTAATGAGACATGACCGGGTCTCTGGCCTCATACTCCTCGGCAACCTGCCCGAAGACCAGCTGGGAGTCCATGAAGGCCCTCAGACGTTCCGCACCGAGCTCTTAGCTAGTTTCACCCCTGCTAGCAGGGCTTCATATTTTGCCTGGTTGTTGGTGGCCGAAAAATGAAACCGGAGGGCATACTCCACCACCTCCCCCTCGGGGCTCCCAAGAATAAGTCTGGCTCCACTTCCTTGAGAGTTTGATGCTCCATCTACATAAAGAATCCAGTCTTCTTTTTCCACTCTCTCGGTCGTAGGGGACTCCATGCGCGCCTCTGGGTGCAACTCTTCCGGGTGCTCCTCGGCCCAAGTGCACTCGACCAAAAAATCGGCTAACACCTGGGACTTCATTGTAGATCTTGACCGAATGGATAGATCGAACTCCAACTTAATGGCCCACTTGACCAGCTGACCTGAGGTGTCAGGACGAGATAGAATAGTCCGGAGGGGTTGGTCCGTGAGCACCATGATTGGATGAGCTTGAAAGTAGGGTTGAAAGCCCTAAGCGGCGACCACCAGGGCGAAGATGATCTTCTCGGTCTTGAGTATCTTGTCTCAGTATCGTGGAGCACCTTACTAGTATAGTAGACCGCTTTTATGCTTCATCGGCATCCATGTGGACAAGCACAGAGCTGACGGCCTCAGGGGAGGCCGCAAGATATAGAAAGAGCTCTTCCCCACCCCTCGGCTTGGACAGCAGCGGCGGAGTGGATAAAAACTTCTTTAGCTTCTCAAAGGCTTTCTGACATTCCTTCGTCCACTCGAAGTTGTTGACCTTGTGCAGCGCCTTGAAGAAGGGCAGACACCTTTCTATCGACCTTGACATGAAGCGGCTCAAGGCTGCCATCCTTCCGATCAGACGCTGCACCTCCGTATTGTTAGCTGGGGGCCTCAGATCCAAAATAGCTCGAATCTTATCAGAATTAGCTTCGATTCCTCGCCGAGTCACCATAAAACCTAGAAACCTGCCCACCACAACTCCGAAGGCACACTTGCGGGGGTTCAGCCTCATCTAGTATCAGCGTAGGTTGCCGAAGGTCTCCGCAAGGTCGGCAATATGGTCCGTGGCGTGAGCGCTCTTAGTCAGCATGTCATCCACGTATACCTCCATGTTGCACCCGATCTGGTCCTCGAAGACCTTATTCATCAGCCTCTGATAGGTGGCCCTCGCATTCTTCAACCCAAATAGCATCACTTTATAGCAATAAATCCCCTTCTTGGTGACAAAGGAGGTCGCCTCTTCATCTGCCGGGTCCATTCTGATTTGGTTGTATCCCGAGAATGCATCCATGAAGCTGAGGGTTTCGTGGCCGGACGTGGTGTCCACCAACTAATCGATCCAAGGTAGTGGGAAGCTATTTTGGGGCACGCCTTATTGAGGTCGGTGAAGTCCATGCACATCCTCCAACTCCCACTGGCCTTACGGACCATCACGACATTTGCCAGCCAGTCGGGATAGTGCACCTCGCGAATGTGACCGGCCGTCGTCAGCTTGCGCACCTCTTTGTCTATGGCCTTCTGTCTATCTGAAGCAAAGCTTCTCTTCTTCTGACGAATGGGTTGCACTCCGGCTTGATGTAGAGTTGGTGGATAATCACCTCCTCTGAAATGCCTGGCATGTCGGATGCCGACCAGGCAAGATATTAGCATTGGCTCGCAGAAAGGAGAGGAGTTGGTTGCAGGCCTCCTCCGTAGCAGGGCCCCAACTTGGATAGTCTGCGCCGGGTCCTTTCCCAGAGGAAAGGCTAGCAGGTGCTCGGTCGGTTCCCCCCTCCTTTTCAAGTCTCAGGGGTCCAGCGCCTTTAGTGTAGGTGCAGATACCATCCTCTGAGGATTGGGGGCCATGTGGCAGCATAGTGGTGGTGGATTTTGTTCCTCTCGCATCTCTCCGACCCCTTTGCTGGTCGGGAACCTCACCAAGAGCCTTTTGGTGGAAATTACAGTATCCAAGCGGTTAAGTCCGGGCCTTCCGAGTATGGCATTGTAGGCGAGGGTCACCCGGACCACCAGGAAGCTCATGAAAACTGTACTTTGACGTGGGGCTATGCCAGCCATGACAGGGAGAGTGAACTCTCCCTCGACCTTCACGGAGTCTCCGATGAACCCCATCAGGGAAGTAGCGACAGGTCGAAGCAGGCCAGGAGACAGGTTCATGTGAACAAAAGCATTATAACTCAGAACGTCCACCGAGCTTCCACTATCAACTCAATTCTTTTTACAGGGTGTTTAGCAATCATCATGGACACGACGACGCTATCATCATTTTTATTAACCACCCCCTTTAGATCCCTTTTAGAAAAAGGGATTATAGAATCTAACTCTCCCTCCTCTCTTGGCCTCTTGGATGGGCCACCTGCCCCCCAGGAAATCATCGCCATTGTCTTCTCGGTTGGAGCATTGTCGATCATCGATGGCGGAGGTGCTGATGGGCCAGGAGCACCCGGGTTGTTCCTCTGAACGAACTTCCCCAGGTGGCCACGCTAGATAAGGTCTCTATCGCCTTCTTCAGCTGGCGATAGTTGTCGATGTCGTGGCTGTAGTCCCGATGGTAGTGATAGTAGAGACTCTTGTTGCGGGGGATCTTTGGGTTCAGTGGAGGAGGGCACTAAAAATAGGGCTCGCCCTCGATCTTGAGCAAGATGTGCGATATCGGGGTGAGCAAAGGAGTGTAGGGCCCGTCCCTCGGTGCAGGAGCTCGAGGACAATTGTCTACTCGGTGGGGAGGCTCAGGCCTCCTGGGGCGAGCTTCGACAGGTTTTGGGCGGGCCAGCTTCTTTGCCGTACTTTCACTAATCTCGCACTGGGAGGAATCAGCTTCGTCATCATGAATGTATTTTTGGGCCTGGCTCAAGAGCTCGGCGTAGGAGCCAGGCGGCTTCTTGTCAAGGGAGTATGCGAAGCGGGAGGGGAGAGCCCTCGCTTCAAGGCCAGGGTGGCAACGGAGTCCTCGAGGTTGTAGACTTCCAGGGCCGCCTCCTTGAACCGAGCGACGTAGTCCCGCAGGGACTCGCCACTCTTTTGTTGGACGGAGAAGAGACTGTCTGCCACCCTTGAAATCTTCTGGTAGGTGTCAAAGTGGGCCAGGAAGGCCCTCTCCAGCTGGCGGAAGGAGTCGATACTCCGTGGTGGCAGGCGAGAGTACCAGGCTCGAACAGCTTTCTTCAAAGTGGCGGGGAAGGTGATGCATAGGAGCGAATCGGTTGCCCCCTGGACCTGTATGAGGACCTTGTAGCTTTCCAAATGGTCCAGGGGGTCCGTGGTCCCGTCATATAGGTCCAGCTAGGGAAGTCGGAACTGGGTCGATATAGGTTCTTCCATGATGCAGCGGGACAGAGGCGACCGGCTGTCGTAGTCCGGCTCTGGTGGGTGTGTGATTCGGCGGCTAAGCTCCTCCAGTCGCTGGTTGTACTCGTCGAGCTGGCGCTCAGCTCGGCGAGCGATTCGGCCATCGAAGGACCCCTCTCTTGAGGATTCTAAGAAGGGGGAAGAGTGGTGGTGATGTCGGTGAGGGCGCTCCACCTCCTTCCCATGTCGCCGCTTGGGAGATACACTGACATGGCGAGAGAGTGACCGGAGCCTCTTGGAGGCTTCCCGGCGGTGAGGCTTGGGCGAAGCGTGGTGGTGGCAAGCTTCTCGGATGGGAGACCTCCTCTGAGCAGAGTGTTGGTTGGGTTGGATCACTTCTGGTACTGACGGGAGGGGCTCCGGTTGCTGTGCAGCGCCGCTTGATGCTGCAGGCCTTGGACCACGATCACCAAAGATTGGACTTGCGCAGCAAGGGCGGCAAGCCGGTCTTCTTGAAGCTGTTGCGGTGGTGGTGCAGGGACGTCGGCTAGGGGAGCTGAGGGGCCAACCGCCAGCAGATCAGCCCCTTGACGCTGCCCCCAGCATGACTGGTGGAGACCTCTCGCGCATGGATCGTCACCATTGCTTGAGAGCTCGGGGAAAGAGAAGTTGTCGCTGACAGGTTCTAAGCTTTTCTTTCTTCCCCCTTCCTGGTGCGCCAATCTATTGACGCCAAGTCACCTTCCTTGAACGTCGAGAAAACGAATATCCTTCTCGGCAGGCTCCTGCAAGAAAAGTCCCTGGAGATCGGATATTCCGATGGGGACCCTCCGATGCTCAAGTCAGCCACTTGGGAAGAGACAAGAGTTAACTAGTAGAAAGAGGCTAGAAAACTAGAGTTTAGGATCCTTCCCTCGTCGTAAATGTGGGCCTTTATATCTGTTCGAAGGTTCTCCTCTTTCCTGTTTCAAAAGATTGATGATTTCGAGATATTGTTGTTCAATAACGGACAAAAAGGCAAGGCCGACAGTGACGGATCGTGGGCATGTCAGAGGTGTCCTGCCCACTTGCCACCTGCCAGTGCGGCATTACAGGTGTCTTGTGGCTATGATTGCACCAGGCGCGCGCCGTTACGGGTTATGGCCACATGTAGCCACAGGCGAGTGGTGGACCATACGTCGTAATGGGGTATGGCCACGCACTGTTACGGGCGAGTGGTGAACCATACATCATGATGGAGTACGGCCACGTGCTGTTACGGGTGTGTTGGTGGCTCGAGGCCATAGGTTGCTGGTCCTAGGGCCGGACCATGATGGAAGCCCGAGGCCGAGAGTGCCTTGGAGGCTGAGGGTGTCTCGGAGGCCAAAGCGGAGCTCCGTCAGTCTCCCACACCGTTAACCCTGATGGTGCTGGATCAGCTCCCACACCGTTAACCCTGACGGTGCTGAATCAGCCACATCAGCCTCAGAGACTGAGGGTGTCTCGGAGGCTGAGGGTGTCTCGAAGGCCGAAGCGGGGCTCCGTTAGTCTCCCACACCGTTAATCCTGACGGTGCTGGATCAGCTCCCACACCGTTAACCCTGACGGTGCTGGATCAGCCACATCAGCCTCGGAGACTGAGGGTGTCTCGGAGGCTGAGGGTGTCTCGGAGGCCAAAGCGGGGCTCTGTCAGTCTCCCACACCATTAACCCTGACGGTGCTGGATCAGCTCCCACACCGTTAACCTGACGGTGCTGGATCAGCCATATCAGCCGGAGGCCGAGGGTGTCTTGAAGGCTGAGGTGTCTTAGAGGCCGAAGCAGGGCTCCATCAGTCTCCACACCGTTAACCCTGACGGTGCTGGATCAGCCACATCACGACCTTCCCCTTTTCTAAATATGTGTGTGCGTGCAATAAACAAAAGGCGTCATTTTAATCAAAATAATAGCAAAGATAAACTTAAAAATATATATATTTCTCATATATAATAATTAGAATTTTATTGACGAAACAATCTTCATTCTGTATATGATGAAGATCAAATAGAAAATCTAGATGTATTAGCTTGGTGAAAGAGTGTTAGAAATCAATATTTGTTATGTCTGCCATTGCATGGGATATTTTAGTTGTGCTGATGTCCACAGTAGCATCAAAATTCACTTTCAGTGCTGGTTGGCGTATTCTGAACAAAAAGAGAAGTAGGATGACTGGTGAGACGGTCGAGATGCTTCTCTGCTTTAAAGATTGGTTGGATGCTGAGGCGAAGCTTCAAGATAAAGGTGGACATGACTTAACCAGCGAAGATGATGATGATACAAATATTACTGATGAGTGAGTCATCTCTATTTTTATAATTATATATTTTTATTTTTTAAATTATTAAAGTGAGTCATCTCTATTTTTTTCTTTCTTATTATATTCGGGAGGTCAGACCTAGCCCTCCTTCCTTTATGTACCATTTTTTATTTTAAATTAATAAACTAGTAAGGGGTCTATGCCAAACCCCCCACCATTAAGGTGGCTTCATATTAATAAATTCCTTTGTTTCTAATAATTTTTAATTTATTAAAATACATTTTTTATTTAAATTTTTTTATCATACCCTGATGGGTCGTGCCGGACCAGGCCCTGATGTGTCGACATGGCCCAGGCTCATCAAGGGCCGTGTCGTGCCGAGCCGACGGGCTGGATTTTTTGAGTTCGGCATGGCACGGCTTAATGGGTCGTGCTGGCACGGCCCGATACTGTAGCAGTAATGGGCCGTACCAGGCACGGCTCGGTTCGTGCTGGACCGTACTGCCATCTCTATTTTTAACCAGCTACAGTATTGGCCGGCCCATGGCCCGGTGCCCATCTCTATTTTTAACCCGCTACAGTATTGGGCCATGCCATCTCTATTTTTAACCCCTCGATCGGACATCATCTTCCTAACCCTAGCAACATCATCCCATCTCCCATAAGCTGCATACATATTGGACAATAGTATGTAAGTGGAGGCAATATGTGGGTCTATTTGAAACATTTTTTCTGCTGCCCTTTCCCCAAGTTCAACATTTCCATGCATTCTGCAAGCCCCAAGAACTGTCTGCCATATTGAGGCTTCAGGTGTCAGTTTCATTTCACTGATAAAATGCTCAACCTCGTTGAGGTTACCTGCTTTCCCAAGGATGTCAACCATACAAGCATAGTGCTCCATTGTAGGTGTGATTCCAACACACGAGTCAACGAATCAAAGTGTTGTCACCCTTCATTTAGCAATCCTTCATGGCTACAAGCTGAGAGGACACCAACAAATGCCACCTCATCAGGTCTATTTCGCTCATCTATCATTTGCTGAAAGGCTTCAAGAGCCTTCTCCCCATGGCCATGTTGAGAATACCCACAAATTATGGTGTTCCACAAAACCTCATCTTGTATTGTTGAGCTATAAAAGGTTACCTCAGCATCGATCCTTTAAGCAACCAGATTTTACATACATATCAACTAGGGCACTCAAGACAAATGCATCACTCTGCCCAGATTTAATGGCCCAGGAATGAAACTGGCGACCACTGTCTAAAGAGTAAAGATGTTGAGTTAGAACAAGCTCTCAAATAGCTTGCAAGGGTGAACACATTGGGACTCACACCCTCTCGCTGCATCTGGCGAAAGCAGTTTATAGCTTTCTCCGCTTGATCAGTCTTTGTGTACCCTGTAATAATCGTAGTCCAAGCAAAGACATCTCTTTCTTTCAGTCTACCAAATACTAGGCGTGCATTTGTAAAATAACCACAATTTGTATACATATCAAGCAGCGCTGCTCCAACAAAAGAGTCTTCTTCTAGACCGTTCTTCAGAATGTGAGCATGAACTTGGGTACCATAACTGGCAGACATCAGGCTGGTGCAAGACCTTAAGATCGTGATGAATGTATACTTGTTTGGTGTGAAATTTTCAGCAAGCATTTGTCTGAAAATTTTAAGCCCTTCTTTGCAATAATTGGCATTGTGAAATCCAGACAAAAGGGCATTCCAAGAGATAGTATCATGGTCCATCATACAATCAAACGCCATACAACCGTCTTGAACAGCCCCATTTTTCATGTACATATTTAAAACAGCATTGCCAACTTCCTTTTTCATTCCAAATCCACTTTTCAAGATATAAGCATGAACACTACCAGAAAATCTCCTATCATCCAATTCAGAGGCAACACTAGCAACACTTGTAAGAGTATATTTATTCGGCCTGATTCCCCTCCTTTTCATGTCTCTAAAAAGTTCAAAGGCTTCAAGCATCATTCCTAGCCTATCGAAACATGATATCATTGCACTCCAAACCACCACATCAGGCTCCGCAATCCTGATAAAGACTTTATATTGAGATTTTATTTAAATAAACTAAGAAGGTGTTTGTGGATGTGTTTAGGGAATAATCGCAGACTCTCCCATGGCGATTCTTGCATCAGAAGCCGAAGCGGCGTGATGCTTCATTTCAAAAAGAAATTTTATTTTCGTTTCAAATTTTTTTTTATCCATTTCAAATCTCTGCAACGAATATGTTGCGAAGCAATGCGGCTCTACGGGAATCGACGCTTCATAGGCTTCAGCGCTACGGCGCTCAACTTCTATAAATCCACACACAAATCAAATCAACAGAGCATCAGAAAAATATCAGTTCTTATCTACAATCGAGTTTTCATTAGTGCTTTGATGCAAACTCGGTCAAAGGCTTATCGTATCCTGCGGCGTATTTGCTATTCACCCACAGAGCATTCGAGAGGATGCAAATAACGCTTAAGAAAAGTGTTTCATGCATGATTTAAGCTATCCTTATCTTCATCACTCTCGGTCCTTATCCAAATCACTATCCCTATCTCTTCTTCCTTTCTTCAAATTTATCAACAATCTTAAGCGTTATCTGAATGGAGACTAAGACTACCATATCTACCATCAAACTCATGAATCAAGACCCCGTGAGATTGGATCGTTTTGATGTCACCAATTTTACACGATGGCAAGACAAACTGAAGTTCTTACTCACGGCGTTAAATATCTTTTATGCGTTAGATTCAGATTTGGTCCCTATTTTTAAGCTCACCGCCGAGGACTCTGATGAACTCAAGGCCGAAAGAAAAAAGAGGCGTGAAAATGAATTCATATATCGTGGACACATTCTCAACATTGTCAGATCGCCTCTACGACCTCTACACCAACACACAATCTCCGCGGAAGATTTGGAACGCGCTTGAATTCAAGTATAAGGCCGAGAAAGAAGGTACTAAAAAATTCCTCATCTTTAAGTACTTTGATTTCAAGATGAATGATGAGAAAGCAATTCTGCACAAGTGCATGAGTTGCAAATTATTGTCAACAAATTGGTGGTGGTAAATATAGAGGTTTCCGAACCTTTTCAAGTAGGTGCAATTATTGCAAAGTTGCCATCATCTTGGAATGGATTTAGAAAGAAACTGCTTCACAACTCTGAGGATTATTCCTTGGAACAATTGCAAAAACACCTTCGAATCGAGGAGGAATCGAGGGTGCGTGAAAAGATTGAAAAAGTAGATTTTGGTACTTCAAAGGCAAATGCTGTGAGCAATCCTAAGAAGTCCATGAAAACGAAAGAGAACAAACTCGATCCTAAAAGGGATCAAGATAAGTTCAAGAAATCCAACAAAAATAAGTCCAATGTGATTTGCTTTGTATGTGACAAATATGGGCACTTTGCTCGTGCTTGCAGGCACCGAAAGGGGCAAACCAATAAAGCAAATGCAACTAAAGTAGACGATGAGATCGTCGCCACCGTGAGCGAAGTCATGGTGGTCAGAGGCAAGGTTCCCGGTTGATGGTATGATACTTGTGCCACCGTCCATGTTTTCTATGATAAGTCACTTTTCAAGACTTATGCGGATATCACCAATGGACAAGAAATTCAAATGGGCAATGAAGGCCATTCCAAGGTGCTTGAGAAAGAAAGCGTGAATCTCCACTTCACATCCGGCAAGAAGATCACTTTGATCAATGTACTATATGCCGATATGAATAGGAATCTTGTTAGTGGAGATTTATTGGCAAACCGGGGATTAAAAGTGTATTTGAGTCGGAAAAACTTATACTGTCCCGCAATGGTATTTTTGTTAGAAAAGACTATTCTACTGATGGAATGGTCAAGCTTTGTATTGTTAATAATAATAATAATAATGTGTCTTCTGCTTATATTGATAATTTTGTTACTTTATGGCATGGTAGATTAGCACATATTGGTATTAGCACTATGAAAAAATTAATTAAATGTGGCATGATTTCTTGCAATGTTGATAAATTTAATAAATATAAAATTTGCATTAAATCAAAGATGACTAAGAAGCCATTTCATAGTGTAGATAGGAATACTAATTTGTTAGAACTTGTGCATAGTGATATTTGTGAGTTAAATGGTATGTTAACTAGAGGTGGTAATAGATATTTCATTACTTTTATTGATGATTACTCTAGATATACATACATTTACTTACTTAAGCATAAAGATGAGGCTTTCCATGCTTTTAAAGTTTATAAAGCAGAAGTAGAAAATCAATTAGGTAGAAATATTAAAATCCTTAGAAGTGATAGGGGTGAAGAATATTTTTCTAATAATTTTAATATGTTTTGTGAACAAAACGGAATCATACATGAGTGTTCTGCACCACGCACACCCGAACAAAATGGATTAGCAGAATGTAAAAATAGAATATTTCTAGAGATGATAAATGCTATGTTGTTGCATGCTGAGTTGCCTTTTAATTTATGTGGTGAAGCATTATTATCTGCATGTCATATTCTTAATAGAATTCCTACTAAAAAGAATAAGACCTCTCCATATGAGTTGTGAAAAGGAAAAATGCCTAATATAGGCTATTTTAAAGTGTGGAGTATCTTGCTTATTATAAGAACACCGATCCTAAAGGACTAAGTTGGGTCCTTATGGAATTAGGTGCATTTTTGTAGGATATGCTACAAATAGCAAAGCCTATAGACTCCTTAATTTGGAGTCTAATGTGATAATAGAATCTAGAGATGTGGAGTTCTTTAAGAATTTTATCACTTCAGAAAGAATTCTCAAAGTCCCACAAATGAAGATTCTTGCAAGAGAATTCTTCAAAAGTTGTTGAAAAGAACAACCAGAAACTTCAAAAGGTAAGAGAATCTGAAAAGTTAAGGATTTAGGACCCAAAGAGATAGATTCTCAACTCATTTCTTTCTATTTGATAGAAGGAAGTTGAAAGAATTTTATTCGTAAGGTACCTATTGTTCTTCAAGTGAAAGATGATCCTAAAACTTTTAAGGAAGCAATGGCTTCGAGAGATTCTGCTTTTTGGAAGGAAGCTATTCAAGATGAGATGGATTCTATTATGTCAAACCATACTTGGAAGCTTGTCGATTTACCTAAAGGATCTAAGCCTATTGGTTGTAAATGGGTGTTTAAGAAGAAGTATCATAGTGATGGTACTTTAAACACTTATAAGGCGAGACTAGTAGCTAAAGATTTTCGACAAAAGAAGGAATTGATTATTTTGATACATATGCACCTATAGCTAGAATAACAATAATTAGAGTATTATTTGCATTAGCTTTATTACATAATTTTATGTTCATCAAATCAATGTCAAAACGGCATTCCTAAATGGTGATCTCGATGAGGAGGTCTATATGGAACAATCAGAGGGTTTTGTTCTATCAGGTAATGAACATAAAGTGTGCAAGCTTGTTAAATCCTTGTATAGATTGAAACAAGCGCCCAAACAATGGCATGAAAAGTTTGACTCTGTCATACTCTCAAATGGATTTGTTCACAACGTTTCTGACAAGTGTTTATATACTAAAGTGCATGATGACTTTGTGGTATATGTGTGCCTTTATGTTGATGATATTTGATCATTAGCTATGAAATGAAAGGCATACAAGAAACGAAGAGGTTTCTATCATCTACTTTCAAGATGAAAGATCTTGGACAAGTTGATACTATTTTGGGCATCAAAGTGAAATAAAATAGTGGGGTTTTGAACTTAGTCAATCATATTATGTTGAGAAAGTGATACACAAGTTCAAACATTTAAGTTCAAAGAAGTGAACACCCCATTCGATCCAAGTCTAAAGCTTGAAAAGAATAATGAACGAGCCGTGGCTCAACTTGAGTATACAAGTGCTATTAGTTGTCTAATGTATTTAATGCAATACACTAGACCCGATATAGCATTTGTAGTTAGTAAGCTGAGTAGGTTTACTAGCAATCCAAGTGTAGAGCATTGGAAGGCTATTGGTAGAGTCTTTGGTTATCTTTTGAAAACCAAAAGACTATGTCTCCAATACTCTAAATTTTTTGTTGTATTGGAAGGATATACCGATACAAGTTAAATATCGAGTGTGGGAGATAGTAAATCTACCATTGGTTGGGTATTTACACTAGTGGATGGTGCAATATTTTAAAATCCAAGAAACAAACTTGCATTACATACTCAATAATGGAGTCAGAGTTTGTGGCTCTAGCTTCAGCATAACATAAGGCTGAGTGGTTAAGGATCTTCTATTAAAATCCCATTGGCTTGTAAGAATATTTCAACCATATCGATACATTGTGATAGCCAAGCTACTTTAACTAGAGCATACAGTGAAGTGTACAATGGGAAGTCCAAACACATTAGTCTGAGACATGAGTATGTGAGAAAATTAATCAAAGATGGAATAATTTCTCTCACTTTTGTGTGATCAAGCTATAATCTAGCTGATCCACTTACTAAACCTTTTACAAGAGATTTAGTAAAGATGACTTCCAGAGGGATAGGTCTAAAACTCCTTGAGTAAAAGTCCACCAATGATGGCAACCCAACCTAATACTAAGAAATGACTAGTCTTAGGTTCAATGGGTAACAACAAGTTATTGATAAGTGGATTGTAGCTGCACTTAGTGTATAGTGCTGACTATTACAAGTTGAAGGGATTGAGTTTTTTAAACTTTTAATGAAGTTCAATCATATGGATAAGTATCTGTTGTAACAGAGATACTGAAAGAACTTCACCTATGTGAATCTTGATATAGTGTTGTCTCAAGTAAGAGTTGGAGTTTCTCTCATGAAATAGGATAAACACATGGCCATAAATTGTGCTAAGCGTGTGATGTAGACAAGAAATACTAAGGAATGTGTGTGAAGTATCACCGGTTTTGACACAAGGAATAACTGGTTCAAAGCGTTTATGTTACCTGAAATTTGTTAAAGCTTTGTGGTATTTTCACTAAGGTTAGGTTCAAATCGAAAGATACCTAGCTGTATTAATGCTCATTGTCCTTAATTTTAGATGTAGACTTAGTTTGTTTTAAAAAAGTGGGGGATTATTTAGATTTTAAATAAACTAAGTAGGTGTTTGTGAATGTGTTTAGGGAATAGTCACGGACTCTTTCGCGACGATTTTTGCCTCAGAAGCCGAAGCGGCATGATGTTTTGTTTTAAAAAGAAACTTTATCTTCGTTTCAAAAGAATTTTTTTTCATTTCAAATCTCTGCAATGGATATGTTGCGAAGCAATGCAGCTCTATGGGAATCGACGCTTCACAGGCTCCAGCGCCATGGTGCTCAACTTCTATAAATCTACACACAAATTAAATCAACAGAGTATCAGAAAAATATCAGTTCTTATCACAATCGAGTTTTCATTAGTGCTTTGGTGCAAACTCGATTAAAGGCTTATCGTATCCTGCGGCATATTTTATTCACCCATAGAGCATTCGAGAGGGTACAAATAACGCTTAAGGAAAGCGTTTCATGCGTGATTCAAGCCTATCCTTATCTTCATCTCTCTCGGTCCTTCTTCTAATCATTATCCCTATCTCTTCTTCCTTTCTTCAAATTTAGCAACACTTTATAGGCATCCTCTGCCAATCCACACTTTGAGTACATGTTTAGAAGACTATTGCCTAAAAATTCATCAAGCTCCAAACCAATCTTAATCACCAGAGAATGAACTAACTGACCTAGTCTCACATCACCCAAGCTCGTGCAACGCTTGACAACTACTGCCAAAGTAAAGTCGTTGAGCCTTATTTCTGATTCCATCAACTGCCCAAAAAGCAATCACTACGCCGGTTCAGGCCATACTGCACGGGAGCGGTGTAGAAAGACTTTTCTATGGAGTATATATTGGAGAAAGACTTTGTATATTGCCTTCGATGCAGCAAATTCTACGTGGGTTGCACTGTTCTTTCTTATTGATCTACGTGAATCTTATATGGCTTAACACGATGAAATGGGATGACAGAGACCATAATTACAAATTCACAAGTGATACGCTATTCCTGTTCAAGGTCAAGCACAGAGTTAACTGCGATAGCGGTTATAACATAGCAGCTATTATTAATAACAATCTATGTAACAATTTTATGCACTTTGTTCTTCCAAAATATGCAGTTTTTATGGTCTCCTATATATTGAAACCTTCGCCTTTCAAAATAACATTCAATAGAGGATAGCATAAAAGAGAAAAAAAGTACTTGCCCAACTCTAATTTATTATTATAGTAGAAACTTAAGGGTGTATTGCCGCTCCTTTAAGAGAGGAAAGTGAAACAAAGGGTAGAACTCAAGGGAAGATGGACTCCTTTAGGAGAGGGATGTACAAGGAGTTGAGAGCTCAAGGGCGGATGGCTCTTGCTTTCTTTAGAACGTTAGAAATATTATCTCTTACTTTTAACTAACTTTGTTGAGCAAACAAAAGAAATAAATAACTAAAAAATAATATTATTGATAGATATAGGTTTATTCTCTCCAACTGTATATTATTGACGATGGGCTCCGTTTAAAACATAATAACTTGTAATTTGTTTGTTTTAATAAAAGAGAATATAGATGAGTCTAAACTAGTTAAATCCAAATGTTATGAAAATTAATAATAATTTAATAAATATATATCTTTTTATATGGCTCATTGTTTTTTCTCACATGCTCAACATGAGTCTCCTAGCTAGATCTTTTAAATTTTGATAAATTGGATGCATGATGTCATTCTCTTTTTATAAGAAGATAAACTTTATTACATTGAAACATATTCAAGTTCAAAATTCGATTATTCTCTCATTCCTATATTTACTCTTAAATTAAAGTCATTTCATATTTTTTATCTTTTTTTATTTTTACTATTCGTAAACTATGTCGATATAAGGAGGGAAGAGATGATCGAACTTAAATTTAGTTATATTTGAATGTAATCAAGTATATTTCATTTATAAATATGAAAAAATGTTAATAAAAATTAATCTTTATTTACTTGGCATGCTTAAAAATTAGACTTTTAAAAACTAAAAATTATATTTTAATTCATTTATATTTTATTAAATATCAAATACGAGATTAAAATTTTCAAATTACTTTAACAAAAACCCAGCAACATTGAAGGAGGAGCCGTCTCAACGACTTCAATGTTCTTCCACCTCGTAGCTTTGGTTTCGGCGTTACGCTAGCTGGTTGCCAATTCTCATGTGATAAGGCCAAGGTTGAAGTCAAGACAATCTTATCATGCCAAAAAGAAACCCTCACATTGTGCCAAGGCTCCAATTGGTTGTTAAATATCCACCAAAGTATAGCAATCGATGTGAAAACAATCTTAGGTCGCGTCAAGGGACAAAAAAAAAAAAGCAATGGTGGTGGTGGAGTGGGATAGCAATGCGGCAATCGAAATCGTTGTCCAACCAATGGAGACCGGAAATCTTAGCTAAGGTGCCACAAATAAATCTTGCCGAACAATGGACAAGACATGATCCAAATCCAGGAATTAGGTATGGATCACATCGTAAAATATGGTTAATTAACCCATAGAAAACCTAAACCCATGTCTCTATCGGAATAAAAGGTAGTAAAGTTGTAAGGCATGAGTAAATTAAAATACTATCGAGAAGGACGAGTCTTCTGGAATAAGATCAAGAGGCTGATATCATCTTTAGATAGTGTTTGATAGCCCAAAAGCTATCTCTGGAAAAATGTACAGGATAACATTTATCTAGGGGATAGCTAAGGGAATAAGCACCTTTTTAAAATTATAAATCTACCATCAAGGGATAACTTTAGTTGTTTCTGGGTTCCCTAGGGAATAAGTTCATGGGATAACTTATGGTTAAATATGGGTTATCCTCTCTGGTTAAACTTTTTCAGATCTATTCCTTCTAACTATAGCATTTGAGAATAAGAAAGGATATCTTCGTATCAAACACTAAGCAGTGGCACAAGGATAAAGAAAACTCAAATATATATTTTGCACAATTCACCTTGATTCATCGCATGGCACAACTCATGAAGGCAATTCAAAAGGAATAAAAGAACAAACACAATGCTACAATTACTTGAGAGAATCTATTATGCATATTTAAAATTAAAATAAAAGATTACTTTGTGAGGAGCTGTTCTTTAATCATGCAAATAGAAATATTATAATGCGTGCAATCATCATTAAAGTTTATATAATTAAATTTTATAGCTCAATGAATAATAGAAATTAGATTATACATATATTATTTTATTATTTTATTGCATATCAATAATAATTAAAAGTGAGAAAAAAAATATTTTCTACATTGCAAGGTTGATTTTTGTGATGAGAGTTTTTAATTTATACACTGTTATCTCTTTATATTATCGTGTTATATTTTAAGAATGGTTGAGTTTATTGCTTAATGCACAAAAAGAGAGAAAAAAATTTATCAGCTAAACCTTTCTATTTATTATTATTTATTATATTTCTATATTATATTTTAAGAACAACTTTGAAAATAAAAAAAAAATCATATTCTACTCAATGTGCAGAACGATATTTTACATTCCTCTATTATATTTCAAAAAAAGTTAAAAAAGAAAAAAAAATTACTATATTCTACATGGTATCGCTCCCATGTCTTGCTCTAATCAATTTGTTTCATTTAATTCTTTAGTAGGATTTCAAAGGAAGCAGTGAGAACGCACCACAGCAGTTGAGTCGTCACCTTTGAGTTGCGTATTTGAGTTACCAATGCATTCTTGGCCATGCTATTCTTAAACAGCTTCCAGGCAACTCAGAGGGAAGGGGGGCAAAAAAAAAAAAAAAAATTGCAAGGAATAGCTGATTAGGTTGCTCAAGGTGCCAACCACACTAGTAGTGTTTGGAATCCTCAAAGAGGGAGGATAAAAAAAAAAAGGAGGTTGCGGCTGACTCGAATAATTCCAAGGTGGGGCCTGAAACTAATTTTCCTTCTGGACTGTTGGCTACCGTCTTCGGACGGGAGGCTGCGCAGCGTTGCATGCATATCCTGACGGGGAATGGAGCCGCATTTTTGCCAAAATTATACCTAAAAAGAAAAAAAAGAAAAGATAAGAGTCCTTGAAAGAGAAAGAGAAGTAGTTAAAATTTTATGGCACAGAATAGCCTTAACTTTTTTTATAATAAAATCAAACATGTATCACTCTCTGATACTTAAAAAATGATATATTAAGACGTGGATCATAAAAAATATTCAGTCAAAATACGATGAAATCCTGATCAAAATTCTTTCTAAAGCTTCTAAACAACTCAACTCAAAAATCATCTTAGTCTTTTCTTAACTACACAGGGCTACATAAATCTACTTTTTTTCGCTCATCTAGCTATATGTCCTAACTTTTTTTATATTATAATTTAGTAGGTTTATATTTTAAAAAATTCAATGTAGATGGAGTTTGGAAGCATCTAAACAAATGGTTATAATAAGTTGACAGTGCTGCTCTGGCCCTACGGTTGTAGATGCCAACTAATGAAGGGGACTGCATTGGCCAAAGGCCATAAGGCCATGGTGGTTTTGGTATAGAGAACTAATTTTATTGACATTTTCTGGGATGCAATGCGTGCAGCGTGTTTAGATTCTGAGATCTTACCTACCTCGCATGAGTTCCATGTGCCCACATCTAATGATGAAGATTAGCTTTCATGCCTTCGCACGCAGCCAAATAAGGGAGCACGGATGGAAGGACTGATTTGAAAGCAGAGCCATACCGCTTGGCTTCTAGCCTAGCAAAGCCCCATCCACCACAGGACAAACCATACTCATTAATTTGTAATGGCTTCTTCAACCGATGGTGCTGGGGATGTGAGAACAATATTTGTTAATGATGAAAGTCTTACGTCTTATTATACTTTTGTTGGCTGAATTTTTAATGTTTTAGTTCTAATATTTATCTGATGCCTTCAAAGTTCTCAGCATTTTGATAACTTTTCTGCTTCCCATCTTTGAAAGATAAATCAGAATTTTAGTTTATCTTGATCTTATTTTTCACTAACATGATTAACGCCTAAGCTTTTGAAAGCATTAGTGGTAACTTGATAATTGCTACTTGGTCATGCATAAATTTATCAAATATATATGGACTCAAATCTCTCCTATGGGAGAAAATTGATTGAAAAGTTAAATAATTAGAAATCTATTTTTCATATTAAAAAAATAATATATAATTTTAATTAGCAAGAAAATTGAGAGGAAAGAAAAAAAAGCCAAGCTCAGCCACGCTAGTAAGAAGAGAAAAATGATAATGTAAAGACTTTTTTATATATATATATATATATATATCAAGTCCTCCCACACTTGAAAGGATGACATTATTAGAGCAATTTAATTTTTAATATTTTATAAGCCAGAGATTTATGGAGTAAACCTAAAGTGGTATTGTGTATGATGAGCAAAATTTTTTTTTTTAGGAGGGCTATTGCCGATCCGTAGCTAGGTCCCATGCGGCTCCGTTCCTCGGCGCTAGTTCCATTGGCGCAGTCGTTCCCGTCCGAAGACGAGTAGGTCAACCTGATTTCCATGCATGAGCGTAGTGTCAACCTGATTTCCATCCAAGTGCCAATAGTTAGAACAGAGAACCTAGAAGAGACCTTAGCCCCTCCAGCATCAGCATTTCAGGCTCCAAGGATTAACCTTGGAATTATTCGAGTCAGCCGCAACCTCATTCCTCGAACCTGAGACGTCGTGGTTGTGTGGAGGAACCCCAACCGCTGGACTACCGTCTGAGCGGTTATGATGAGCAAAGTTTGGCACTTTGTTTGGATTTTTAATTATTTTATTACGAACATTTTTTTTTTTAAATAAGATTGACACATTTGCTGCAATGTATATTAGGTGAGCATGGTAGCTTGCTTTGTATCTTAGCTAAAATGTAAGCCATTTAATGACTTCAATAGGCTAATAGCCGCCACTTCCTCGAGAAGGGAAGAAAAAGCAAGAAGCAAGCATAGACTAAATATGTCAGTACAATTAGTCATCATAAATATTACACAAATAAATTGTAGAATTGGTAAAGGGGCTAAATGTGGACACAAATAATTAAATTTTTTTTTTTGTATAATTGTTAAGCTTGGAGTCCAACCACACATGGCTTCCAATGCCATTAAAGGCATCCCATTCATAAATCTATAACCCTAGCAATGTTAAGAACAAGCATCCTCTCAACTACTTTTTATTTCAGCTTCATCAGTCTTTTTAAATCCATTCATGGTACCTTGAAGCAATCCATCCAATTCTTATGTCATACACTTTTCTTTGCTTAGTAGCTAGAATTGCCATTCTAGCTTCAAACATATCACGTTGCAAAATTTCATTCAAAAAAGTTAACAAAAAATTTATTATTATTTAAATTTCTTAATTATATATAAATATTTAAATTTTTTTAATATATAATTAATGTAAAATTAAATGGTCATTAGCAAGCGTTCTCACTTATCATCCTCGTTCAAGCCATGATGTTCATTTGTAGCAATTTTTTTATATGGGTTATATATGAGATGGATCGACCATTCTAATACTATATATTATAATCTAATATCTCATTTAAAAATTAGTATAAAAAAAGATATTATTTAGATCAAGTTTGAGGTATATATACTGCTCATTTTCCATAATAAGAGAGAAGCAACGTAAGCCGAGAGGACTGAGGAGGTTGCTATTTTGCTTCAAGGAGGTTCGAAAAGGTTGGCCAGCTCCTATCATGCTTCTAACGTTACGTCAGTACTTTGTTTTCCGATCAAAAGGTTGTGACGAGGACTCGGCAGCAACTCGACCAACTCCGTCGTCCAGCGGTATTTATCTCTCAACAGCCCTTCGTTGCCATCCAAAGCCACCTGTGAAAGTCCCAAATCGGGAAACAACTCGGTCCCACGATTCGTCACGGGCTCATTTTACGGCACCAACCGTACTAGCTTTTGGGTAGCACAACGTCCTCCATGGTAACTCTAAGGCACTGTTTATTGATATGATGAATAAAAAGAAATATTTTTTTGAATATCCTTTCTTATCCTTAAGGTAGGTAGTATTTGAACTATAGGAATAATAGAGAATAAAGTTAATCAAAAAGATAATCCATGATTAACCATATGATATCCCCTTAATTTATTCCCTAGAGAATGCAGGAATAGCTGGTTATCCCTCTAATAAGAGTAAAAAAAGGTTATCCTATGGATTTACCTTTTTACATTTGATATGATCAATGGGATAGCCAAGGGATATCCCTAGGGATAGCCAGGGAATAAACTCTATCCTGTACGCTTATCAATGGATAATATTTTTCCTATCAAACACTACCTAAATATTATAGTTACATGAGATAATACTGAAAAAGTTTAACCAAAGGGGATAACCCATGGTTAAGTTATCCCCTGAACTTATTCCCTAGGGAATCCAGGAATAACTAAAGTTATCCCTTGATGGCAGAGTGGTAATTTTAAAAAGGTGCTTATCCCCTCAGCTATTCCCTGGATAAATGATATTCTGTACATTTATCCAAGGATAGCCCAAAAGCTATCAAATAGTGCCTAAGAAGCTTCTATTAACATTCAATAACCTATGGACGGGGGACTAGCTTTAAAACATTAAATTATTCTAAAATAATTTAGATAGCGTTTGATAGAAAAAATATATATTTTTGAATAAATATGCATAATAGAATTTTTTCATGTAATATCTCTAGAAATATTTCTTAACTATCCCGTTGTTCATATTAAATGCAAAAAAGTAAATCTATATGATAACCTTTTATTATCCTCTCTGATAAATGAGCTATTCCCTTATTTCCTAGAGAATAAATTAAAGGAATAACCTATGGTAAATCAGCTATTCTCTCGTTTAGAAAATAAATTGAGGGAATAACCATGGGTCATCCCCTCTGATTAAAATTATTTTCAATAACTGGTGTAGTTAAGGATTTTGGGAATAAGAAGGGTTATCAAGATGATATCCCCCTTATCCCGAAAAGCTATTACTAGAAAGGATATGTCTGAAAAGTTTAACCATAGGGGATAACCCATATTTAACCATTGGTTATTCCCCGAACTTATTTCCTAGGGAATCCAAGAATAACTAAAGTTATCCCTTGATGGCAGAGTTGTAATTTTAAAAATATGCTTATTCCCTCAGCTATCCCCTGGATAAATGTTATCCTATACATTTATCCAAGGATAGCTTTTTGGGAGTCAAACACTACCTTAGTGTGTCAAAAATAGTTTGATAACTTAATTTAGAATTGTTATGGCCCATCTCTTCCCTAAAATTTATTCAAAAAATATAAACATAATTTACTATAATTCGTGCATGTAGGGTTTTATAATTTTATTATCAAACAGTAAAAGTTGATTTATTTATTTTAAGATTTAAAGGAAAGATTGAGCCTTTTTTTATCACAAATATGTGTATTGTATGACATTTGTGACTCAATGTTAATACATGAAGCTGATGTGTCCAATGGCATTGTGAGGAGTTCATTCAATCACTACTATCATACATGTTCATTCAAACTGGTGTAGTTGTGGCTTTTAGGGATAGAAGGGTTATCCTTCCTTATTTCTTTTCTTAAACACAGCCTTAGCATGTCAAAAGTAGTTTAATAACTTAGTTTAAAATTGTTATGACCCATCTCTTTCCTAAAATTTATTCAAAAATATAAACCTAATTTACTATAATTCGTGCATGTAGGGTTTTATAATTTTACTATCAAATAGTAAAAGTTGATTTATTTATTTTTAAGATTTAACAGGAAAGATTGAGCCTTTTTTATCACAAATATATGTATTGCATGACATTTGTGACTCAATGTATAATGTATGAAGCTGATGTGTCCAATGGCAATATTGTGAGGAGTTCATTCTAAATTAGATCATTTTAGTTCATATCATTTTTGAATTTGAATAATTAAAGTTAAACCCTGATCCTCAATGATCTAGTTAGGATCAATCGCTGAATTATTTTGAGTGGGCTAAGTCTTTTCTCCTTTTTTTTTTTTTAAGAAAATTCAATGCATGCTTCTTTTTCCTTATTATTTTTAGATAATTTATCCACGATCAATCAACCATTATTTTTCTTTTATCTATTTGTTACATTAAATGCTAAAGCAATTGATAGAAAATTGCAACATTATTAGATACTAATAGAAATAATAATTATAAATCTATAAAATATTAGATAATATTATTAATTGCAATAGTTCACAAATGTATACTTTTAAAATTAAATAAAATAAATATTAAATTATTACTTAGATCATAAAATAAAATAAGAAAATATTAAAAATATACTTAAATTCTACTCTATTCTTTCATCTTCCTCTTAAGAATATTTAAAGTTGTTGCTGTCAATCCTTCAATAACACTCAACTTTAAAAGGCACACTTTTAATTTCATCACTTATTAAATCTTGTTAGCGTAAAAAGAAAAAAAAATCTAACCCTATATATATATATTTTTTGTTGGATCGGTTAGGATCAGATTTATGGGTTGAATCAAATTTTATCTCCTTCACATGGAATTGGAGGGCAGCTTCATCCATTGCCAAAATCATATGACCTACAACAGTGGTTGAACTTTTCTCCTCTCTCCATAGACTTCAATGCGATAATGCAAAATGTGGTTTCTAATGGTATATATTCCCCTTGAAATTTCCTTCATCTACCATCCGGGACCTTTATGCAAGGTTTCTCTTATAGAATAATGCCCTCTCTCCCAAAACTATTATTTATGGTTTTAATGAAATTAATGGCAATCTTATTCCATAAATTTAACTTTTTTAATATATAATCTATGATCACAAAAAGATAAAAAAATAACACCATTTAAAATTAAACAAAAGATAAGACTTAAGTGTAATGTATTATCATTCATTTGTCATCACATTTTGTACATAATATATGACAAGTGTATATTCATCACCATTAATAAGCAACATATGTTTATAATTATTATTTTAACCAAACCATCTTATGTGGTATAATATTGTATGCATGTCACTTATTAAGTACAGAACCTAATGATAAACCTCTAACAAATGGTACTTTTAAGTTTTATCCTTAAATAAAAGTAAAAAAATGATAACCATTTATTATAAATAAATAAAAAATTATTATAAATAAATATTTTGATATCATAATTTATAAACTTAACAACAATCATTTATTTAGATAGAATTAAAAAGTTTTGATTAAAAATTTAAGTTTAAGTTATTTTTTTAATCTTATTTGTGGATCTATATTTATTTGTTAATTATTAGATTTTAATAATAAAATAATAGCCAGATGGTTGATTTAAATATAATATTTTGGGTTGGATTCAAATAGATTTGAATCTTTTGTTAGGTCTAAAATTACATCTATATAGGCTCGATCCAACCTGACTCAATCAACAATGGTTAGGTCTAAGTTCAAAATTAAGATGCAAATATAAAATTAATATAAAAAAGAATCAAGCCTAACTTGACTAACGGGATCTGACCCCTTCGTAGCCCTAATAGCGCCTATACAATATAAACTAGTATACATATAAAATTGACGATTATGGCAAGACATACTCCCGCATGTCTATTATAGAAAAAAAAAAGAAAGAGATTTGACCAACTATGATACGATTCTTCATCAAATGTCACATTTCATAGCTTGCACCATTATTTTTCACCCAGTGAATAAAAGATGATCCTACTAGACTTTGATAGGAGTGTTCGAGGTAGATTTACTGGATCAACTTTTATAATTTATGGGTCGAATGGTGCGATATTAGCGGCTGAAGGATTCAGCCTTTTAAACTCCTCGATGCCTCTTGCAGAGTTGTATGTTGTTTGGACTGATATTTTTGTGCCATTCATGACCTGAGTGCATATAGTCTTATTATTGAGGGGCATTCTATTACTGTTATTCACTGGCTCCGACAAAATCCTGCAACTACTTGCCAACCAATCTCTTAATTTGCGACATTCGATCTATTCTTCAGGAAGCTTATAGCACCTAGATTCAACCTATCTATCGGGAAGCTAACTCCAGCGATGGACTGGATTGCCGCTAGGATGGCCTATCACTCTAGATTTTGATGCTGAAAGCAGGGAGACTCATGCCCTTTTATTCTTACCTAAATTTTTATTTTGATAAATCAGATTCAATTCATTCTAAATTGATGTGATCATTCATCTATATAAAATAATAATAATAATAATAATAATAATAATAATAATAATAATAATATAATAAATGATCTTACTAGCACATTTCGTAAAGCTTGGCTTCTAGCTAGATTTTTTTTTGTTACAAGCGGACGATCACACCACTCTGGCGCGAGTTAAATTCGAAAGATCAGAGTACAAAATTTGCTGCAAAATGAAAGGACAAGGGACATCAAACGACCAAACCCACTGATCGGGATGGCGGGCAACAGTGGAAGCAATCCAATCAGCCGCAGCATTGACTTCACGATAAATGTGATGAATCTCAAGAGCACATGTAGTCTGAAGAGAAATAATAATATATCTGATCAAAGAATTTAGAAGAGAAAAAAAATTTTTTTTTAACTAATTCATCGAATAATCGTAAGAGAGTCTCCTAGCTAGATTATTTATTTGATTCACCTACGCAGCATTTAGAGCCAGCATACGAAAAGACATCAAAAAAATTGAAGAATAAAAATAGCAACATTTATATTTATCTAGGCAAGTCCTGATAACTTCTTATGATGACTCTTGGATTTACATGTGCATATAGATCTTCTCCGTCAACATATCAACAAGGCATTATTTGATTATTTAATTTTTTTAAAGATGAATGATGATATTTATTTATTTATTTTTCCTTCTATCATATGAAAATTATCAAAAATGCACCCATCGAATCAAAGAGAAACTCAGAAAAGAAAGAAAAAAAAAAAGTACGATGTTGATGGAGAGCTGAGATATAATTTTTATTTTTTTTAAAGACAACCAGTGCGGCAGGACAAATGATTAGATCCGTTGTCAGCTCTACTAACATTCTCAAAAACAGATTTTTTTATTTATTTTATCTTTTTGAGAGGATAATTTATCTTATCTTATTTTTAATTTACTTATTAATTGCACAGGCGTTAAGTATATAAAATGGAATAAATATAATTTAAATTAAATTTATTATATTAATTTTTTTGCTTTAAAGAAATATCGATGGCGATCGTAAAATGGCCATGAGTAGTGATTTTGGCAAGGGGATCGCCCTTTACTGATAATCCAAAAATTTTCATAAATTTTTTTGGTACAGACAGATAATCACATTATTATAGGATAAATCGAATCCGTTATATCTAAAAATAAAATTTATATAAATACAAAAGAGCACGGGTTTCTATGCTTTCAGCTTCAAAAACTAAAATAATGGACCTTCCGAATGGCAATCCAATCTTCCGTTAAGTTGGTTTCTCGGTAGATATACCGAATCTAAGTGCTGTAAGCATCCTGAAGAGTAGATCGAATGTCGTGGATCAAAAGGTTATTGGTAGATAATCGTAGAAGTCCTATCGAAGCTAGCGAATAAAAGTAATAGAATCTCCCTCAATAAGAAGACTGCGAGCGCCAAGGCTACGAGTGGCATAGAAGATACCAGCCCAAGTAGTATACAGCTTGGCAAGAGAAATAGAGGAATCAAAAAGACCGAATTCCCCTGCCGCCAACATAGCTCCATCAGACTCATAAATCACAAAAGCCAATCCGGCAAATCTGTCTTGAACACTCTCATCAAAGTTAATTTTGATAAACCTTAGAGATGAAGACCGTGTACCGATGCACTGCCAAGGCAGCAGGAAAACCCCAGAGGCCAAGGCTGTCAGAATCAAGAACTGTGTGATGAAAAGTGTATGGCTATCCTAACAATCCTATGGAAAGATGCAATCTCATTAGTGAAAACAAGTTGGTTCCAAGATAATCAGATCTGATGAGCTATGTAAGCCCTCATAGCGCTTTGCTGATGGATACTCCTTTGCATATCCCACCGGATCAAGCTCAGGAAAGAGATACGATGAGGAGCAGTACCATTATTCCAAGGGCAGTGACCCAAAATCTGTTATATCTATCTCGCTCTGATGCAGGTGAAGATAGCATAGTCAGCAGTCTCCTCTAGATCGCATAAAAAGCACGTAGGCATGATAGTCATATCCCTCGTAGAAAGCAAGGAGCACGTAGGAAGACAGTCCTACGCAAGCTTCCAAATGAAGAGGCAAACCCTAAGGTGAATGAAAAGCTATTAGATCCATGCCGCATCCATCGTTTGCTGAGGCTGTGGCCTATAAAGCTTCATGAGGTCCCTGATAGAAGCACAAGACATACAAGATCTCCTCCATAATCTGATGTCGGAAGTGTGACCCAGAATAAGAGGAATAGTGAGTGTGCGATAATAGAGCTCCTCACCAAAGAAGCGCGACACGAAGGAGTTATACTAAACAGAGTGGTCCTAAGTAATTAAATCGGTGACTTTTATTCTGATAGAAATGTCTATGCTAACAAAAGTAGGCTACCGAAATAAAGGTCTACAATTCACGTATCCTGAACAATATTAACTAAAAATTCATCATCAATCATCTACGAGATATTATTCAGAATAATTGAACGTGCCAATAAACCTTTTTTTTAAAAAAAATATTTATAAATAGACTAAGAATATTTGAAATGAATTTGGCCTTCATATTTAGCATGTATAAAAGAGTTTCACATAAAATGCGCATCAATTCCCTTCGTTCGATCAAGGGTAATCCCGTGGCAATTGACATGCCTCAAAATCCTTTTCCGTTCTTTATCAACCGTCTGATTTGAAACGTGTCATAATTTCAAAATTTTCTTACACGACCGCTCGTGAAGACTTCATTTTACGTAAGAATTAAATTATAGTTATAAATCAAAATGACATAAATACCCTTCAGTAAATTTCTATAGCGTTTAAATTTAAAATCATTAAAATTTTTTATTTGCATCATTCAAATTACTTGTCACATTCTTTTATTTTTATAAAAAAAAATTAAATTTTTTTTTCTTTTTTTTTTATATATTTATTTTCATCTTCTTCACTCTTTGGCACGGTTCCTCTTCATTCCATCATTTCTCTATTTTTCGGCATCGGTTCAGCGCCCTCTTTTTCAGCATGGGCGCCGAAAGGAGAGGGTACTCCTTAATTTGGGCGGGCGGTGCGTATAGAAGCGCATGGCAAACGTACCAATAAACGTCAAATCTCAGCCCTTTATCAGGTGTACAACGGGGTCAGACAGTGGGCCTCTGCCGACCACCGCAATCTCCCGCGGTCCTCTCCGGCACAGTCAAACCTTGGCGCATCATCGTTTCGGTGCCCGACCAGTCCGCAGGTCAGCACCATCCAAACCTCTCGCCATCGCAAATCGAACGGCTCTGATCGATGTCTCGGATGCCAACCATGTTCGTGGGACACGGAGGGGTGGAGGGGCAGTTCAGTCTATTTCGTGAAAATCGCGTCTCTTTCGAGGTACTTGATCAGTTTAGCCATTTAGCATCCGACCGTCAGTTGCTCTAACGCTCTGTTAACGTCAGCGGTCACGTCCGTTAATCGGCTGTGGGGCCCGGGGCCGGGAGGACTCTAGCTGCCAGCTGAAAGGAAAGGGCTTTGGAGAGGAGGAGAGAGAAAATAAATAAATAAAATAAAATATATAAAAGAAGAGCGTCGGTGGGGAATTAAAAAAAAAAAAAAAAAAATAAGGGGAGATAACGCTTCGTATATAATCGGGAGAATGGGGGGGATTGGGGGGCTTTAAAAGGGGGAGAGAGAGAGAGAGAGGGGGGGGGGGGAAGGGTTGTGGGCGAGAGGCAAAGGCGAGGAGGGGAAGTGATCGGGAGGGGAGGGTCTCCGTTCTCGGTCGTGAAACCTCTTCGGCGGCCAATGGGTGAATCGAGCGGCTCGGTTTCAGTCGATGTGGAGAGGATCTCTCTAAGTGGAAAGGTTAAGGTTTCTTGATTCATTTGCACTCGACTATCTTCTTGAATTCATTTAGAAGTTTATGATCTTGAGGTGTATTCTGATTTGATGTTTGAGTTTATGAATTTCTGTGCAGATTTTGTTGATTTTGACGAGCTTCTTGTGCGATTATTCGGATTTACGATGATATAATGTTGTTTCGACAAGGAGTGGTTTGTTTTGGCTTTAAATTAAGTTTGAATGTTTCCGGTAGTTTTTCTTGATTCAAGGATGTTCCTGGAGTGCTTTATTCTTGTAATCACGTTTCAGTGCTTTTTTTCTTTTTTTTTCTTTCCGTGGGAAGGAAGAGAGGGGGGTTAAAGAAAAGTGCTGGAAGCTTAAATCTCGGACAATTTTAGATTGCTTTTCATGTCTGCTTTCCTTTTCATTGAGTTTGCGTAAAAATTAAAACGTAGGCGTCCTTTCTTGATTTTTTTTAATTCGTAAATTCTTTCAACGTGTGGAGATATTTGGCATTTCCAATTACGAAAAGAGATAGATTTATCTTTGGTTTATCAATGCTTAATTTATCATGTTCATACGATCGTGCTTTTCGATTGGAAAATTTTCCCTTTTAAAAAATATGTTGATTTAATTATGATTTTTTGTTTTAGACCTTATGATGTTAGAGTTAGAGAGAAGTTGATGATTGCTTGAGTTTTGTTGTTACTTTGGAAAATTGGAAGAAAAGATGATTCCTTTCTTCTAGAGTCAGCACGGTATTATTTTAATTATTTGGGTTATCATTGCATGATTACAGATTAAGTCTGCTAAACTGGCCAAAAGTGAAGAAGACATGTCCCCATATTCCAATATATTTTTATTTTAAGTACAGAAAAAAGGGAAATCATCCTTGTTTAGGACAAAATAGCATAAAAGTTATCGATAAGCCACATCCTTGAATAACACAAGAGTTTGATGCTTTTTGTGTGTAGATCTAAATCTCAATACTGTTGTGATTCAATCTTCTGTTGTTTCGAAGCTCCAGCAGATTGCCTTTTGAACTTGAATTTTTGAGAACTGCTTTGTTATTGATTCTTCGAGCGGTTTGCAGTCATCTGCTTTTGATGTCTTATACTTTTCAGTTTATATGCCTTGCCTTAAATAATATCAGGAGGGTGATGCTCTAATTTCTCCATGGCATGGTTGGTAGTTGGTAAAATAGAATTCTAATATATTATATTGACTGATTCTGGTGTTATTACCAATTTTTGTCACTTCTGAACTGTTTGGATTGATTCGATTGCTCTATGTTGAATACCTTTACTCTTCAACAGATCAGGAAAAATTGTATATAACAATTTAATTGGCTTTGATTTTAAAACAATAATTTATAGTTTTTTTATGAAAAAAATTCCTATTGCAACGGCCATACTAATGTGAAACGTGCCTCATCTTGTGTTTGCCTTTTTTTATTTTTCTTTTTGCAGTAATGCTTATTTAAACAATCTTTATTGCACCCATTTTAATAGGATGCATTTCAATCATATTTGTTTTGCCATCTTGCTTGCTAAATAAGAACTGCTTTTTCTGTGGTGGCCTTCAGGAACATTTTATAAAAACAAGGCATGGCACTGTGTCTGTTTCTGTATTTGGAGATCAGGAAAGGCCTGCGCTTGTCACCTATCCAGATGTGGCTTTAAACCGTAAGTGCCAGTGACACATTTGGTATGAGAACATATTTTTGTTCTTATTCTCCAAATGTCTGTATTGATAATGTTTGTATGTGTTTAAAGGTTTATTTCAGAACGCAATCAATGTGCTTGTTCCCTTTTGACTTAATATAATTTGTTCACTCAATTACAGTGTTACACCGCTTGTCACGTTTTCCTGACAGTTTTTCAGGGATTCTTTACTCCTTTTTTTTCTGTCTTTTTTGTACGGAAATAAACAGATGCGTCATGCTTCCAAGGATTACTTTTTTGCCCTGAAGCTGCATCTTTGCTTCTCCACAACTTCTGCATATATCATATTAGTCCTCCTGGACATGAGGTCGGTGGTTTGTTTTCAGCTTCCATATTAAATAACATTTCATATAGTATTGTTCAGTATGGGTGGCTGCGTATCAAATCAAACATGGTATTTACATAACACTCTCATCTTCTTCAAGAGTTGCTGCAGTTAGGTGCTGCTCCAGTTTCTTCCCATGTTCCCATCGCTTCTGTCGATGATTTGGCAGATCAGATTGTTGATGTTCTTGACATCTTTGGGTAATACTTATTAGTCAGTCTTTTATCGGTTTTGTATGTAATATTGGAGCTTAGGATGGAAGATGTGTGGCAAGACAATTTGGAATCCAACATTTTATAACCTTTTAATGTTGTTTCCAGGTTAGGTTCAGTAATGTGCTTGGGGGTTACGGCTGGTGCTTACATCCTTACCCTTTTTGCTGTATGTATATGTATATCTCCAGTACCACCGTAAAATGTCGATCTTAATGTTGATGTCACTGTGTTTATTGTTTCAAATGACTAAATTTTTGCACCTTGCTTCCAGATAAAATATAGGGAGCGTGTTGCAGGTCTGATACTTGTCTCTCCTCTATGTAAAGCTCCCTCTTGGATAGAGTGGTTGTATAATAAGGTATTGTGTCAGATCCCCTTTGTAAGTTAAAGAATAATTCAGTTTAGGCTGATGAGTAAAATCTTTATCCTCATATCCTCAGGTGGTGTCCAATTTGCTCTATTTCTATGGGATGTGTGGCTTGGTTAAGGATTGCTTACTTCAGCGGTACTTTAGTAAGGTAAGTAAGTTTCAGTTTTCATAGCTTTTATGCTTCAAATTACCATCCGTCTGACGTCTGATGGTTTCTTTCTAACTCTGTTGGCAGGAAGTCCGTGGCAGTGCACAGGTCCCTGAGTCAGATATTGTACAAGCCTGCAGAAGTGTGAGTTTGGATTTATTCTTGTTGCTTTGCATTATTATTCTATCATTTGGTGAAATGTTTTAAAACTTGCAATGATGCTTATTACTTTTGTCACTGTAGTTGTTGGATGAGAGGCAAAGTAAAAATGTCTGGCGTTTTCTTCAATCGATTGATGGGTATTTCCATACACCTTGTTTCTATAAAAATTTCAATCAAAAAGAGGGGGGGGCTTGTAAAGATCTTTTCTCATATTAATTTCGTCTACTTGTAAGCAGGAGATATGACATTACAGAAGAATTACATCGGCTACAGTGTCGCACACTTATATTTGTTGGTGAAGACTCTCCATTCTATTCTGAAGCCCTCCACATGGCGTCAGAACTGGACAGAAGATACAGCGCCTTGGTCGAGGTACTATACTGGATCAGCACGTCTTGGAGGCTTAATCTTTATTGTGGGGTAATGCCCATTTGATAGGATTGTATCGGTCTCACTGCTGGCATTGTACTTGTTTTCCTGGGAGCACAATTCAGGTCCAGGCATGTGGATCAGTGGTGACAGAGGAGCAACCCCATGCTATGCTGATTCCCATGGAGTACTTCTTCATGGGGTACGGGCTTTGCAGACCTACCCAGTTTAGTGGAAGCCCTCGCAGCCCGCTCAGTCCATCATGCATCTCCCCGGAGCTGCTGTCACCTGAAAGCATGGGCGTTAAGCTAAAGCCTATCAAGACGAGGGTGTCGCTTGACATTTGATAGTGGTGGGCACAGGTTGCGAGTCAGGGGTTTAGAAGATTTAGATATCTCCAACATTTTGTAATGTTGAAGCTGTAGCCGATATATAAACGTGTATACAGGTTCTTTTGACACCTGGGATGGAATTCTTTTGGTTGTGTAGATACTGAAGGAAAAGAATGCGGTTGGTGGCAGGGGGATGGATAGGGAAAAGAGATTCTATTCCATTCATTTGTAGGCATCATGGTCACCCGTAGATCTTCGTTATTTACGATAAACCAATAACGACAAGAGATGATGGTGTCTTCGGTCATAGATTTGTGCCTGATGGTTTCGTATTCAATCGAAGCGTCCACTTGAAGAGTCCACCTTGTCATATACTTTTGTTTAAATAAAGAAAAGGTCAGTAATCATATGAAGTTGTGATCTTTCTGGCCACATCTTAATGATTACTAGATTTGTAGCTTTATTGGTATATACTTACATTTAATTGTTTCTTATTAGGCTCTGAGAGAGAGATTGGTTTGTTGTCAACAATGAGTTGGCATTGCTTGTCTAGTTGAGCTTAGGCATGGCCAAAGTTACAAAGAAGCGAGTAATTTATTTAGTGATGTATCTTGAATGTATGTAAAAAGCTGTGTAGAGTTCAGTTCTCATTATTTTTAAGCTATATATATGATCAGAACACCCTGGAGCTATACATTTTATTTTTGTTCTGAATCTTTTAATCTCGCGTGTCTCACACTTTTGTCTCTTGGAATGGCTTTTCAGTATGAAAGTTAGATTTCCAAGACAGATCTTAGGTTTTGAGTTATTTTTATTTCAAAAACATTATACTTAGTGCTGGATTAACAGTTTTCGTCAATTGGCGGGACTCGCCGTTAGTTTGGGTTATGGAATTCTCCATTTCTCTGCAGAGTAACGTGCAGTGGAGATGTGGTTTTTCTTTGTGATAATACCAATCAAACGATTATTTTTAACATGGCCAATCTAGTATCACTTAAATATAAATTATTTAATCTAGATACGCTTGCTTTAAATCTACTCTTCTGTTACTTTTTTTTTCCTTCTTCTTCTAGCTCACTTTACTCTTGATTTTTATATAAGAACATTTTCACTGACAAGGCTTTTAATGAGAGTCACGTGGTCCTGGCTTGACGCCTGGTGTGCACCAGGTTGCCAACTCTGCACTTGCTGATCTTCGACTTAAAATATATATTTGTCTTGTTGCATTCATATCGGATAAGGGTCATGACTTCACCCATAACTTTGTTGGTGGTGGCATACCATTGCTCCCTACGCCATCCAGCTTCCTTGTGGAACATCATCAGTAGACTGCTAAATCGAGTATATTGAGATGGATTGCACTAAGAAAGCCATCGTTTGTGCGACACCTTGGAAAGCATCACCAACACTTGCTCATAAAGCTTTGTCTCAGCGTCAAATCACCGAGCGGGATGGCAGCCACAAAGCGGACGCTCGACTACCAACCTAGAAAATTCATGAGGGGACCGGAGCGGTGGCAGAGACAACTCGGCTTAACATAGATAAGCTTAATTATACCCTGAGAACTATCATAGTAAATTTTGCATCATGACGTAGCTACGGCTAAATGGTGACCAGCCACACCTAACCATCCATCTGGATAAAGACAAGAGGGTGTGACTTGGAACCAAGGCTTTGTTCAAGAAAAAGATTCAATGAAGCTTAATTTGAAGCTAAATGGATCAAGTGTAGAAGGCTGCCTGACTTGGGATTTACGAGTGATTCAAGGACTGGCCAAGGATGTTTAAGTAATTTTATCATGACCGAGGATGTTTTAAGTAATTTTACCATTAAGGTGGAATCAAAATTCATGTTGATACGGTGGGTTCCAACTAGTAGGTGAAATCTTTGGATTGTGGTGGTTCAAATCTTAACCCTCTCCTCAAATTTATGCCTCACGACTCATGTGGCATGTAGATAGTTTCATTAACTTATTTGGATTTACTCTGGAGAATGAACTCTCTTGGTGCATGAAGCAAAGAAACTTGAAGGTTTTCTTTGTTTGGGGTATAAGAAAGCTGTCTGAAGCCTCTTATCATCAGGTCCTTTCGAACCTCTTCAATAACTGGTCAGAAGCACTTCAAATTTAACTCCACTTTGTGCATCTGAGAATTGCTGGTAGAGCAAAAACCCTTGCCTTGCCAGCTTCTCTTCTTTGCCTCTCTTTATTGTGTTTCTCCATTATATAGAAGGTAAATGATGTGTATCCATTTCAATGCCCACTCTGTAGTGGAGAATCTGTAACCTATTTCCAAATTGATCAGTTTTCAGATAATTGTACACCTAGAATAGTCTCCAATATCTCATATCGTACATTAAATGCATAAAGGAAACTCTAAACTTTCCATGCCTTGTCAAAGTCATATTTAACGTGTATCAAGTAGCTAGGAAGAGTAAATTTCCAAGATTAGGAGCCCCTGTGGTAAATTTGCAATTAACAGCAAAGACACATCTTCCAGAGAATGATTACAGGTTCCGATTAAAACAAGTCTCTATTGCTTCTTATTAAAGATTCATGGCTCTTTGAGAAGAAAGCCATTATTATAATCAGAGAGAATTCAGAACACTTTGCGATACTAAAGCTTAGTTGCTGTGTGCATGTTTTGAACTTCCAAATGACAGTTGAAGGCTAAAAGAGATTAGATGACACCACTAGTAAGAGATCAAGAAGACTAAAGAAGATCTAGAGCACTATCTCAGTGGTTGCTGATGATTTTGCGTAGATAATGCCGCTCCTAAGGCACTGAAACATCACTTCGAATGCTTTACAATTGATCAGATGATAATGGAATTGATACTGTATGAAAACCTATTCTGTTCTTGGCAATTGGTTTTTTTTTCCCAGCATAAAACATGTTATAGATTTCTTGAACAATATGGTGCTGTCTATTAATGATCATGGCTAATTCAAGTAGCAGGAGGAGCGATTTTGCATATGAAGTTCTCAAAAAACAACATGGTGTTGTTTATTTATGATCATGTCTAATTTAAGTCCCAGGTGCAGTGATTTTGCCCATGTAATTCCCCTAGTGCAAGGGTATAGATGCCTAATGTCATGACTGAAGAAATTATAGATAAAGTGCAGCTACTAATGGTTTTCAGTTTTTTTTTTTATGGCATTGTTTTAAGGATTCCATGTTTTGCTTTCCTTGTAGGGTATTTTTGGATTGAATCCACCATGATATGTGGCAAGTGAAAGCCTTCTCAGTCTATCTTAATGTATAACATAATCTTCTCTTCACAAATTTCTTATGCCTGTCTCACGGGTGAAATAATGTCAAGGCTCACCAAGGAATTGGATCATGGCTATCATCTGGCAATGTTTCATGGCATGAATGCTTGGCTCTTAGTGTTTACAGTTTTCGATCTGCATCCTGGATGAAAACTTAATACATGATGAGCTGAATTTAGGTGCACAATATTCTGTTCAATACTCAAGATGAGCATATTTTATTTGAGATATTTTTTGGAAGAATATCATTCCTTTCATTCAAAACTCGAAGGACCCCATGCCATCTGACCTCTAGCAAATTTGTAACAGATTTCTGTGGTTACAAGAGTTATTCATCACTTTTCTTTATTTCCATCCCCAGATGACTTTCAACCGATTAAAAGACCATATCTCCACAAATCATAGGAAAATTTTTGGTGTTATTGGATGCACATCACAATAACAGACCTAGAGGAAGTTCAAGAGAATCATGACAATGAGTGAGGATGCTTTTATAGTACCATGCATATGAACTCACAAGGTATCTATATCTTATTGTCTGTTCACTTGACACATTTGCCTTGCCCCAGGGGCCAACAAAAAAAAGAAGAAGAAACGAACATGGCCTTGACCAACATTGAAATGATTTGATTCCTTTTGTCAAATATTTTAGATCAAGTCGGGTATGGTTACTTGGAAGCACCGAAAGCCAGCAGAAGGGTTTCATTAAGGGATGTTGAGATTGTCTCAAGCTTGCAATCTACTGAGTCATTGGGAAGCATTGTTGTGATCAGCAGCGATCAACCTGTTCAGAGCTGCATGAGGATCCTGTCAAGCTCCTCGCCATTACTCCATTAACGGACCTTGGTCTTGAGGTTTTCAGGATTGTTACAGATGAGCTTCCAAACAGGGTAGTTCCCCCTTGGCATCATATTATCTTCCTCACTTAGCCTGAGAAAAGGGCAGCGGTCTCCCTCACCATCTCCCAGGTAGATGAATTGTTTCTTTCCTTATGCAAAGGCAGATGCTTGGATTCATTCCATGATCTTTCCCTGTATTTGGCGAAGTACCTAACTAGACCAAGAGTTAACAATTAGGAAAGAATGAAACGGCCCCTTTTTCCTTCAACTAATCGTCTTGGTTGTAATGCACTCTGGCATTCTGAAAGTTTGATATTGTCTATAAAATAAAGTGCAAGGATTTGGATGTGCCGCCATTCTGTGATCGATGCTCTTATAATGGATTCATCTCAGATGTGCTGTTCAGGCCTTCAAAGCAGCCATCAAGTGCAAAAAACCTGTTCCAAAGGTTATAAATTCCACGGATGTATTCCAAAAGCACCCAAGGTAGGTGCGACTTAAAGGTAGCCTTATAGGTGATCCAATTGTTCAACAAAGTCACTGCTTTTTATTTGTGTTTTCAAGAAAACAAAAAACAGGAAGAAGAAATCCAATTCAATGATAGAAGTGCTGGCAGGCCATTTATATGAGAAACAACAAAAGATATCTAGAACGAAGGATTAACTTGGTTCATCATGTGATTTGTAAATTAGGTCAATCAGTGAGTACTGCATATTATAGTGGCCCCTCCTTGAGATCGTAGCTCCACTCCTATACATGATTAGTCTAATCTATGAGCCATATGATAGACCGGATCTGCCTAAGAATAACTCAGCCTAAATGCTTCCATTGCAAGGTTTTCACATAATTATAATTTTGTACCCAGAAAAGACCGCAACCCTTGCATAAACATCAATCCTTTGCATTTGATGGTGCAAAAAAATCATAAATATTCTAAGTTTTCCTTTGTTATTCGAACTATTTTAAGGCTTTGAGACAGACATGAAGATAAACAAGCCTTACCTTAAGTACATGTTTGTAGGGTAGAGGTTGCAGCCATGAGGCGATATGGTGAATTCACAGCAAGGTAAGATCCTAAGCCTCTCCTCCTCGACCACAGAGCATGGATTGATATTGAGATCTGAGAAATACTTATGAGGCTCATGGTGTTTGAGGATTGTCTCTACAAAGAAGAGGTTGGCATCGCTCATCGCCCTCATCTCACATCTGAATCAGAAAAAAACAACTCAATAGATCTTAAAAACAAGAAGCCCATCACCACAACAACAACGGCAAAAAGAAAGAAATTGTTTGAGCTATTAGCAGGCATAAGCAGACTTAATGGCCTGCATGATGTGAGAGAACAATGGTGCACTCCTAAGGTAAGCTGCAATCCTTTCGCTGGGTCCTCCTCCGCTGGCAATGCAGCTCACTCATCATCCTATTCTGAAAGAGTCGGAAAGGATGATGAATATAGACATGAAACAATGATGACGAATATAGACATGAAACAATCTTACACCCAGCGAACAAGAGAGGAACAAGTGGATATCCATTTACAAAACATGAGAGAATTCCATGGCATGGTCGTGAGGAGTCGTCAATCTCTTGCTGAAGTCGAACCGAATGCCACGACAATCCCTGCCATCGCATCGGATCAAAATTTAGCTGCTGCTTGTTTTTATTCCCCCTTGGAAAGAGAAAGAATAAGTTCGGACTCCTCTGACTTGCATTGTAGTGCTGTGAGACTACGAGGAGGAACCAGTGGTTCATCGGAACGTATTTATAGGGGTCAGGGGGCAGGAAATGCCAAAGAAACAAGGAATGCTACGTAACATGGATAGAGATTTGGATGTCCTTCCTCTTGCCTAGCTAACTCATCCATCTCTAGGTATAGTGTAAACTGCCTACCTTTTTGATCCGCAAAGGACATGAAATATATTCAAGTGTTGCATGTTTTTTGAGATAAATTTCAGTGTTCCTTGTTGAACGTTTGATTAAGGAGCGCTTTCACATAAAGAGAAAAGAAGCATTCAACAAGCAGTGATGCAGTATGATGAAAAAACATTTTTCTAGGGCTCTTATTGCTTCTAATTTTTCATCTTTTTCTTCTAGCTTGATTTAGCAGACAGCAGCCTTCTCCCCTCTCATCTTTAGATTTAGCAGGCCTCTCTCTAAATTTCCTTCTTCGATTACAATCACCTCCTAGCTTAGTTGCTTTCTTGATTCTAAAGTGAAGACTAAGTTTCTATCTGTTTCATTCTTTTCTTTTTCCTGTGTTTTTTAAAGTTGGACACGAACGGAGTGTCATCTGGTAATGAAGTCAAGAATTATAGTTGTTGAATTTGCATCTGAACAGTGATATCTCAATTTCGATCGATTCTATTACAATAGTCATTTAAAGGTTTAAAAAATCTTATTTTTAATGGTTTAATAATGCATATTTATTATATGAGTAGTGATTTAAGAAAAAGTCATTTTCGTTATTAACTTTTATTCTCAATTATAACAGATGATATTGGCTTGAAATGAGTATCAAAGATCAAAATCAAATTTATATAATACTAAAATCATCAGAACTTTGACCATTCTCTGATATTTAGATGAACTTTGAAACAAAGTGGCATCATGGGATCTATGTCTTCTGCCAAAAATTTCTGTTTGTTGAGACAATCTATGAAGAGTTGATGTCAAGTTGATCTCATGTTCTTGTGGGATATATAGGTCTGATTTTCCATTACTTCTAGTTTATGTCAAGTATTACCAATAAAGAATTTTCTCAATTGTTTTAAATTCAGGAAATATGAACATCGAGATAGCTAATCCAAATTTTCATGTCATAACACTACGGCAGTAGTCCTGTAATTGTTCTTTTTTAAGACTCATGTATTCGATAGGGAATAGTATTTTCTAGAAACTAAATACATAATCCTCCCTTCCCCACCTCACCTAGCAAATTCAAACTTGAAATCTTCCTTCCTCTTGAATTGTTTAAAGTTGTTCCAACCTTCCAGAGAGAGAAGTAAAAAACCAAGGCAAATTATTATACTCTCTTCTTTGCAGCTGAGGCACGCCTCACACCCCTTGAAAATGCCAACACAAAATCAAATTTGACTTGAATCCACTTGACTGGCAAATCATCATCAAATTGGCAGCAGAGAACCAGCCCGAGGGTGGCCATGATATAACGGTCAAACACGGCTTGCCTTGCAGAAACCTTACTCAATTGAACACCAAAGACTAAATGAAGCACTCATGCATTTGCCTTCTGGAAAATTCCACAGTTTATGAAGCAGTGTGCAAATCAGAGGATCTTCCATAAAAAATGTACCACCTCAAACATCAGTAAAATTTATCTACTCCTCTGACATTCTTTCCAATGCAAAATTCGCACTAAAAGAAGCAAGGAAAAGGGAAAATAGGGTGGCGTGAGATCAGGCATGGTTAGTGAGGAACCCTGAGACCCAGGCCAAGGGCTTCATTGGTGAAACTGGAATTGTCTTGAACTTGCATGTTGGGCAGATGTGGTGCTATCAAGGCCCAGGAGGGTTAACTTCTTATATTGGGCTGGGTTTGAGTCCAAGGGTTGAGATTAAATCAAGTCACGGGTGTACACGGACTTGGGGATTAGTTTAATCTTATTGGGTTAGTCCATGGGAGTTTTTGTTGAGTCTAAGCCTGACCCACTTCGTGAATGTATTTAAACTCTAGTTTTTAGGGTTTGAAGGAACGGTGAACATATTCTTTTCTTCAAGAAATTCCCTTCTCTCATCACAGGACGGCAGCCCTATCTTCTCATCTTCTCCCCTCTACCTCTATCTACTCCCCATGTGAACGCACGGATGTGAGGGGACTTCATGTCTTGATCCGTCTGGTCTCGTGCTCCAGGAAGAAAGTTACGACGTGGATTGGTTCAACTCGTGGAAGATTTATGCGAGGGGAGGCTTCACGGCTTCAGAGGCAGAGACCTTGGCTGGTGGCTGGGATCAGCCACGTGAAGAAGATCCAGCCACGTGAACAAACGGAAGTCTTCACGGAAGAGAGTGGAGGTGGGGAAGAGAAATATTCCAGCCAAAGCAAAGGACGGTAACGAGTCTGATTCTTGTTCTTGAAGAATTTTTACTGCTGTTCATCAGGGACTAAACCCCAACAATTGGTATCAAGCCTGGTTCAAAAACAAAAGTTGTTTGGAGATCTTATAGCCTGGTTCAGGAACGAGCCTGGTTGGCTTGTTGTTTGGAGATCTTATAGCCTGGTTCAGGAACGAGCCTGGTTGGTTCAGAAACAAGAAGAAGTTGTTTGGAGATCTTAAAGCCTGCCTGGTTCAGAAACAAGAATAAGTTGTTTGGAGATCTTCAAAGGGTTGAAACATTTCAACAAGGTCCATCAAGGTACTTCTTAATTTTCTAAATTTATTTTTGTGCTATTTTTATTTTGGTTGAGATCTTGCCATGGGTAGTAGCATAAAAATAGATTTTAAAAAGTTTGATGAGAAGGAAAGTTTCTCTATGTGGAAAGTCTGGGTAGAGGATCTTCTTGTGCAACAGGGTTTAGATCTGGCTTTGGAGAAAAGACCAGATGGATGACAGATAAGCAGTGGATGTCGTTGGAGAAAAAGGCATATTCAGCGATCAGGGGATGTCTGGCGGATTCAGTCCTTTATTCAGTGCTGGAGGAGAAGACCCCAAAGAGACTTTGATCGAAGTTGCAAGCCCTCTACATGGGGAAGAACATGTGCAATAAGTTGATGTTAAAGAAGCGCCTCTACAGTCTTCGGATGTCAGAAGGTGAAGATGTGTTGGGCCACATCCAGGGGTTCGATCAGGTGAGCAATGAATTGCTAAATGTCGGAATCAAGATAGAGGAGGAAGATAAGGCACTTTTGCTATTGTGTTCGCTGCCAGCATTACATGACTCATTGGTCATGGCGCTCCTCTACGGGAAGGAGACATTATTCTATGAAGATATTGTCTCGGTACTTCGGACGAATGAGCAGCGGGAGAGGATGACCAAGGAAGCTGTTCCCCAAGAGGGTCTATCAGTTAGAAAAAGGTCAGGCAAAGGCAAGGATAGGAGCAGGCCTAGGGGACAGTTACAGTCCAGGAAGGTTAAGTGCTACAAGTGTGGTAAGGTAGAACATTTTAAAAGGGATTGTCCTAAGTGAAAAAAGGGAGAAAAGGGAGGATCCGAGTTTGTGAGTACAGTTGCAGGATAGGAGGTGAAGGATGATCTCTTGGTGGTATCAGATGGTCATAGTCACAGTACAGAGATGTGGACCTTGGATTCAGCATATTCTCATCATTATACTCCTAATCGTCGTAGTTCAGTACTTACACAAAGATTGATGATGAGTGTATGACTCTTGGAGATGATCACCCTTGCAAGGTGACAGGGATTGGCACAGTGAGGGTGAGGATGTTTGATGGCATGGTGCATTCTTACCAGCGTGAAGCATGTCCCAGAACTCAAGAAGAATCTGGTGTCACTGGGGTACCTGGAGCAGACTGGATACAGCTTCAGCAGTCATGCTAGGAGTGGAGTTTTGAACATCTCAAATGGAGCTATGATGGTGATGAGAGGGAGAAGGTTGAAGAACAACTTATACAGATTGAAGGGCTCTGTGGTGACAGAAAAATCTGAGGCAACAGCTATGGAACAGATCCTCGGGATGTGTACAGGATGTGGCATTACCGTTTAGGCCACATGGGAGACAGGGGGATGAAAGAACTGAGCAAGAGAGGACTACTTCCGGACCTGAGTGGTGGAATCATGAAGATCTGTGAGCCATGTCAGATGGGGAAGTAGAGGAGGGTGCATTCTTGGTTAGTACAGCTAGGAGTGCAGAACCCCTAGAATTAGTATACATAGATGTTTGGGGACCAGCCCCAATTTCTGCAAGGAATGGGGTCAGATACTTCTTTACCTTGATAGATGATTTCTCAGGAAAGCAGTGTTTCATGAAGAAGAAATTAGAGGTCTTCACCAAGTTCAGAATCTGGAAGACTGAGGTGGAGAAAGAGCAGGATAGAAGTGTGAAGTGTCTGAGGTCAAACAGTGGCAGGGAATACATCAGCAGGGAGTTCCAGAGATTTTATGAGAAGTGAGGCATCAAAAGGCACTTCTCAGTAATGGAAACTTCTCAACAGAAGGGATGGCTGAGAGGATAACATAACACTGTTGGAAAAGTAAGGTGCTTGAGGCTGTAGGCAGGGCTTCCAAAGATGTTCTGGGTTGACGCAGTAGGTGCAGCTAGCTACTTGGTCAATCGGTCACCGCACACCAAGTTAGATGGAGGCATTCCAGAGGAGATATGGTCTGGAGGGAAGATAAGCCTAAACCATCTGAGGGTGTTTGGATGCACGGCATATGTGCATGTTGGTGCTGGGGAGCGGAGTAAGTTGGACGCTAGCTCTCAGAAGATGGTGTTCCTGGGCTACCTGCATAGAATCAAGGGGTATCGGTTGTGGGATCCCTTGGAGAAGAAGATTGTCATCAGCAGGGATGTGACCTTCGATGAGAGCTCGATCATTCGAAGTAGAGATGGTACAGATGCACAGCAGGGACTACAGGAGGTGAAACACGGTAACACTAGTCAGATGACCTCCTACACAGTCGTGCCATTTGCTAGTGGACTAGAAGGATTTGAGATTCAGGTGGAAAGGACTGATAGAGAGGTCAAAAGCCAGGAAGTTCAGCAGGATGCAGCTGAGCAGAGGACTCAGAAGGATGCAGCTGGGCAGGGGACTGATACTGGGATCGCACTGCACAGGTCTAGGAGAAACATGCGACCACTAGTTCGATACGGCTTCGAGGATTCGGTGTCATATGCCCTGATGACATCGAATGAAGACCCTTACACCTATCAGGAGGCTGTAGAAAGCCTAAATAATCAGGATAGAGATAGGTGGATCCAGGCTATGGCAGAAGATGCAGGCTATAGCATAGGAGATGCAGTCTTTCTACAGGACTGTCACATGGCAGGTGATCTAGCTGCCACAAGGAAAGAAATCTATTGATTGCAAATGGGTTTATCAGCGCAAGAAAGGGCCTTCAGAGCAAGGAGGTATCAGGTACAAGGCAGGACTAGTGGCCAAAGGATACTTTCGGAAGGAATACTTCGACTACAGAGAGCTGGTGAAAGAAGGTGGAGTGGAGCTGGTGAAGGTACACACCAAGAAGAATCCAGCAATGCACTGACCAAGGTTCTTTCACGGGACAGCTTTCGTAGGGATTGCAGCTGATGGACACGGCGAATGCACTGAGGCCTTGAAAGCACCAAGATGGAGATTGTTGGGCCTGGTGTGGTGCTATCAAGGCCAGGGGGGCTAACTTGTATTGAGCTGGGTTTGAGTCCAAGGGTTGAGATTAAATCAAGTCACGGTGTACACGGGCTTGGGGATTAGTTTAATCTCATTGGGTTAGTCCATGAGAGTTTTTGTTGAGTCTAGGCTTGGCCCACTTCGTGGATGTATTTAAACTCTCGTTTCTAGAGTTTGAAGGAACGATGAACAGATTCTTTTCTCCAGAAATTTCCTTCTCTCATCACAGGATGGCAGCCCTATCTTCTCATCTTCTCCCCTCTACCTCTATCTACTCCCCAAAAATACGCGCGTGATGTTTGGGTCACGAAGGAAGAAACGACCTGTACACGGGCTGAAGTGCTGAGGCCCTTGGATCCAATCATCGCGTGAATGCACGGATCGACGTGAGGGAACTTCATGTCTTGATCCGTTTGGTCTCGTGTTCCAGGAAGAAAGTTACGGCATGAGATTGGTTCAACTCGTGGAAGATTTATGCGAGGGGAGGCTTCACGGCTTCAGAGGCAGAGACCTTGGCTTGGTGGCTGGGATCAGCCACGTGAAGAAGATCCAGCCACGTGAACAAACGGAAGTCTTCATGAAAGAGTGGAGGTGGGGAAGAGAATATTCCAGCCAAAGCAAAGGATGGTAACGAGTCTGGTTCTTATTTCTGAAGAATTTTCAATGCTGTTCATCAGGGACTAAACCCCAACATTGCAATCCACTGAAAATAATCGGCCCGCAGTCGCCAAGTTGATGAGCTGCAGGAGGGTTCTTTCAAGCTCCTCGCCGTTGCTCCATTCATGGACCTCAGCCTTGAGCTGCTGAGGTTGGTCCCAGATGAGCTGCCATAAAGGGTACTTCTTCCTTGGCATCACATAGTCTCCTTCACTTAGCTTGAGAGAAGGGCAGTAGTCTCCCTTCCCGTCACCCAAGTAGATGAATCGCTTTTTTCCCTCTGCAAAAGCTTGTGCTTGGATTCGCTCAATGATCTTACCCTATATTAGGCAAAATCCATGATTGGATTGGCAGCCAAAAAGATAAGAGAATCAAGAGTCAGAAAAGACCCGTAGCAACTTAAGACACTGTTAGCTTCTATGGTAAGAGGACTCTAAGTTAGATTACAATGTCTTGGACTTCTATGTTAACTATTTTGCGATGTATTTAGCTAAGATTTGTTCAGTTTTCTTTGCCAAACAAGGGAGCCTAGAATAGAAAAGCGAGTAAACTCTAACCTTAGACTTTCAATCGAAGTTAAAACCAAATTGTTCTACAATGCCATTACTCTTTCCTTTTCCCCCTAAAACATTACAAAAAGGAGGAGGAAGTAAAAGTCACCGCTTAAATATCAGAGAAAATTATAGAATTTTAAAAACATTGAAGCTATGGCTTGAAGAAATAATTAAACGAAGAAGGTTTTCTTTAAAAATGGTTACCTTGCACATGTTTGGAGGGCAGCGGCTGCAGCCATGAGAAGAGGTGGTATCTTGATAAGGAAAGATCCTAAGCCTCCCGTCCTCATCCACACGGCTTGGATTGGAATTGATCTCCGAGAAACACCCAAGAAGCCCATGGTGATTGAGAACTGTCTCTATGAAGAAGACATTGGCATCACTCACCACCCTCAGGTCACACCTAAACCAAAACCGCAACCCATCAATCCAACGCCTAGACGATGGAAAAGTCTCGACTCGATCATTATCCATGGCCAAAAAACAAGAAAACATACCCAAGATCATGAGCTGCTTTGATCGCCGCGACGACGCGAGGGTCCAATGGAACTCTCTTCAAGCAATCTGCGATATCTTCAATGGTCTTCCCCTTTGAGTGTAGCTCTTTCATCATCCTATCCTGCCAGAATTGCGAAGGATAAGGTGAGTTGCGAAGAAGGATAGGAAGCAGTGCGTGTGATGCCAGCGGACAAACCATGAGAGAATTCCACGGCATGGTCTGGAGGAGGAGCTCAAAGGCCTCGGTGGCGCCGAGCTCGGTGATGACCCAGTTATCGCTGTCGCCGTCTATGATCGTCTTGTCGAAGTCGAACACCACGACGATCCCCGCCATAGATCGAATCGAGCGGAGAGAAACCTTGGCGAGTCTCCTTTGGAAGATCGATGCTCCGCTTCGCTCTGAGAATTTGAGGATCCGATGGTTTGGGGAGGGGTAAATATAAGGAGAGGAAAATTATGCGATGGGAATAAACTCCGTGGCCTCCTAATTTTTCCAGTGCGGCAGGCCGTGGTGTGGACGGCGGAGTGGGCGGACTCCTTTGGTTTTCTGCTTCTAATCTCCGATAATTTATTCTAGGATGGGTGGAATAGGCAGACGCGGTTCCGAGGATAATTGGCGGAGGGATAAGCTAGCGGGGGGAATATCGGATTGCCGATTCTTTTCAGATGCCCCTCTATCACAGTGAGGGATCCGAAGCGAAGACTGTTGCGCCCCAGACCTAAATTTTGGGTGATAACCCGTCGCGTGCCGGACATGCAAGGCATCACAAATTTTTCACACATAATATATTATATAACCAAGTCAAATTCATCACTGAATACTAAAAGTTTGGGTTATAAACCCTTACACACCATAATAATAAAGTTTGAGCATCAAGTCCTACACATAAGTCGTACTGGGGTTACAACAAAATAATGGGTCTTGATTTATTTAATAGAAGAACCATCACCCCAATCATCCATCTTCAATCTCATGGCTCTGACAAAAACATTGTAAAATTTTTTATAAGCTTACACTCAATAAGTAAGCCACGTTATTCAGTCAATTCATAGCATAACAATCTATAAGTACATAAATGATTTGCATGCTTAAACATTCCACTAATACTCAAACATGCAATGTAAGTAAACCCAATGTTTATACCCTCAATTGTAGCTGTAAATGTGACCCACAGTCCTGCAATATCTCAATAGTGTACCAACAAGCATCCCCCTACTGAAAGGGTCCAGATATCAGGGTCACGCCATATCATAATCCACCAGAACACAACTCTATATGTGTGATGCCACCTCGAACCAAGCAGAACACATCCTCTAGATGTGTGATGCCACCTCATAGTAACTCAGAACACATCCTCTAGATGCGTGATGCCATCTCGAACCAAGCAGAACACATCCTCTAGACGTGTGAATGACATAAATAAACAGAACACATCCTCTAGACGTGTATGTGGCATAAATCATCAGAACACATCCTCTAGATATGTGTGGCATAAATCATCAGAACACATTCTCTAGTGTGTGTGGTATGACATGATAAAGGAGAACCGCGGCGACACATAACAGTACCTCACATCATGCACAAACATATCAATAACATCTTTATATTGCATAAACAGTAGATTATACTTACTAAACAATTGCATGTAATATATCACATCAATGTCATAGTAACTGCATCTCTCATGCATAGCATCCACATATGAAATCATTCTCAATAATAGCACACAATACTCAAACATGCAATGTAAGTAAACCCACTGTTTATACCTCAATGGTAGCTGCAAATGTGACCCACGGCCCTGCAATATCCCAATAGTGTACCAATAAGTATCCCTCTACTGAAAGGGTCCAGATACCAGGGTCACGCCATATCATAATCCACCAGAACACATACTCTATATGTGTGATGCCACCTCAAACCAAGCAGAACACATCCTCTAGATGTGTGTGTGGCATAAATCATCAGAACACATCCTCTAGATGCGTGTGTGGTATGACATGATAAAGGAGAACCGCGGCGACACATAGCAGTACCTCACAACATGCACAAACATATCAATAACATATTTATATTGCATAAACAGTGGATTATACTTATTTAATTATTGCATATAAAATATCACATTAATGTAATAATAACTGCATCTCTCATGTATAGCATCCACATATGAAATCATAGCACATGAACAACAATGTACTCATCTACTTACAATTTAGCCATAATAATTCTTCATGTCACAATATAATTTACAATTTAAATATTCATATAATGAATAAAATAATTTATTAAATATTGATAACTGGCTTACTTATCTCAGTACGCAATCCAACAGGTATATATCAGCTAGTCAGATGTCTGAGCACCTACAGGATCATTTTACACAATTAATTTATTAGAAAAGAATATTAAAAACGACCCTTAGAATTCTACCCAAACTAGTTCACGGGCCCAACTTTGGGCTCGAATATCTTCCACTATACATACCCAATTGGGGAAGTAAAAATACCCAAAGAAAACTAGAATTAACCCATATTCTAGCCATATAATTTTTTTTTGCTAATTCCGGCCTGTTATGGGGCCCAAAAACCAGTCCCAAATCTATTCGCTGCACGGCCCAAAAGGCCCTGAACCGGCCGGCCCAGCCGGCCCAATTCAGCCAAATCAACCCGATCCCCTGTTTCACCAAAATAGGGGATGGGTTCCATGCCGGCGGCCAGGGCCGCCGTCGGCCAAATTGAGGGCAGCCCGGCCGCCGGTGGCCGGGCCAGAGCCGGCCGCCACCGCGGCCGGCCACCCATACCTCCCTTCCCTCCCAATTTCTCTCTCTCTCATGTTAATCGTCCGCACGACTGTTTACTGTGCCGGCATCATCTCCGACTGATTGGGGGCAGTCCGGCCACCGTTGGCCGGACCGGAACCAGCCGCCGCCGCGGCCAGCCACCTCCCCCCCTCCTATATCATCAATTTTCCTCTCATCTCCCTATTTCTCTCTTTTTTCTCTCACATCCATGCGGCACGTCACTGTGCCGACGGCACGGCCGGCCACCTTGGCTGGCCGGACCTCCACCAGACACACGCCCGGCGCCGGTGGAGGCAACAGGCCGGAGCTCAGGCCCGGCGAGGTGGCGAGCACGCCGCCGGGCCCGAACCAACCAGCGGGCCACCGCGCTAGAGAAGGGCCGATTGGCCCTCTCTCTCTTCTCTCTCCACCACCACCCCGCCAGACACCTCCCCTGGTGCCGGTGGGGTCGCCGGCCAAAGCTCAAGCCCGGCAAGGTGGCGAGCACACCGCCGGGCCTGAACCAAGGGTCGTCCGGCCTCCCTCTCTGCTCTCTTTCATCTCTCTGTCTCTCGCGCTCTCTCTGTCTCTCACGCTCTCTCTCTCTCTCTCTCCAGATGCCAGGGGATTACCTGAAGGAAACGGAAGCCAGGATGATGGAGGGAGTCTCCCTCCATCACATATTTAATCCCCCCCACGCAACGCTTCGGTTTAAGGGGTTCGAGAAACCAAAGCGCTTCGCTGAGAGTGAAGCATCGGACAGCACAAGACCAAGTCCTGAACCTGGTTCACATGAACCAGGAATCGGGTACTACAAAGACCATGGCCTACACGGCCACGATGGGGAGGATAAGTTGCGAGATGCGGCCCCAGTGACAGGCGGCAGCGCTACCGTGTAGGGCGGCGGATGGCGGCGAGATCAAGTGCATTATGGAGATATCTTCAGAGATTGATTTCTTGTGGGGAGTGATTGAATAAATCATATCTTCTAGATTTAGGATGTTTCTCCTAAACTCTAGAAGGTGATTGAATAAATCATATCTTCTAGATTTAGGATGTTTCTCCTAAATTCTAGAAGGTGATTGAATAAATCATATCTTCTAGATTTAGGATGTTTCTCCTAAACTCTAGAAGATTAGTTTCCCTTTCAGTTAAGTTGTTTTAGGCATGTATCGTCAAATCTCCTTGATTCTAGGAATTGTTTCCTTAGAATCTTGAAGATTAGATTTGATTTGATTGGGAAGATTAGTTTCCTTTTCAGTTAAGTTGTTTTAGGCATGTATTGTCAAATCTCCTTGATTTTAGGAATTGTTTCGAATTGTTTCCTTAAAATCTTGAAGATTTGATCTAGATTTGATTTGATTGGGTTGGTAGGATTTTGTAAGCTCCTGAGGATGCCTATATAAGCACTCCTCAGGAGCAATAGGAAAAGGGGGGGGAGAGAGTTGTGTTTTGTAAGCCTAGAGAGCTTATAAATGTTGGCCAGGCTAGGCACGTTTATGCCAGTAAACTTGAGGACTGATAACCTCTTAAGTTTGGGCGTGCTTGGGCTAATAACCCTTGTACGAGTGTTCTTGTGTTCTGGTGGTTCGAAGGACTAATAATCCTGAGACCACGTTCTTCATAATAACAGTGAGGCATTCTTCATTTCTTGTGTGTTAGATCCTAATTACCATGCTCGTGTGTTACTGGAAACGGTTCGGGAGGATCGATTGTGGTGTTGGAGCGGATTGCACGAAGGAGTTGGTGAATGTTTTGGAGTCCTTGACCGGGGACCCTAACACAACGCCCAGGAATGATCCGAGGAGGCCTTTACCGGTCCTCATCAAAATGTTTTGTTTCCGTTAACAGGACAAATAAATCGGTGCACTGACCGTTTGCATGCCTAAAAGAATGAAAGAAAAAAAATGAAAGAATGATTCAAACATATTTTATTAATTTTAAATATATATATATATATTTAAAATTTAAATATATTATATTAAAGCTAATGAAAATAAGATGGATAAATGGGGATGAGACAAAGAATACCGTTCTCAGGTTTATATGTTTAGCCGTTAACGAGTTATCTCCGTTACCTGCCATTTAGACTGAAAATTTTTTGATCTATTAAAACTTAAAAATAATACCGATCGAATAAATGATCAAATGAAGAAAATTACAATCCCTAATTTTAAAATAAATTTTCATCCCTGCATAGCATGAGCCGATGAATGCTAACTGACGCTTATGTAAATTAATTTTTTTATAAAAAAAAATAAAAATATAAAAATTATTTTTTAAAATAATAAAACCTTTATTATTATGTACCATTTTATTGGTGCATTAAAGCCATTAACGCTTTAAATCGTTGAGAATTTAACATCATGCACGTAGCCAATAATAGAATTGTTTGGTAGATAGGATGATATATATATCCTACATATCTACAAGGAAAAAATATTTTATTTATAAGGGTATTTTATATAATATAATATATATATATATATATATATATATATATATATATATATATATATATATATATATATATATATATATATATATATATATATATATATATAAAAGTGTAATGTACCTTGAATTGAGTGGCTTGGTCCCTCTTTTTATTAAGTGAGGCCCTATATTTACACATGGATGTCTAATATTCATTTCATGGATCAACTTTCAAAATTTTTTTATCAAAAGATTTTTTTTTGATACAGACGAATGATCATATCAATCTAATGTGAGTCAGTCCCGAAAGATCAGAAAGTATAATTTGCTTAAGTACAATAGGATAGAGATAATCCTGTTTTTAAAACCAAATCCTGATAAATGGGCCATTAGAACTTATTCTAACGAGTGGTAACTAATCAGAAAAAATCAAAATTTAGCATCATAAAGCCACTATTTATATCTAGTTTTCTAGCCCATCTATCAAACAGCCTAAATGCCTCTTTTGTCCCATTAATCCATTGGGAGCCTCTCATAACTGAACAGGTATTCTTTTTGGATGGTCTGCAAGGATTTAAATTTCATCATAAACGTTTAATCCTTGTATAAATTTATCTTATGACTAGTCTTCATCTGCTTGCGTATCTGGAATCAAATGCACTAGGGTGTAACGCAATGCTAACAATGACGAACCAATAGGACACTAAATTTATATCTTCACGTAAAAATATATATATATATATATATAGTGTGTGTGTGTGTGGTAAAATCAATTATGAGAATTTTTTGGTGCAAGATCCACCATTTTTCTTAGCAAATCTACTTTGTATCGAACGTTTTGATAAAAATAGGTTGCATTCCCTATTGAAAAAATTGTAACACAAATATTTTAGTAATTAAAAGTTTGTTTAGGTAGCCTCGACAACATAGAAAGATTCACGTATCATAAGGTGCAATTCTTTATTACGAGGCATAAGATCACACAAAAAAAAAGTGGCACAACCTAAAACTTCGCTCAATAAACACTAGCTAAAGAGTTTAATTTCGGTAAAAGGGCTAGCAGTAAAGCATTCTTGATTATGTATAAGTATAAAAGATTTTTCTAATATATAATCGATGTGAAATTAAAGAAAAAATCATATAGTAGAACTTAATACAAAAAGATTTGTCTTAAAGTATTATTTGAGCTTCTTAATTTTATATAAATATTTTAAATTTTCGTAGTATATAACCAATATGAGATTAAATACTTACAAATATGAGCTCTCGAAAACTCTCCACATTCAAGCATTGGGAATTTTTATTAGGTTATGGGGTCTATATCTAAATTCATGTTTAAGTCCACCTGGATCTAATCATGAACTCATAGAGTTCGTTTGCAATGTATCGCTTAACTCATATGAATCATCAACTCTCATATACTATTCTCATTCAAGCCTTACCATTTTTACTAGGCTAAGGGTTTATGTCCAAATCTATATTCAAATTCAATCACAAATATATAAAGTTTGTTTGTACTATACCTTAGTTTTCAAGAGTCATTGGTTAGGTACGTTCTAATATCATTTATCATAACCTAAAACATTGCTCAATAAAATTAGTCATAAAGTATTATTTGGGCCCATTGATTCTATATAAGTATTCATAATCTTTTCATTGTATAATCGATATATAATTGAATACTCATCAGTGTGGACTTTTGGAAAATGAAATTATGGTTCTAATCTTAATTCCATTTCATTATTTGATTGTTTACAATGAAGCCAACATCACTATTCCTTTGGAATAAGAATTTTTCTTACTAAAGAGAATAACCATTCCACCGCATCCACTTGGGAATCACAACTCTATTCTATTGCATCACCGCAATTTTTTTTTTATTCCAACTTTACCTTTATGTTATGCCTAGCGAAGCATGCTACTCCCAATATTAAATTTGCTATAATAATATTATAACATTATATAATATTAATAATATGATATAAATTCAATAATATAATATATATTATTGGTATAATATTAAATTTAATATTATAATATTATTAAAATTACATAATAATTTTTATTACAATATTACAATAGTATTTAATGACATGATTTTAATATTTTAATATTGTAATAATTGATATTATAATATGAAAGATGTTACATTCTAATTTTATAATATTCAATTTAATTTTATAATATTATAAAAATATAAAACTTTGATTATAATATTATAATAGTTATAATGATATTAAAATTGTATCATATTATAATCTCATAATATTAAAATTGTAATAATATTATAATATGAATGTTGTTATATTTTAATGTTATGATATTAAATTTAATGTTATATTCATTATCACAAAAAATTTAATATGATAACTTTCATTATGATATAATATAATATTAAATTTTTAGTTATATTAATATAACCATAAGTTACATTAATATCATACATGTTATATTAAATTTATAATTTATTGGTACGATACTATATATTATGAATTTTTAAAAATAAAGCTTATTAGCATTTTAAATCACTTTCTACGTATAAAGATAAAATAGTAAATTTATAATAAAACTAATTTTATTCATTCTATCTTATTGCACATAACAAGCTAACAAAGGAATTAGAATTCCATTCCGTGCTTAATTCTTTGTTCCAGATAAATACTATAACTAAATGCTTATTTCATTCCATTTTTATTTTTATTTTATTCTTACAACCAAACAAGACATTGGAGGAAGAAAAAGATATAAATACAATATGTCCATGTTTACAAGGTTCACATTGCGAGCATGGGCTAAGGTAAACTGAACGGGTATTTATATTTTATAATATTATGAATAATATTTTTAATCTAATATAATATAGTAAAGCTGAGATATTCTTGACTTCGTATTCTCTTAATGCTAAGTGCATACTTATGTTAAGTAACTTTTAATGTAGCAACTTTTTTCTAAGTTAAACTTTCCTTTCTTTCAAAACTTTTCTTGTATTTGGATGTGGTACAATAGTATTGCAGTACTTTTCTAATATACATTCTTTTATAATATTTGTATTTGGATGTTGGTTCGATTCCAAAAATGTACATTCTTTTTTTTTTAACCTTTTTGTTTTTGATTAATAGCTTGAAATCAAATAAAAATTCATTTTTTTCTTAATAGTTTGAGATCAATGGATTTTATTTGCTAATATAATATAATAAAGCATAGTATATTCCTAGCATATTCTTTGAATGTCATGTACATAGCAACACTAAATAACTTTTAATCCAATAAGTATTTCCTCACCCAAAATTTTCTTTCTTTCAAACTTTTTTTTTAAATATTATATCCGTTGTAGTAGTATTGGGTTGGATTTCTTGAATGCACACATTCTTTTCCTATTTTAACCTTTTTTTGATATAATAGTTTGAAATCGATTATTATCTTATTTTTAATTTTGCTTTTTTTTTTTTTGATTAACAATTTCAAATCATTAATTTTATTTTAAAATTTAAAATAATGTAATCTAATATACACATTTTATAATATTTTAGTTTTAATTTAAAATACTAATTTTAAACTTTAATTTTAATAATATAAAATTAAAGAGATTATATATATTTATTTTATATTTTTTATTTTTTATTTTGGATCATGTTTATATTTTTTTAAACTTGATTTTTAGAAAAATATTTTATCTATTTTTTAATCTATCATTTCAAATCAATTAATTTTTAGAAATTTATAAAAATAATTTAATACATATATTTTATTTATGTTATATTTATTTTCACAATAATAATTTTAAAATTTAAAATAATACTATTAAATTAAGAATATAAACCTATATTTTTTATTCATACCAGACCTAAGGGTGTGTTTGATATTATGGATAAGGGAGGATATCCCCTATATATCCTCCTTATCTCCAAATGCTATAGCTATAGGGGATAGTGCTGAAAAAGTTTAACCAGAGAGGATAATTTATTTAACCACGGATTATTTCCTGAACTTATTCCCTAGAAAACCTAGGAATAACTAAAGTTATTCCTTAATGTTAGAATGATAATTTTAGAAAAATACTTATCCCCTCAATTATTTTTTAAATAAATATTATCTTATACATTTATTCATGATAACAAAAAAAAAAAAAAAAAAAACATATCAAACACAGCCTTAATTTTAATGATTCGGAGCGGCTATTCCAAAGACGTTCCAGTTGTCCGATTTCCAAACCTGTACCCCTTTTGACCTTTCTAAGCTCAAATTGGCCGCGGTCACCGAGGAGCCTCCCTCTAGGTTGAGTGGTTGAGCTCATGTATATTTTTTTAATGACAACTCGCCGCCTCCCGGGCTGAAAACCCTAACGACCGCCCTTCCGTTCTCTCTCGAGTCTCAACTTGTCCCAGCGCCAGAGGCTGCTGAAGGATCCCCTCGCCGTCGCCGACGCGCAGATTGGCGGGTTGCATAGCCTCTCTTCTCCTCCCTCTCGGGCGGCGGCAGGTCCGGATTTCTCTCCCCTTCTCCCTCTCCTATCGATTTTTACTTCCTCTGACGCAGACCTCTGACGCAGACCGTTGGCATCTGGACGGAAATCTTCCCCTTTCTCTGGGCTGAACCTCTGTTTTTGCTTTTCTTCTTCTTATTTCTCTCGGATTATTCGTCGTTCCTCTTTTTCTTCCGAAGGAGTTTAATTCCTTATTTATTCGTCCACTAAAGCAAACCCCAGACAGCTTCAGCTAGATAATTCGGAGGAAACAACTATTTTTTTTTGTTCGCTATTTTCTTCTGATTTAATTCCTTAAGGTTTTCTTCTAATTTAGTTCCTTGTACAGGTTTGGTTGTATTCGATGCTTGGCAGGTTCCGTCTATCTTGACTTCATTATGACTGTGTAGGGAAAGAAGTTTACCTCATGTCTTCTCTCTTTGTTTTCAGTTTTTTGATTTATTATGATGTCTATTATTTATTAATTGTATTCTAATGGTCCATTATTTTTGCCTGTTCAGATAATTTAACAATTTATAGGAAGGATATAAGGAGGAACAGGAGGACGGAGAAGTTTGTATAATTACATACCATACGTTTTCATTTTCCTAACAGCTAGATTATACCTGTAAGTCTCCTTTTCATCATCCCTCTCCTTCTGCTATAGGCATTTCACCATGGCTTTTGACATATCAATTGGAAGAATTATTATCACCAAATGGTTGTGATGGCATGGACAAATTGTGATAATGCACATTAGGAGGAAGGCTAACGTCATCTAATTCTAGTTCACCATGTGAAACCTCATCTTCATTTTGGTGGCTTGCCGCTTTATGTAGTACTCAATCCACCCATAGGATTCCACTCTATGAATGCATTCTCATGGTTACAGCTTGATGCTTCTTGAGCTGCCAAGATATCAAGATGACTTTCACGGGATAGGTGTGATACAGGGCCAGCATCCATAGGACAAGGGTATACCTGCCTAGGAATTTCAAAGTTCCTAGAAAAGAAAGACTTAAAAGGTTGGGAATAATTTGGGTGATTCAAATGAATTTAAACTAGAAATTGAAAAGGAAACTAATTGTTATGATGTTAATATGAGAGGTTTTGTGAGGAGGGGAGGTATCAAAATACCTTGCCTTCTTCTAAAATCTTGAAAAAGAAAATAAGAGATATGCCAGTATGCTGGAGCTAAGCTAATTATGCTTATACAGAAATTTAAACAAAACTAGAAAAGAAGAGAAAAGAAACAAACCTCCTTTTTGTAGCATTGAGTTTTAAGTTGGACCTCCTATGAGCCTTGTTGAGTCTAGTGTTGTCAAAGGTGTGTTTAAGGCGCGCTTAAGGCATGAGGCCCAAGGCATGTAAGACACTAAGGTTAGATGCTTCTTATATCTTGAGGCGCATGTAAGGTGCAAGGATTGAGGCACGAAGAATTAGATGCTTATACAATGCGCCTTCATTTGGATGCATATTTTTTTTACTCTATAAAGAAAACTAAAAATTGAAAGATAAAGGGAGGGAGCACAAAAAAAAAATTATGTTATTATTTGAGAAAGAGAAGAAATATATTAAGAAACTCGGACTTCAATTAAGAGAGAGAGAGAGAAGGCTCTCGATTAAGCTAATAGGCTAAATATATTCTATTATAGTTTTTTAAACTTTTTCTATAATGCGTTATAAATCTTATTTATGCAAACTATTATTTATTTCAAAATTATACACCTCATTCATTAAAATGTTTGTCTATACTTTGTACCTTGCGTCTAGTTTCCAAGTTCCTTTTGCACTTAAGTGCACGTAACACTTTTAATAGCATTGATGGATTTCTCTACACTCTCCAGGAATACAAAAGGTTAGAAATTATGACCTTCTTTGATGTAGTGAAACCTTAGTCTCATGAAGCATGCTTTTACAAAGGCATTGAGACTTTCAATGATTCCTTGATCCTTAGTGATCACTTGATGGTTCTCGACCTCTTGGGGGTTTATATAACACCTCTAGCGAAGGTCTAGAGTTTGTGCATTCAATATGGAGCTAAAAGAATTTGTGAAAAAATTGCTTAAATTCATCAAAAAATCAGGTAAAAATCTAAGTAGGAACCAACTTAGGGAGTTGAGTTTATGTAGAGGTCGGGTGCCTATTGACCATAGGGTCAACACCATCCATATGCAACTGATTCCAATTAGCTAGGCACTGATAGGCAATCAATGGTCAATGGTCCCTTCCTTCTAGAAACCCAGAAATTTTGATATGGCATTTGTTGGGTATATTGATGGCAGGAGCATACCATCATTAGCATGTCGACGGGATAATATCTCTGTAGGTTGGCTCCAAGAAGGCCTAGGGCTCTTGTTCACCCCATAAAATTGAATGCTATGCGTGGGATGCAATATGTGGCAAAGCTTGATCCTTTCATTGGAGTGCAAAGGTCTAGGGATCATCATTAGTAACACTTCTAGTCTCTTTTTGGGATGTCTAGAATCGAGTGTCTGCACTCGTGAGAAGACTTTTAGACCCTTTGCTTTATAGCAATTCAAGAAAAATTACAAAAAAAAGTCATGCATGCTATAAAATAAGTGTATATGATGTTTGATAGAAACATACAAAGGCATCATTATATAACCTAGGCTATCCAGTATATAATCTTGCAAATTCTAAACCCTTTTGGTTTAAAGCAATTCAATAAAAAAGGGCATGCATGTTATATCAATTAGTGTATATGATATTTTTTTATAGAAATGTACAAAGGGGTACTATAATCTAGACTATCCAGCATAGGATTTTACAAATTCTACTTTGTGGTATTTAAAAGATATTTTGATGATATGTATGTAGGTGTGGCACTTCTTGGATATAAAGCCATCAGAGCAAAGCTTGAGAGCGACAATAAGCAACCTTGTAAGAAAATCAACAAGGACTTGATAATTTCTTTGTCATGATTCAACTCCTAGCCTATTTCTGTCAATTTGGCCTAACTTTTCAGCTCTAATGGCAATTAATTAAATGCTGGAAAGGTAAAATGATGGTTGTGGGGCTTAGAGTCAATTTTGTTATGATACTTGCAGTCTTCTGCCACATTGTATCCCATTGTACAGGTAGGAATTCAGCAGTCCTTATGTCTATGCTTGTGTTGTCATCTTTTCAATCCAATGTTGACTGTACTTGGGTATGTTAATTGCTAAAATATTTGAAATTACCTTTTCAGCTCACTCTCTACTAAACCAGATAAACCATACATATATTATTCTTTAATTTTTACTAACCTATAGACTTGAGTATATTGATGAGGGATAACATTATCATTGCGTCAATACTTGTGCATACGACAAAAAGATCGAGATCATTTTTGATTTTTGATTAGCCAGCTATCATATCTAGAAATAGCAGAGCCGGTATACCTCGGCGAACCGAACCATTCTTGGACCGAGCTACTTTCAGACTGAATCATTCCGAACTATTCTTATGCCTTGGTAGAGCCGAGCATCCTCTTACCTCGGTCGGACTGAGGTATTCATATGCCCCGGTAGAGCCGAGCCATTCTCATATCCTCGTTGGACCGAGGTATTTATATGCCTTGGTAGAGCCGAGCTATCCTTATACCTCGTCCAGATCGAGGTATTCCTGAGCCTATGTGAAACCATGTGCGGAGAATTCAAATCCATGATAATTCGGTAAGATTTCAGCCACGTAAGCCCCTAACAACCCTAAGTGGGAGATTAGGCCAATGATATCAGAGGTGGCCTAGAGCCTATAAAATCACCAAATCTCAAAGCATCAACTAGCTTCTCTAACCGTCGATTCTCTAACTAACCAGATACTAATGCTACCAGCCTTGTAACAAACCGGATTCGAATCCGATTCGAATCGTGATGGTTTCTCACCCCCTGTGACACATCCAAGGAATCAGGTAGTTACCTGTCATCACACCTGCAATCTATAGATATCCTTATCCTAAAGCTCTTCAGGTACACTCACACTCTTACTAAAAAACTTCATTGAAGCTCAAGCAGAGCTCGGAGCTTTTGAGAGGCCATTTTTTGAGAGACTCTTCTGCAAGAGCCTTCTCCTCACATTTGCTTGCTGTGAATCTTCACTGACTTGGGCGTCGGAGAGTCTTCCGCAGAGGGCCATCCCCGACACTCTCTGCATGAGGATTGTCTTGCAAGTTTTATCCGGACGAGAGATCAGCGTCCATATCCAGAGTCGGACTACACCCGAGTTGGAGAGTGGATTTCCGCAGTAACAGATTGGCGTTAGAGGAAGGGTTCTTAAGTCTCATAAACTTGTGATCAGGGAGACAAGGTTCGAGATCAGGAGAAGAACCCCTCAATGGCCAATCAGAAAAGAACAATTTCTGACGCTCAGGATCAGACCGCTTCTCAGAGGCCTGATCCTATAAACAGTGTAGTGCCTTCATTACTGCCAACGGTCGAGACTCCTTCACCATCAGCGACTGCGGTGACTCAGGACCAGCTTGCTACGCTGGTTCAACAGGTCCAAGATCTGACTCAGCTGGTCCAGGGGCTCCACGGAGCTCCTCGCCTAGTGTCCCTGCTCCGAGCTCCTGAGGGGCGCGTCGCCCTGCTCCGCCGGCGATCTCTTCTTCCAACCCGCTTGAAGCCGTGGGCCATCTTCATCAACCCATAGGAGCTAGATCGGCGCCACAGTGGGCTGAGAGGATGAGCTCGCCTAGATCTCGGCGAGCTCACCTTTTCTCTTCGATGTCCTCCCATGATTCAACACCACTGCTGTGCTCCCTTCGATCGGTCCCTCTCGGGATAAAGGGATCCGTCGGCAAGTGCAGGAGATGCGTTGGAAATGGCGTTAAGAGTTAGATGCCGCTAAGCAGGCTCCTCGTCTCAATTGAAGGCGGAACATGGTATCCCTTTCTCCAAGGAGATCATGTGAGAAATGATCCCTCATGTCAAGCTCCCCACCATCGAGCCGTATCACGGATCCACTGATCCCGATGACCACCTGAGCAGCTTCAGATCCATCATGATGTTTCATGGAACATCAGATGCGATCCTGTGCTGAGCCTTCCCCTCTATCCTTAGAGGGTTTGCCAAAACTTGGTTCAACAGCCTGAAGCCAGGTTCTATTGATTCTTTCAACGAGCTGAGCCGTCTGTTCATCAGCCGGTTCGTAAGTAGCCGCCGCCACCGACAGAAGCCTGATTCCCTCTTTGAGATCAAGCAAAGGGAGGGGGAGTCTCTGAAAGGTTACCTCGGCCGCTTCAACACGGTCATGTTGGAGGTGGACCACCTCAACATGAGGTAGCCATGTCCGCTTTGGCGGGTGAAGTGTCGAAGGAAGGCGACTTCTACCTAGCTCTGGAGGTTAATTATCCAAAGAGCCTCTCCGACATGATGGCCTTGGCGGATAAGTACACCAGGGTTGAGGAGTCGCTAAGATCGGCCCGAGCTGAACAATCAAGGAGGCGAAAGGCTCGGAAAAGCATTGATCCTTCCGCCATGCAAGCCCGCCTCGTCGCTAGAGAGCTCCACCACCACCTAGAGATTGAATCCGGAGCCTGGCTTGAAGGTTCAACTAGTACACTCTACTCACGCGTCAAGGGCGCAGATCTTAATGGAGATCGAGCGCCAGATTCCTCGGTCGCCTTCTCTCCGGGGAATGCGGCTTGGAGGGATATGACCAAGTACTGTCGATTCCATCGAGACTACGGGCACGACACCAAGGAGTGCTAGCAGCTTCGGAATGAGATTAAACAGCTAATCCGACGGGGCAGGCTAGACCGATTCAGGAGGGCCCCTGAGCCGAACAATGGAGATCGCCAGCCTGAACCTCGCCAATCCCCTCCACCGAATCCTTTGGTCATTGGCAATGTCAATATGATAGCGATGATCGGCTTCTCTTCAGCTTGGCCGGGTGAGGAGGAAAATCCACCAAAGAGGGCCCGAGTCGATGAGTTTTTTTTTTCTAATGAAAACTTTCAGGTGATATATCCACACGATGATGCGTTGGTTGTATCCCTTAACATGAACGACTACGATGTACACCGTATTTTGATTGATAGTGAAAGCTCCGTTAATGTTTTGTACTTTGATGCCTTTGTGAGATTGAAATTACGAGTAGAAAACCTTCGGGCCATAGAATCTACCTTAGTGAGTTTTATGGGCGACGCCATAGTTCCCAAAGGGATTGTCACCTTGACAGTCCGAGCAGGCACTTGGCCTAGTTAGCCACTATACTCATGGACTTTCGGTGACCAAGCTTCGGTCCCCTTACAACGCCATCCTCGGCAGGCCAAGCCAGCCAGGTATCCCTCAAAGCAGTCATTTCTATTCCCCATCTCGCCATGAAGTTTCCTATCGAATGGGGAGTGGGGGTTGTCCGAGGGAGTCAAGCCATGGCTTGATACTGCTTTGTTGCTGACCTATAGTCCAGAAAGCCCGAGGTTGATGGGTTAGACGCCCGTGAAGATTTTGCTAAGCAACGGGGAGAACCAGTCGAAGAACTTGAGGAGGTGCCACTCGATGAAGCTCGGTCCGACCGAACCATAAGAGTCGGGTCACATCTGAAGGGAAAGCCTTGGTAGGATTTGATCGAGTTCCTTCGAAGAAATGCTGATGTCTTCGCTTGGTCTGCCTTGGATATGCTAGGAATCGAACCAGATGTCCTCGTCCATCGTCTCAATGCGGACGAGGCATTTTGGCCAATTAAGCAAAAGAAAAGAAGCTTCGCCTCCGAGCGCCAGAAAGCTATTGAAGAAGAGGTGGATAAGCTTATTAAAGCCAATTTTATTCGGGAAGTGAATTATCCCGACTGGCTGGTGAATGTTGTCATGGTAAAGAAGTCAAATGACAAATGGAGGATCTGCATCGACTTCACTGATCTCAACAAGGCTTATCCAAAGGATAACTTTCCTCTCCTCCGGATTGATCAGCTTGTGGATTCCACCTCGGGTCACCAGATGCTGACTTTTATGGATGCTTATTCAGGCTACAATCAGATTCGGATAGCACTGGAGGATGAAGAAAAGATCGCCTTCATCACCGATCGAGATATTTATTGTTATCGAGTAATGCCTTTTGGTTTAAAAGATGCAGGCGCAACCTACCAGAGACTGATCAATAAAGTTTTTAAAGAATAAATCGGTCAGAACATGGAGGTGTATGTGGATGACATGCTGGTTAAGAGCAGAGAGGCATCCCAGCATATTGAAAATCTCACAAAAAGTTTTGTAACACTCCGAAGGTATCAGATGAAGCTTAACCCAACTAAATGTGCTTTCGGAGTTAACTATGGAAAGTTCTTGGGTTTCATGGTCTCCTAGCGAGGCATTGAAGCGAATCCACAGAAAATCTAAGCCTTGCAACAGATGGCACCTCCAGGGTCGATTAAAGAGGTGTATCGTTTACCGGAAGGATAGTAGCTCTTAATCGTTTTGTTGCTCGGTCAGCAGAGAGATGTTTGCCCTTTTTTAAAGTGCTCCGATCGGCCAAGAACTTCCAATGGACCCTGGACTATCAGAAATCTTTTGAAGATCTTAAAAAATACTTCGGCTCGCCACCTCTTCTTAGCAGTCCGAGGTTAGGAGAAATGTTGTATCTATATTTGGCAATCTTGGAGGGCGTTGTTGGCTCTGTGTTGGTCAGAGAGGAAAACAAAATTCAAAAGCCAATCTATTATGTTAGTAAATCACTCTGGAATGCCGAGACGAGGTATGCCCGGATCGAGAAGATGGTGTTGGCTCTGATAACATCAGTCCGTAAGTTGCGGCCATATTTTCAAGTGTATACTGTGATGGTCTTAACCGATCAACCTATCAAGTCAATTATCCATCGTCCGGAGGCATCTGGAAGAATGACCAAGTAGACCATCAAATTGAGTGAGCATGATCTTCGGTTTCAGCCTCGTCCAACTATCAAGTCACAGGTCCTAGCAGATTTTCTTCTTGAATACACTATACCTAAGGACGGTTTCACTCCGGATACTCCTGAACAATCGAGGCCCAGTGCTCTATGGCTGCTCCATGCCGATGGGTCTTCCAGCGTGAGCAGTTTTGGCGCTGGTTTGATCCTCACTAGCCTGGAGGGGGCAACCTTCGAGTATGGCATCCGTTTCTCCTTCCCAGCCTTTAACAACGAAGCAGAGTATGAGGCTTTGCTTGCTGGACTTCGCATCGCCCGTGAGCTCAAAGTTGAAAAGCTGAACGCCTACACCGACTTCCAGTTGGTGGCTGGTCATGTGTGGGGAGAATTCGAAGTTCGGAAGTCGAACATGATTCGTTATCTTCAAAAGGTGCACAATTTATCCTTCTGCTTTATTGAATTTAAGGTTATTCAGATCCCAAGGGCTTAGAATGCCCATGCCGACCTTTTATCCTACATGGCAACCACAGACTCGATGGATCTCGAGTGAAAATTCTACCTGAAGTCTTGAAAAGGCCTAGCATAGTCGATATCGACCGGGTGATGCCGGTTGAGGTCAAACCATCCTGGCTCGACCCAATACTCAAGTATCACAAAGAAGGGTTGCTCCCAGTCGACAAAAGGAAGTAAGGAAGCTGAAAATGCAGTCATCTCATTATGTCCTACTTGATGTCTCATTATGTCTTACTTGATGATCGGCTATACAAGCGATCATTCTCTATGTCGTTACTTAAGTGCCTCCTTCCGTCAGAAGCTGATTATGCTCTTTGAAAGGTTCACGAAGGCATCCGTGGTAGTCACCTTGGTGGTCGAGCTTTGTGCCACAAAGTGCTGCGCCAGGGATATTATTGGCCCACCATGCAGAGGGATGCTGACAACCTTGTCCGAGCTTGTGATTTATGCCAACGACATTCAAATGTTCAGAGGCTTTCCTTCGCTCACTTAACGCCCATATCATTTGCCTGGCCTTTTGCAAGTGGGAATGGACATTCTTGGTCCTTTTCCTCTTGCCACAGGACAGAGGAAGTTTCTGTTTGTAGCGATCGACTATTTCATCAAGTGGGTCGAGACCGAGGCAGTCGTTCAGATAACCGAGGCTCGGGCTAGGGATTTTGTATGAAGATCTATCATTTGTTGGTTCGGCCTTCCACACACCATCATTACCGACAACGAAGACAGTTTGACAATCTTCAATTCCGGGAGTTCTGCGAGGATCACGGCATCTGCCACCGTCTCACTTCAATTGGGCATCCTTAAGCCAATGGAGAAGTGAAGTAACCAATCAAACTTTGCTTCAAGGAATTAAAGCTTGGCTCAACAGAGCGCGAGACATATGGGTGGAAAAGCTTCATCACGTGCTGTGGGCTTATCGAATCACTCAGAGGGTCCCCACAGGCGAGACTCCATTCAGGATGGCTTTCGGCACGAAAGCCGCCATCCCTATGGAGATAGGGCTCCCCTCCCATGGATGGAAAGTTATTCGGAGGAGTCCAATGACGAGTAGCTTCGAATCAGTCTTGACCTGATAGAAGAGGTCAGGAAGAGGGCCGGATTCGAATAACATCCTACCAACAGAGAGTAGTTCGTTACCATTCTTCCAGAGTTAAAAGGAAAATCCTCTCTCTGGCGATCTGGTACTTCGGAAGGCATCTGTTTTCAAGCCGTTGGAATAGGGGAAGCTTTCTCCAAATTGGGAAGGCTCCTATCAAGTTGCCAAGGTAATCAGGCCCGACACTTACAAACTCCAGGATCTTGATGTAAAAACTATCCCCAAGACATGGAGCTCAGATAATCTTCGTATATATCACCAGTAAAGTATGCCTCCACTAAACTCATTCTGTTTACAGCAACAAAATTTTATTTTCAAATCTGCAATGTTCTTGTTTCAATCACTTTTCAAAAAACTGTAATAAAAAGCAGGTTTTGCTTAATTCTTTTCAAGCCTCGGCAGGGCTGAATGATTTTTCGTACCTTGGCAGCGCCAAGTAAAATATAATCTTTTCAAGCCTTGGCAGGCCGAGTGATTTTCTACACCTTAGCAACGCCAAGTAAAATATAAACTTTTCAAGCCTCGGCAGGGCCGAGTGATTTCTCTATACCTTGGCAGCGCCAAGTAAAATATAATTTTTACAAGCCTCGGCAGGGCCAAGTAATTTATTCGTACCTTGGCAGCGCTAAGTAATATATAATCTTTTCAAGCTCGGCATGGCCGAGTGATTTCTTCGCACCTTGGTAGCGTCAAGTAAAATATAATCTTTTCAAGCCTCGGCAGGGTCGAGTGGTTTTTTCGTACCTTGGTAGTGCCAAGTAAAATATAATCTTTTCAAGCCTCGGCAGGGCGAGTGGTTTCTCCGTACCTTGGCAGTGCCAAGTAAAATATAATCTTTTCAAGCCTCGGCAAGGCCGAGTGGTTTCTTCGCACTTAACAGTAAGTAAAATATAATCTTTTCAAGCCTCAGCAAGGCCGAGTGATTTCTTCGTACCTTGGCAGCGCCAAATAAAATATAATCTTTTCAAGCCTCGGCAGGGCCGAGTGGTTTCTCCATACCTTGGCAGCGCCAGATAAAATATAATCTTTTCAAGCCTCGGCAAGGCCGAGTGATTTCTCCATACCTTGGCAGCGCCAAGTAAAAATATAATCTTTTTAAGCCTCGGCAGGACTAAGTAATTCCTTTAAACCTGGTAGAACCGAGTGATTCTTTCGATATTCCGGCATGGCTGAACTGCTTCTCTAAGCCTCGGCGAAGTTAAACAATTTTTCCTTGTGCTCAGACAGATTCGAGCAAGTCGCTTCTTACCTCATCGAAATAAGGTAAGACCCACTTTATCCTTCGATATGACCGAGCTTCTACTGAGAATTAGCAAGGCCGCCCAGGCCCCTTCTCTCTAACCTAGTCGAGACAAATATCATTTTCGCAAAGGATCGAGCAAAACCAAATTGCCAAAACGCCTGGCCAAAGTAAAGTACCTAAAACGTTGCTAACGTTATGAGCAGGTACCACCATTTGAAAAGCGAGACCTAGGGATGTTAAGTGTTTGTTCCCCTTTTCTGTAGCTGGAAAGAGTATCCCGCTGGGTATTCCTGTGTTTCGGAAGTCCCAAATTTCTGTTATGCACCCCGTTTAGTTTAGAGCATACAAACTATTCTTGTATTGGGATGACAAATACGTCGGCATATAAGAGAATTGATATTTAATATGAAAGAAACAAAGCAGTAAAAAGACAAAGGTGTGAAAAGAAAGACTTCTTTTATTGCTTAGGAGAAATTACAACCTCTTGCGAGGCATTACAAGTGCATTAAAGCACAGGAGATAAAAAAAAATAAATAAAAAGACTTGGACAAACAGGTCCAATCGATAACGTTGCTTCCGCTTTCGATCCAAGAAATCAGAGAAACTAGGCAACTTCGTTAAGTTGACTGAGCTGCTGGGCAACATTATAAAACAAAGAAAGCGGCCCAGAGCTGCTTACCTTCTTCCTCATTAGAAGCGGGCTGATGGATCCTCGAATGGATGAACTGAGGGATCCAAAATGGCACTCATTTAAGGACTGAGAATGAAGGAAAGCCTATGGAAGGGGAGGCCCATAAAAAGATTGCATTTCCAGTGGTCTCCAGGGCCCCATGGCAGGTGAAAGAAACCAAACAGGGGGCACTTACGTGCGCTCCCCGTATGACCCTTGTATCCCTTCCTCTGCGCTCTCCGTATGACCCTCATGACTCCTCTTCTGAGGATTGCTCGCTTTTCAACAACTTCCTTATCGCCCCAACCATTAGGGTCGGGCCAAATCTTGAAAGGAAAATACGGCCTCACCACCCTCAACCTCAGCAAGAGAGAAGCCATGAAAGTTTCTTTCTATTTACGAGGCAGGAAAGTTTTCTCGGGTGTGCTTGGGCACTTTCTGTTCTCCCCCTTTTTATAGGCACTAAACTGAAAACAACCATTAATGGAGGGGGGACTTCGGAACTCGGGACACCACAATCGCACCGCACTCGGAGCCACGTGGCGTGCCGTGGTAAAACTCGGTGCATCTCGAGATATGTTGGGTACATCCTCCATACTGTAATGAAGGAGAAAGATTTCCTTCCAATCTCAAATCAGGAGCCTTAAATGCCAAGAGCCGCCTACAAATCCTCGGGATATGAATAGGCTTGGGAAATCCTCCGCGGAAAATGACGCGGTCCAATAACGATGGAGTGTTTGGTGTATACGAAAAGCGAGCTCGTATCGGAAAAGATAAGGCATTAAATATGAGATAAATGCCATAAAAAATAATAATAAGATATACTTCGGCAAAGTCGAGCTATCCCCCTCGGCATATCCAAGCCACTTTCTGCACTTCGGCCAAGCTAAACAGTTCTTCTATTCTGGTAAAGCCAAATTATTTCCTCTACCTCGATAAAGCCGAACCATTCCTTTTGCATTGGCAGAGCCGAGCTATCTCCCGCTTCAGCAGCTCGGCCGGGTTGATCTCAACGAAACCGAGCGACTTCTTCGATTTTGACAAAGTCATTTCGAAATTTTTTGAGCAATAACAGAACTGGACTATTCATTTGGCTTTGTAGTAAGCTAAGCTTAAGCAAGATGTGGATGAGCTAAAAGTTCGTTTAACATGCAAATACCGAAACAGTGAAACACATGGAGAAAAACAAAACGATTCATTCGTATCATAATGCCGTTCATATTACAAAATAAAGGAAAAATATGGAAAGATGGATCTCTAAGTCCTGTCTTCATGTTCGAAGGCGATTCCAGTAACACGTCTGAAGCACATTGATCTGGCCGACCCTCTCCGTTACTCGGCCTCAGGACCACGTTCGCCTCGGCAGTTGTCTGCAAAGCTTCGGCTTCCTTAGTTGCAGATCTCGAGGCCTCTATCTCCTTAATAATTTCTAGAAGAGCCTCGTTAGATCTCCTTCTGAGGCCACTTCAAAATTGATGCCTGGAGCATCTTCATCATCGTCGCCGACCTCGGATGGAGAGGTCGCTGCCAATGCTTCAATTGTCGGCGATGAAAAGTAATACCCCTCATCTTCCAAAAATGAGAGGTTGATGTTCAGGTACTCCTGAATCACCCTTGCTCAGACCTCGCTTGCTCCAACTCGGTATGCCTCCTTTGAAAATTGAATTCGCCCACGAGTGAATTCTTCCGAGCTCTTATATTTCTCGATCGCTAAAGCGACCTCATTACCTGCCTCGGCTATCCGGCGCTCCAGCTCTGAGCACTTCTCCTGGCTCGAGGCTAAATCCTTGGTCAGAGCCGTTATTTGATTAGCTGCTTCGGCCTTGGTCTTATCCAGCTAGAGAAGGCAAAATAACAAATAAAGCAAATGGTTAGGCCGACTTTAACTACAGGAAAGAGATGAACCATTGCGTAGAAACAGTAAGAGGACATACCTTTTTGACACGGCAAGCAGTCCGGCTTTTATTTTCTTGGCTCTTTTTCGAGCCTTCTCTCTCTTTTCTACATTTACTAATGTCCCTCCAAGCGTGTTCAAGATCCATCCGGTCCCTGGATTCGTCGGATTGCGCTTGACGTAACTCGGCCATAAGGTCGAAAACTTGTTTTTGGCAAGACTTGAGCTGAGCCTCAAAACGGGACTTTCTTCAGCAACCCTGCTATTAAGAAAGTCGACCTCCCTTTGGGCCTTTCCTCGGAACTTCGACAGTTTCGATCGAGCTTCATTGGCCATTTTCCGAGCCTTCCCAAGCTCGGCTACCTCCGCCTGAAATCGTAACACCTCAGATCGGGCATCTTTGCCCGACCTTCTAGCCTTATCAAGCTTGGCTTGCACCCTCATCGATTCTTCCGAGTGCCGATCAGCCGAGTTTATCTTAGCGCGGAGTGCCTCGGCCTCGCGCGAGATCTCCCTATAGCATTCGTTGGCAGAGATCAGACGCATATAGAACATCGGCCGGAGAAGAGTCGTCTATAATGGGGGCCGAATGGTTAAATTCGGAAGGACTATGCAAGACACCTAACAAAAGCAAAGAAAGGAAGAAAACTCACTCGGATGCAAGAAAAGTTCATATCCCTCAAGATGTGTTGGCTGGGGACCGATGCATAGTTATCCAGATCGGTAGGCATTTCGAATCCCTCAACCGTGAAAGCGACTTTCCGACGACTGTCCTCTCCATCTTTATGGTAAATGATATGTTCCTTCGCATAAAAGACATTAAAATAGTTGTTAATCCGAGAGTGCAACTCTTTGGTGGCGCGATCCAAGGGATCGAGGAGGTGGCTAGGCCGACCTATCTCTTCCTCGTCGCCTGCCGACGTCCCCGAAGGCCCTGGCTCCTCCATCCTTATTGAGGGAGCCCCTTCTCCACCCGATGGACCTCTTTTTTCTCCTCCTTCCTCTTTTACCCCATGGGGAGGGGATCATTCTGGAGGTGGAACAACACTCGCTGCAAGTGCAGCCGCCCGATCTTCGAAGAATAATTTCTTCAACCTCTACTGACTCATGGAACCCTTCCCTTCAAGGTAAGGTACGTTGGTAACCATAGGATAGAGAAATTTCGTCACCCGAAAATCGCCATCCGTTGGGTCAGACAAATGACCAAGTTCCTGCTCTGCCCGGGCCGCTACTTCTTCGGCTTCATTACCGGGTGTTGGCCCCCCAAATTCTAGGGCTAGAATAGGAGCTGGGATCGGCTCCCTTGCAATGTCCCTCCTCGGCAAGCTCGAAGATTGGGGCTGAGTCATTCCTTGTGAATGGCTTGATAGAGCTAGCTACAGCCTGAAGGGAGAAGAGGATGGCCCCCGCTTGGGCCTGGCCCTCTTTCCTCTCGCAGGGGCCGACGATATAGTACGGCGGCGCTTGGCGCTTCTTCTTCCGCCCGAATCGCTATAGTCGATTGCGAGTGCTCTCATCTAAGCCCCAAACTCAAACCTGATCCCTACAAATCATGGAACGATCAGCTACATCTCTGCAAAGACATCCATACATGAAGGAGATGTCGCACTTACTTAAGGGGTCGACCCGGCTCAGCCCAGCATTATAGAGTGCCTCTTTAGTCAAAGGGGCATCGATGGGGACCACCTTGCTGCCATAGAGAATGTCGAAGTCCTCCTTCTCCGCTTTTGATAGCGTCGGATGCTGGTTCGGCTCCGTGGGGAGAGGCTCCCATTGACAAGGGAAGTCGAACGCGTCATCTCATTCGACAATAAAAAATCGTGACTTCCATCCTTTGACGAAAGTTGGAACCTTCGAAAACCTCTTAAAGTTCTTCCGTGGTCCAATATAATGCCAAGAAAAATCTTTGGAAGATGTGAGGCTATGACAGGCCCGGAACAGAGGAACCATCGCTGTTATCCCCGTAAACGCGCACAAGGAAATGAACCCGATGATATAACGCCAGCTTGTTTGGTGTAATCATCGTTGGGCAGATATCATAATACTTTATTATATCGCTCACCAGCGGATTAAGGGAAAAACAGAGTCCCACTTTGAAACTTTCTTCATAGAAAAATACACCCGACTCCAATTGATCAGGCACCCTCTATTCAGGATTGGGGACCCGCATCCGAATATCGCTGGTGAACCAGTAGTTTCGGTGAATCCTCTCAGATCTGCAGCGATCATCGTCGAGGCCGAGTCGATGGGGGCGTCCCTTGTCTCCAAGATCAGCGAAAGAAATGTCGGCCATGTCTAATCCTGGGACGAGGACGTTCGAAGAAAGAAGATAGAAAAGAAGCGCAACAGAAGGTAGCCCACCCACCTCTATTTAAACCATCTCAGCAAGGCGAGAATCCCGATGCGTCGCCAAATCTTGGACCTGCCACACACCATTCCGTCCACGGCCAACAACGGAAGGCGAGGGATTTCCTCGTGCGATGAGAAGAAATGATGAAGCGGCAGCCTAGCCTTTATAGGGGCCTCATGGCACGCCTTTGCCTGTTTGAATTTCTCCAATCGGGTAAAGCCGTCGAAATTCTACTCTCTATGCCTGAGCCTACGCTTCGAACTAGGAAGTGGGGGGCATGTGATGAGGAGTAAAATTGTTATTGCGCCAATACTTGTGCATACGATAAAAAGGTCGAGACCACTTTTGATTTGTGATCAGCCAGCTCTCACATCTAGAAAATATCAGAGCTGATACACCTCGGCGAGACCGAACCATTCTCGGACCGAGCTACTCTCAGACTGAATCATTCCGAACTATTCATATGCCTCGGTAGAGCCGAGCCATCCTCTTACCTCGGTCGGACCGAGGTATTCATATGCCCCGGTAGAGCTGAGCCATTCTCATATCCTCATTGGACCGAGGTATTTATATACCTCGACAGAGCTGAGCTATCCTCATACCTCGTCCAGACCGAGGTATCCCTGAATCTCTGCGGAACCACGCACGGAAGAATTCAAATTCATGATAATTCGACAAGATTTCAGCCATGTAAGCCCCTAACAACCCTAAATGGAAGATTAGGCCAATAATATCAGAGGTGGCCTAGAGCCTATAAAATCATCGAATCTCAAAGCATCAACTAGCTTCTCTAACCGTTGATTCTCTAACTAACCAGATACTAATGCTATCGGCCTCGTAACAAACCGGATTCGAATCCGATTCGAATCGTGACGATTTCTCACCCCCTATGACACGTCCAAGGAATCAGGTAGTTACCTGTCATCACACCTGCAACCTATAAATACCCTTATCCTAAAGCTCTTGAGGTACGCTCACACTCTTACTAAAAAACTTCATTGAAGCTCAAGCAGAGCTCGAAGCTCTCGAGAGGCCATTTTTTGAGGGACTCTTCTGAAGAGCCTTCTCCTCACATCTGCTTGCTGTGAATCTCCATTGACTGGGCGTTGAAGGGTCTTCCGCAGAGGGCCACCCTCGACACTCTGTATGAGGACTGTCTTGTAGGTTCCATCCGACGAGAGATCGGCGTCTAGATCCGGAGTTGGACCACATTCAAGTTGGAGAGCGGATTTCCGCAGCAACAAGTATTATTGCTTAACTAACAATTATGAGATGGCTGCCGAAATCTCATAGTATTTTTATAAGAACCATTCCATGAAGGCTGAGACCATTACTTGTATGCTCAGTAGAGGTTAAGATTTGCAACGCAGCCAACTGTGTGGTACTGGTAGATGAGAATTGGGTGATGATTATTTATTGGATAATTGTTCATCAGGTCTGCGATTGAGCAGCGGCCTGACCAGGTTAAGTGTGATGAAACCTGACCTCATTTTCTTTCAGGTCATGATTTTAGAACTGGACGGAACCCATTGACCAACTAGGCCAGATAAGGTTGGGTCCGTGCAAAGTATTTTAGATCTATCTAGTCCTGGTCAAGTAATATCCAAACCCAACTCAGTGAGTTTGAGATTGTGTCAAATCTAGATTTAGGTCCATTGCAAGATAAAGGGGAAATATTTATTTGATCTGTGCATAGAAGGAAAACTAACAGTGATATGAATAACAAGGGGAGAGAACTAAAAGGGGCATTGGTGTCGAATGATACCTCTAATGTTATCAACAACATGTTTCAACCTTAATTGAGCCTCTGACCTGCAACTGAATAGCCTTAATACCAATTCTATAGACCCAAACATGGCTATGAGTGAGTAATGAAGGGTTTGGGGGTTTCAACGCCATGAGATTTTGGCTGACATGATGCCTGTAGAGACATCTGATGTTTGATTATTTTAGATCCGATTAGTAAATGGGTTGTTTAGGAATAAACTAACTCAGACCTCACATGGTCTTTTAGATGGCCCATATTTTAGACTAAATCTGACTCCACATGGGTCTAGAAGATCAGCTTACCAGTCCTAATCTGGTTTAGTCATGGGTTGACCTGATCCATTTGCAAGCTTGCTGTCTATGTGTGATGTGGTTCATTGCTTTCATTGACATCTCATAAATTGGATCGCTAGATGATTACTGCACTTTCTGCCTAGATGCAAACACTTCTGTCTGTTACAACTTTCTTTTTGCCCTTAAATCTACGGTCTTATTTTTTTAGCATCTTTCTCTCACCTTCTAGACAAGTTTGTGGCTTGTTGTTTACATGACCATCTTATGCGCGCTAGATGTGAGAAGTTAGTTTCTGGGTGTTGCTTTATATGCTTTATTCATTATCAATCTTATTACTCCCCATGTATGTTTCTGCCATGTAAATATATCATTATTATTGAATGCATTATAAACTACCTTAGTTCTGGATATTTTGCATGCACGATTTCTATAACTCCTGTAGATTGATCACCAGTATATCAGGTGGTGCAAAATGGAAGGCAAACGTTACGTTGGCAGAAATGAAACAAATTTTCAAGATACACAACAAAGAGACAGGGAAGAGGTAAACTCTCTTTGATCTCCTATAGCTTTCTAACTTTATTAGGAGAAATGTTACTTTGGTCTACAGGCTTGATCCTGACAACTGAGAGCCCCCTTCCTGAGATAATTATAATGTTCAGTTCTCCATTGATTCCAATTAGTTGCATTTTATTGTAGAAATCATTTTTCTTTTTCTGCTTATTGTTTGGTTGATAGACTTAATACGGTGTATCTGTACTTAGGCAGTGTTGATCATGTATCCTTTTTCTTGGCACACATGTTTTTTGTTGTTGACATCTCCATGCTTTGTGTGACACTGTCTTGGTTATGTTGTTTGGTGCTGCAGGTATATTCAAATTCTCTTGTTGAGGATTTGGGGGAAGATTTTCGTTTGCCAATTGGTCACCGTCCCACAGAAAACCTTGATACCGAAAATTTGGAACAAGCATCTTTAGATACGCAACTCACATCATCAAACATTGGCTTTAGGCTTCTGCAGAAAATGGGATGGAAAGGCAAGGGTCTTGGCAAAAATGAGCAAGGTATTTTCTTCGGTTCAGTTGTCATCGTATTCATGATATGATTGCTGCTTGTTTTTAATTTTATTGTTCTGTGTTCTAGTGTTTATTTTACTTGATGCAACAAAATATGTAAAAGTTTGTGTACATTTTTATTAACATTTAGTTTGGTGATTTGCCTTCATAAATCTCTGCCTGCTTTGTTGGACAGTGGCTTAGGTTTGTGACTGTTGTTTTATTGCAAATAATGTTATGGAATTATAAGGTGTATTCTATTGGTGCATACTACATTGTCTCTGATTTATTTACCCTCGTTTTCCCTTTTTTGTTTTAATCGATCATATCATGTTTGTCATGGATATGCAGGCATAGTTGAGCCAATAAAAACTGATATGAGGGACTCAAAGTTAGGTGTGGGGAAACAAGAACAAGATGATTTTTTTACAGCTGAAGAAAATGTGCAACGGAGGAGACTTGATATTGAATTAGAGGAGACCGACGAACTTGTAAGGAAGCGCGAGGTATGTCTTCGGATGCTTTCCACCATACCCATTATTTGATCCTTTGGGGTTGATGCTTGACATTTTCAAAACCTACATCTAGTATTAGTCAGCATATAGCATATAAGCGTGCTTTTGACGGGAATGATATATGATAAGGGAGCTTTCAAGGGTCTTGAGAATTTCGTGCACTTTTTATTACCTGGTGGCTTCTACTGCCTGCTTCGTGCAAATGATGACAATCCAGGTCATAGCAGAGCGTGAGCAGAAAATCCAGACCGAGGTGAAGGAAATAAAGAAGGTTTTCTTCTGTGATCTTTGCAACAAGCAGTACAAATTAGCAATGGAATTTGAGAGTCACCTGAGCTCATATGATCATAATCACAGAAAGGTAGGTCAATTTTAATTTAGATTTTTTGTATGAAAGTTTTCTTTTTGTAGTTTCTAGATTAAAATGTTATTAAAATTTCATTATTATTTATATTACACACACACACACATTATGGTAGTGCTTTTTGCTGAAATGTGTACTGTGTCAAAGTTCAGCTCTGTACTTACATAAGCAGGACCGTGGAGCCATGATATGTGATATCAGGCAATAGCGCTTCACATCATGTAACAACAAACTTTGGAATTTGTTTGTCTCATCCACAAAATTTTCAAAATCAGTTCATTCCTCATAGAAAGCACTTTGATATCTATTTATAACAAGTTTTCTTGAATTCCAACACTCCTTCGCCTGTGTGTGCGCTTTTCAAAATCCTCCCTCCGATTGCAAGCATGAGTTAAAAGCTGTCTCAGTTTTTGTTGACACTTCTATCTTTGCTTTGTGAGGATATTCATTCTTTTGCTCAGCTTGAACATCCCGCTTGAATATCCCATCTTGGTTTGCATGAGTAATTCACATCTCTTCCATGCATCATGACTGGTTGTCTGGTTACTATTCATAAATGATTATTGCTATTTGCTTCGTATACTCGTCTCATTCTCTTGCCATGTTGACCAAGGATCCCCTGGCTTCTCTGGTTAAACTTCTGAGCAAACTTAATGTATTTGCAATCATAGTAAAGTAGCTCACTCCAAAAATTTCTGTTATTGTCTTTATTTTTGTTACTATATCTTGAATTTCTTAATTTGTTGTGCTAAAAAATTTAGTGCTAAAGTCTTTGCAGATATGCTAGAAATGCATATTGTTCTCTGGTTCATGACCTAATCATGTTTCCGTAACTTGGCATCTTATGTACAGAGGTTTAAAGGAATGAAAGAAATGCATGGGGGCAGCAGCCGTGATGAGAGGCAGAAACGTGAACAATTACGCCAAGAGAAGGAAATGGCAAGATTTGCCCAAATGTATTCATTTCTAGCAAAACTGTTACTCTGTAGCTTTTATATTGGTAGAAAAAAATTAAGTTTTATTGTAACATCTGTGATTTTGGCCATACAACTTGTTCTGCAATTTCCTTGATGCCATTTTAGGGCTGATGCTCATAAGCAACGTCAGCAGCAGCAACAAGAACAGCTGGAAGTGCGGCAGATATTGGTGCACCAAAGAGTGCTTCCAAACTTATGGCTCCAGATCAGCGACAGACATTGAAGTTTGGCTTCTCAATACCTGGTGCTTCCAAGGTTTGTTAAATTAGGATTTAGGATAACTTGCAGAGATCTTATGCATCAAAAGAGGAATGAATTTGACACTTTTATCTTCATATAATCAGTTATATATATAAATACTGTATGTATTTCATATTTGTTATTTAGATTGTTTATGACTAATGTTATCATGCTATTTTCTCAAAAAGCATATTGGTGCATCTTTTTCTGTGGTCTTGTTACTGCTTACAATATATTTCACATTTTTGCATTGCTTGCTATAAGAGGGAACCACCTGTTTTCCTTTGGATATTATATTTTCTGTTTGCCACTTTCGGATCGCTGTTTTTAATGATGTCTTTGCTAATTTTTCCCTTTTAAACATAATGTGACTTTTCTATGGGCTTTCTAGTGTCTTTAGTCTTCATTACATTACACACATTCCTTTTTTCTGTGATAGCTTATAATTGCAATTTTCAGCAGTACTAGATTGTTGGATTTTACATAAATTATACCGATGTAAACTTTTGTAGTAAACAAAACCTTTTGAGAGAGATTTTGATAAATTACTTATTAGTATAGAATTGGTGCTAAGATTACAAAATATGTTGGATTCGGATCCTATAATTTCTAGGTGCATATTCTCAGTATTATTTCTAGATTGCTTTTAGAATAGTTTTGAAGTTTGTCCGCTCTAAGATAATTGTATGACATCTCTAGAAATGTGCATTATATTTTATTACCTTCTTGATGCGCTTTGTTGAGACTTGAGACAAGCTCTTAAGTGTCTTGAACTTTATTCCCATGATACTTTTATGAAGATACCTGCAGTTTGTTCCTGGGATTTCCTCTACTTGAGCACAAAATGCTCCCAAAAAAAAAAAAAACGGCTTGAGTCTCAGGAAAAAGATACATTGAGTAGTAAAATAGAATGTTCTTTAAAATTATCATATGAATAGAGGGGTTTTGAAATATCGAGAAATGTCATTGGGAAGATCTAGATAAGTCATCACTATCTAACTCAACTTTTCAAACTTTACAAACCTGCATCATTATCTTGAACTTTTCTCCATTCAAACCTCCATCAAACTACTCCATCCTTCTTTTTCAACTTAACATTTCAAACCAGAGGTCATCCAGACCAACTAGTCTGCCACACCAACTCGCCGGTTACACTCAAACCAGTGGTGGATATGGTAATCTGTTCAATGCAATTCTGAGCTGTCTTTGAGGGTTAGAACTCATTGAGTCTCTTTCTCCTTTTCTGTGCTCTTCTTTTCTTCTGGAGATATCAGTGTTCAATGCATAATTTTTACATTTGGTTGAACCTGTTTCTTTCTACATATGAAATTTGCGGGATCTGTCAATACCACCAACCATAATTCAATCTTTGGTTGACCTAGTCTTGTTATCAGTTTCTGAACAAGGATAACTTTATCTAAAGTGGATCATTGAAAATTGGTGCAGTTTTTTTGCCAAAAGAAAATCTGAAGGTATTTGATGGCTTAGGGCAATCCAGCTGAGAGCACTCATTAATCCTATCATACAATTTGATGAAAAGAATGAAGAATTTATTAATTTCTGCATTTTGTCCCTTGAGCTGGATAGAGTTTCAAGTAATTTATGTTTTGTTCTCTATGGTAGTGTGTGAAATGGGTTGCAGGCATTGTAAGCTGTGTTTATTTATTACATTGTAGGATTTTCAATTGCGTTGCCTTTTTTATAATTTTTTTTTTTTTAGTCAATATCTTTTGTTTTTGTAGTATTATTATTAACTGTTATGTTGGTAACTCTACTTATGCATGAAGTTTTATTTATAGTCAATACCAAGTTTGAATAAAGAAAGAGCGTTATGGTAGCCTGACAAGCGGCATAAAATTATAGCCACACCTTATGAACATAAATATAATAAAAAACCGTTAGGATGTCCCCTACTTGTGATGTGCTTGCTACATTGGACTTTAGGTGTAGTAGAAAGTTTTACAAGGGTAAATGGTATGGTTTTTAGAAGTGAAGCATCACATTGGTGTTCAATGGTAGCAAAAAAATAAGCAATGGTTCTTACATCTTTATTGGGCATGGGTAAAAAAGTTGGTCCAAAAAGAAAAAGGAAAAAAATACATTTGGTAATTTGGAATATAGTCATTAACAAAAAAAATTAATCAACTAATGAATACAATGGCTAAAAGGAGAATTAATGCAGCTTGCTTAAAAGAAACTAAGTGAGTAGGATAAAAAGCATAAAAGCTTGATGGTTTTAAACTTTGGTATATAACAAATATAAGAATAAAAATAAAGTAGAATTATTGCAGATAAGAATTTAAGCAATAAGGTTGTTGCAGATGTTCAAAGAATAGAAGATAGAATAATTTTGGTTAAATTGATGTTAGGGAGGAGTTAATTATTATTATTAATGTTTTTGTTCCTCAAGTAGGTTTAAACGATGCTATCAAGTAAAGCTTTTAATGGGACATCTGTCGGTTCCCTCTCCCGACAATCATGCTAACATATAGAAATCAAGTAGAGTTCTACTAGCCTTTATGTTGCGCACCACAAAGCCTTAGTGAACCTTATCTAATTGCTATAAGTTGCATGTACCAACATCATAACATGATTAAAACATCTTAACCTATTCATTTACTTTATGAAATATCTCAAACAAAAATCATATTGCAACTGAATTTACCCTGCTTAGATAAAATAATACTCATTCACCACGCATTCACCAAGATCACATTCACAATCGATTTTACAATAAAATCCCTTTCATTCATCCAGACTTAAGTTTATAATACATCGCCAGGTCATGATTACATACATCCATACATAAATGTCTTTACCCATTTCAAAATAAAAATATTTTTAGATACATGTACTTTTAGGTCAACTTCTCCAAGCTAATAGCTATCACAAAATATGCAGCTAAAGATCCAAGTCCAGGTCAACCTCCTAATTTGTCAGCTAGCTTACTGATTGTAAGAAAAACATTCAACAATAGAGGGGTGAGACCGAAGTCCTAGTGACGGGATAACCATCTAACCTTTGGAAAAACTGAGAAAATGAAATACCATCCCAATAATAACACCTTACAGCATTTATATGCCAAAGTATACATTTTATCATGCTAACAGATAAAGTAAAACATAGCTTATATACTTCTTTAATAGAAATATTATACTAACATTCATGAATTATGCATTGCTTTATCAAAATCTCATGATGCTGAGCTGTGTGAACTAGTTAGGATCCCGCACTTTGGTGGCACCTCATTACTCATGCGGTTCACCTATAATGTAAACTTTGTCCCTTGACCCTAGGACCTCGGGATTTCTCTGTGCTCCCTCGGGATATAAATAACTGAGCTCTCAATTGAGCTATGATTCTTGCCCCTACGGGCTGCTTGCAACCTGCCCCACTGGGCTTGTTCTAGCTTGTACTCATCTCTGGCCTCAGGATCATCGTACGATTAAATCGAGGTGCCACTGGATGTGTGTGCAATGCATGCTACGGTACAACCCTCAGGTGATCAGCCCCTTAGGCGACCTATGCTCTGTATGATGCATGTCCATAAACATGTATTTTCAATTAAATATACTTTTGAAGTATAACTATTCTTGTGAAATCAGGCATACATCATAATATAAACTTTATTGGAAACTTATGCTAAAACCTATGCTTTCAAAATATGCTACGAGCTTCTGCTCATCCTTTGAAACTATTACTTTGCCACTTATGCTTTAAATTATGCTGAAAAAAGTATACATTTAAAACTTGGTTCTCCGTTCCCACTTTTTATCTATAACTGTCTATTATGCTGGTAAACTGGGTTTTTTTATCTATAAAAACTATCATAGCATTTCAAAATAATTGCACAGCTAGATAAAAACCCACTCACCTGCTTTACCGTTAGTTTGAACTGGTGCCTACCACCGCTATCCTGGTCCCTGGAACCCACTTCTTACCCTAAATCATTATGCACGTACAGATTAGGGTACAAGCATACCAAAATTCCTACGGCATGCACTTCAGTTTATCATGACATAATTCAACATATAACATTATTTTCTTCCATCCTTTCATATATTCAAATCTACACATGCTATTACCACTAAATCATGAAAACCTAACATCATGCTTAGCTTAGGGAATTAGGGCTTACCTTAGTAAATAGCTAAACCACCAAACTTTATTCCCTTCCTCTATTCTTCTTCTCTTCTTCTTTTTCCTTGGCTTCCAGTTGAAACCAAAACCCACGGCCTTTGCCAAACTCTCCTCCCTTCTCTCATTTCTTTCTTTCTTTCCCTTGGCCACTCACGGCTGAAATCTCTCCCTCTTTCTTTCATGCGGTGGCTTATGGAGAAAGGGAGGTTAGTAGGTTTTAAATGGCCCTAGAAATTCTCTCTTTTGCCCCTCTCCTTCCTTGAGCACCAATTTTAAAGTCTACATGGCTAGCTTCATTGCCAAGCCTTTTTGCCCTTGGCTTTTCTTTTCCTTCTTGCCCTTTATCAAATCGATCAAATGTCATTCATGCCCTTGGTCAATTTTGCGAATACATACAGTGTTTTTTCTCCTTTATGCCCTTAATGAAATCTTCAAATGACTTGCGGATCCCTTTTTACTTATACCCTTAACCATTTTGCTAAATGGCCTTTGAGTACCTTCCAATATACCCCTCATTAATTAAATTACATGTTTTAGGACTAGGATTAACGCATCAAGATTTGGGCTAGGATAATAAAATGTGAGCTGTTACAATATCAATGGAATAATTCAAGAGATTCCTTAAGTGAGGAAAAAATATTTATCGAAGGAGATTTAAACGAACATATAAGAAAATATAATATAGGTTTTGAAAAGGTACAGGGAGGGCATGGTTTCGAAGATAGAAAAGAAGATGCTATTTTAGAGTTTGCAATGATATGATTTAGTATTAGTCAACATATATTTTAAAAATGACTTATCTAATAACTTTTAAAAATAGATATAATATTAGTTAAATATATATATTTTTAAAAAAGATTGATTGAGCTTTTTTTTATAAAGATTGTTAGATTATAATGAGTGAGAGTTTAACCATACAACATGAATTGATGGTTATGAATGTCTGTATTAAAAAACAAAGGATGAAAAACATAAGAATACGAGGATTAGGTGGTGAAATTTGAAAAGAAAAACTAATAGTTTTTAAGAATAGAATGATAAAGGAAGAAAGCTAGTCTAGATGGAGAAATCAATACCGTATGGGAAGAGATGTTTAATAGTATCAGAAAAGTAATCATAAAAATGCTATGAAAGTTAAAAGGAAAAGGGGCATGTGATAAGAAAATTTGGTGATGAAATTTGAAAGTTCAATTAATGATTAAGGTTAAAAGAGAGTGTTATAGAAAATTATCTAAATGTGGGGATAGAAAAGCATATGAAAATTCTAAGATAGTTAAGAAAGAAGTTAAAAAGACAGTATATAAGGTTAAATTTAGGATATATAAAGAATTATATTGTAAGTTAGAAACTGAAGATAGTGATAAAGATATATATAGAATTGCAAAACAGAAAAAAAAAATTAAAGATATAATTTATGTTAAATGCATCAAAGATAACAATCAAATAATTTAGAAAGACGTGATAAAAAAAGATGAAAAAATATTTAATAAATTATTAAATAAAAGTCATGTGGAAAATTTAGAGTATCTGACTAGTTTCATTGAGGATAGAAATATGACATACTTGTAGAATTAGAATATTTGAGGTAAAAGAAGCTATGAAAAAATAAAACTAGGAGCAATGGGATTTAACAAGATTTTCATTAAAGTTTGGTAATGTTTAGGTGATGTAGGAGTAATTTGAGTGACAAATTTATTTAATAAGATCTTAAAGACTAAGAAGATGCTTGATGAGCGAAGAGTATTGTAATATTGATTTATAAGAATAAAGAAATTCATAACTATTTTAATTAGGAGTGGTAATTCATTTTTTATACCGTGTTGAAGCTAAAATATAACAGTATATGGATCAATGCGAACATGACATCATTATTATTCAAGTAACATGACATGACTCGCTCAATATGAATAGGTACGACTTGCTTGACATAGCCCACTTAATATGTCATCAATTAAATGGGTCTTAAACGGATCACTTTCGAGTTGGTGAGTTAATCCATGGCATAACAATTATTTTGTCATAATCGTGGCGATAAGTTTACTACATGAATCCACTTAAGGTCAACTCGAACCCACTTCGTGTTGCGTTCGAGTTGTGTTTGTATATCGTATTCAATTTTGCCACTCCTAGTTCTAATTATAGTGGTATTAAGCTCGTGAGTCATATTATGAAATTTGGAAAGAGAATGATTAAGTATAAATTGAGATGAACTATAAAAATATCAGAAAATTAAATTAATTTATGTCAAAAAAATTGGTTATGGAAGCTACTTTTCTCTTTAGGAGGTTAATGATGATTTTAGAAAAGTAATCGTTAGATATCCTAATGTAATACAACATATGTGTGATAGAGTAATTAGTAGTGTTAGAACTATTGACGGTGATACCAGTGAATTCTTAATTCTAGGAGGTTCATATTAGGTATCGCATAGTCTTTATTTTTTTTTTAAACATAGATAAGCTTAGTAGGTATCTTTAAGATAATATTTCATGGTACATATTTTATGTAAATGATATGATGCTAAAGGATGAAACTAAAGCTAGAGTTGATCGAAAGTTGGAATATGGAATAATGCGTTAGAATATAAAGATTTTAGGTTAAATAGGACAAAAATAGAACACATGAAATATAATTTTATTGCAATTAAAATAGAGATGAATGTAAAGTAAAAATTGAAAATCATAAAGTTTCTAAAAATGCTCATTTTTGATATTTAGGATTGATTATTTATGAGAAAAAGAGATTAAAGATGATGTTCATAGAATTGAAGTAGATTACTTGAAATGGATAAGTATAATTGTGATAATATATGACTATATAATATCTATCAAGTTGAAGAAAAAAATTTATTAGATAGCCATAAGATTAGCCGACCCTATGTAGTTGGGAAAATGCTTAGTTGGGAAAAGGCTTAGATGAGATGAGTTGAGTTGAGCCATAAGATTGGCCATGCTTTTATTATACGTAATGTTGGGCATTTAAAAAAATACATGAACATTTTTGAAATGAGAATATTGAGATAGATATATGGTAATATAAGAAAAGATACAATAAGAAGTATAGTCATTCATAAAACGATGGATGTTGCACCAATTAAGGACAAATTGAAGGAATAATGACTTAAATGATTTGGACATTTGTAGCATAAATCTGGGGATGCATTGATATGGAGTGATTTAATACAAATAAAAGGAAAAAGAGAGAAATAAAAAATCATATAGAAGAAAGCGATAAAAAAATATTTAAAATCTATACATTTTATGGAAAACATTATTCAAAACTAACTCAACTTAACTTATCTAAGCCTTTTTCCAACTATATGGGGTTGGCTACATGAATATACTTCCTCCACTCTGCTCTATTCAGGACTAAATCGACACTCAAATTACAAATAATTATCTTTAATTATTTTTGTCCATGTTAGTTTAGGTCTACCTTTATCTCTATCATTACATGGATTGCTAAAGATCACTCTTTCTAACTAAAGCATTTAAAGGCCTTCATTGTATATATTCAAACAACTATAATCGATTTTCTCTCATTTTATCTTAAATTGGGGCTGATATGGCTGATCCTGCGTTAAGATGAACGGCAAAGATAGCGGCAGCTGACGGGAGCTACCTCAATCCCCGAGACCTATCTCTCGGTCTCGGGGCACATAATAGTACTTCAACCCCCGAGACCTACCTCTCGGTCTCAGGGCGCATGAACAATGCTTCAACCCCCGAGACTTACCTCTTGGTCTCGGGGCGCATGAACAATGCTTCAACCTCCGAGACCCACCTCTAGGTCTCGGGGCGCATGAACAGTATCTCAACCCCCGAGACCTACCTTGGTCTCGGGGCGCATGAACAGTATTTCAACCCTCGAGACCCACCTCTTGGTCTCGGGGCGCATGAACAGTATCTCAACCCTCGAGACCCACCTCTCGGTCTCGGGACCCATCTCTCGGTCTCGGGGCGCATGAACAGTATCTCAACCCCGAGACCTACCTCTCGGTCTCGGGGCGCATGAACAATGCTTCAATCCTCGAGACCCACCTCTCGGTCTCGGGGCGCATGAACAATATCTCAACCCCCGAGACCTACCTCTCGGTCTCGGGGCGCATGAACAGTATCTCAACCCCCGAGACCTACCTCTCGGTTTCGGGGCGCATGAACAGTGCTTCAACCCCGAGACCCACAACCCCCGACCTACCTCTCGGTCTCGAGGCACATGAACAGTATCTCAACCCCCGAGACCTACCTCTCGGTCTCGGGGCACATGAACAGTATCTCAACCCCCGAGACCTACCTCTCGGTCTCGGGGCGCATGAACAGTGCTTCAACCCTCGAGACCCACCTCTCGATCTCGGGGCACATGAACAGTATCTCAACCCGAGACCTACCTCTCGGTCTCGGGGCGCATGAACAGTATATCAACCCCCAAGATCTACCCCTTCGTTTCGAGGCACACAAACGACATCTCAATCCTTGGCGCATGGTCAGGTTGCCCTGGGCCACCTAGCGTGCCCACATAATCCGCCGCACATCCATGCTCCGTTTCGAGGCACACAAACGGCATCTTAATCCTCGACGCATGATCAGGTTGCCTTGCGCCACCTGGCGTGCCCACTTAATCGCCGTACATCCCTGGCAGGTGGCCATATCTCATAACGGCGTATGGTGCACTGCATGTTTTGTGCGTGATTATGCCCCGTTACGGAGGGCCATGCCTCATAACGGCGTATGGTGCACTGCATGACTGTGCCCAGTTACGAAGTACGATTCATTACCACTTGCAACTGTGCGCGGTCATGTCAAGCAACGGTGCGCACCAAATACAACCGCGGCTGCAAGACATGTAATGCCATGTTGACAGGTAGCGCGGGACGCCTCCGGCGCACAGTGATGGTACGACAGTAATCTTCGGAACAGTAAGATGGGATATTCGGACAGGTATAAAAACACGCGCCCGCACTGTAAGTAGGGATCCGAACTCTGGTTTTCTAGCTTTCTTCCTCCTAGCAAAACCCTAACTGTCTCAGCTCCCTTCCGCTGAGCGGTTCTTGTCTGATCCCAAGTAACTAACTTGAGCGTCGGAGGGTCCCCACCGGAGCATCCGGTCTCGGGGACTTTTCTTGCAGGGGTCCGAGAGAAGGACGTCCGTCTTCCCCGACGCTTGAAGAAGGTGACTTGGCGTCATCAGATTGGCGCGCCAGGAAGGGGGAAGAGAAAGACATCGAACCAGCAATCTGCAAGCTCTTGAAGCCATGGTGACGACCCGACGAAGGGAGTTTCTGCCAGTTGCGCTGGGGGGCAGCGCCGAGGAGCCGGTCCACCCGCGGAGGCCCCCTCTCCCAGCCAGCATTCCGGAGCCGCTGCATCCCGGGAGGCTGGACCTTCCGCTCCTCCGGCCGATGTCCCTGCGCCTCCTCCGCAGCAGTTCCAAGAAGATCGATTCACCGCCCTGGCCACGCAAGTCCAGTCTTGGCGGCGGCGGTTCAGGGCCTGCAGCACCAACAGGCGGCCGCGCAGCAGCCGGAGCCAAATCCATCAGTCCCAGGGGTGGTGCAACCCAGCCAGCATTCCTCCCGGAGATCGCCGTTGCCGGGGGATCACCACCATCAAGCTCCGCCCAAGCCTCACACCGGGAAGCCTCTAAGAGACACCGGTCGCCTTCCCGCCACGCTAGTGTCTCTCCTAAGCGGCGGCATGGGAAGGAGGCGGAGCGCCCCGCCGGCATCGCCGTCCCCGTTCTCCGTCCTCTGAATCTTCGGGGAGGGTCTTTTGATGGCCGGATGCCCGTCGAGCCGAGCGTCGACTCGACGAGTATAACCAGAGGTGGAGGAGCTTAGCCGTCGGATCACCCACCTGCCAGAGACGGACTACGACAGCCGGCCTCCATTGTCTCGCCGCATCATGGAAGAGCCCATCTCCCCGGTTCCGCCTTCCCCAGCTAGATCCTTACGACGGGACCACAGACCCCTTGGACCACTTGGAAAGCTATAAAGTTCTCATGCAAGTCCAGGGGGCCACCGACTCGCTCATGTGCATCGCCTTCCCAGCCACCCTGAAGAAGGCCGCCCGAGCTTGGTACTCCCGTCTGCCACCACGAAGCATTGATTCCTTCCGCCAGTTGGAGAGGGCTTTCTTGGCCCATTTTGATGCCTGCCGGAAGATTCCAAGGGTGGCAGACAGCCTCTTCGCCGTCCAGCAGAAGAGCGGTGAGTCCCTGCGGGACTACGTCGCTCGGTTTAAGGAAGCGGCTCTGGAGGTCTACAATCTTGAAGACTCGGTGGCCACCTTGGCCTTGAAGCGGGGGCTCGCCCGTCTCGCTTCGCGTACTCCCTCGACAAGAAGCCACCGGGCTCCTACGCCGAGCTTTTGATCCGGGCCCAGAAGTACATCCGGGCTGACGAGGCCGACTTTTCCCGGCGCGAGGCTGGTGGGAACGTCCCAAGAAGCCGGCCCGACCGGAACCTGTCGAAGCTCGCCCCAGAAGACCTGAGCCTCCTCGCCGGCCAGACAACCGTCCCCGAGCCCCTGCACCAAGAGACGGACCCTACACCCCATTGCTCGCCCCGATATCTCAGATCTTGCTCGAGATTGAAGGGGAGTCTTATCTTCAGCGCCCTCCTCCAATGAACCCGAAGATCCCTCGCAACAAGAACCTCTACTGTCGCTACCACCGGGATCACGGTCATGATACTGACGAGTGTCGCCAGCTGAAGAAGGCTATTGAAGACCTTATCCAGCGGGCCACCTGGGAAAGTTCGTCCAGAGGAACAACCCGGGAGCTCCTGGCCCGTCAGCGCCCCCGCCGCCGATGATCGACAATGCCCCAACGGAGAAGACGGTGGCAATGATTTCCTGGGGGCAGGAGGCCCGCCGAAGAGGCCGAGAGGGGAGGGGGAGTCGGATCTGTAATTCCTTTCTTTAAAAGGACTTAGAGGGGTAGTGAACAAAAATGATGACAGCGTCGTCGTATCTATGACGATCGCTAAACATCCTGTAAAGAGAATTCTAGTTGATAGTGGGAGCTCTGTGGATGTTTTGAACTATGACGCTTTTGTTCGCATGAACCTGTCACCTGATCTACTCCGGCCTGTCGCCACGCCTCTGATGGGGTTTACTGGAGATTCTGTGAAAGTTGAGGGGGAGGTCACTCTCCCTGTGACGGCTGGCACAGCCCCGTGTCAAAGCACTGTTTTCATGAAGTTCTTGGTGGTTCGCGTGCCCCTTGCTTACAACGCGATCCTCGGGAGGCCCGGGCTCAATCTTTTGGATGCTGTCATATCCACTAAGAGGCTCCTCGTGAGGTTTCCTACCAGCGAAGGAGTCGGGGAGATGCGGGGAGAGCAGAATCCACCTCACTTTGCTATCACATGGCCCCTAGTCCGCAGGGGGCGGCACCCGCGCCGGTACCTGAGACGCTGGACCCTCGAGACCTGGAGAGAAGAGGAGAGCCGGCCGAGCGACTGCTTACTTTCCCCCTCGGGGAGGACCCAACAAGAACAGTCCGGATTGGAGCCCTACTCCCGGAGGAGGCTCGTGACCGACTCCTCACCTTTCTGCGAGCTAATGCGGATGTCTTCGCCTGGTCGGCGTCCGATATGCCAGGAATTCCAGAGAGGTGATTACCCACCAACTTAACATTCGGGCGGAGTGCCGACCTATCCGGCAGAAGAAAAGGAGTTTCGCCCCCGATCGACAGAAGGCCGTGGATGAGGAGGTGCGGAAGCTACTGGCGGCCGGTCACATCCGCGAGGTGCACTACCCGGACTGGCTGGCGAATGTCGTGATGGTTCGCAAGGCCAGTGGGAGCTGGAGGATGTGCGTGGACTTCACCGACCTCAACAAGGCATGCCCCAAAGACAGCTTCCCGCTGCCCCGGATCGACCAGCTAGTGGACGCCACGTCCGGGCATGAAACCCTTAGTTTCATGGATGCATTCTCGGGGTATAATCAGATCAGGATGAACCCGGCGGATGAAGAAGCCACCTCTTTTATTACAGAAAAGGGGATTTACTGTTACAAGGTGATGCCGTTTGGGCTGAAGAATGCCGGGGCCACCTATCAAAGGTTGATGAATAAGGTCTTTGAGGACCAGATAGGGCGTAACATGGAGGTGTACGTGGATGATATGCTGACCAAGAGCACCAGTGCTGCTGACCATGTCGCCGACCTCGAGGAGACCTTCAACAACCTGCGCCGGTATCGGATGAGGCTTAACCCCCACAAGTGCGCCTTTGGAGTGGCGGCAGGCAAGTTTCTGGGCTTTATGGTAACCCAGCGAGGGATTGAAGCCAACCCTGACAAGATCAGGGCTATCTTGGAGATGAGGCCCCCAGCTAACAAGAAGGAGGTGCAACGCCTAACTGGGAGGGTGGCGGCTTTGAGTCGCTTCATGTCAAGATCGGCAGAAAGGTGCCTGCCCTTCTTTAAGGCGCTGCGCAAGGTCAACGGCTTCGAGTGGACAAAGGAGTGTCAGGATGCCTTTGAGGAGTTGAAGCAATTTCTATCCACTCCCCCGCTGTTGTCCAAGCCAAAGAATGGAGAGGAGCTCTTCCTATATCTCAGCCTCCCCCGAAGCTGTCAGCTCTGTGCTCGTGCGCATGGATGTTGATGGGGTCCAGAAGCCGATCTATTACACCAGCAAGGTACTTCATGATGCCGAGACCAGATACTCTAGAACCGAGAAGATTATTTTTGCCCTGGTGGTCTCTGCTCAACGCTTCCGACCTTACTTTCAAGCTCATCCCATCGTGGTGCTCACGGACCAACCTCTTCGGACCATCTTGTCTCGCCCCGACACCTCCGGTCGGCTAGCCAAATGGGCCATTAAACTAAGTGAGTTTGACCTATCCATCCGGCCAAGGTCGGCCATGAAGTCTCAGGTGTTAGCTGATTTCTTGGTTGAGTGTTCCTGGACCGAGAGGGGTGTGGAGGAGGTACGCCCGGAGGAGTGTGTGGACCCTCCCTCGACCGAGGAGGCGGAAAAGGACTGGATTTTGCATGTGGATGGAGCCGCAAATTCTCAAGGAAGCGGAGCCGGACTCATTCTTGCGAGCCCTGAAGGGGGATGTGGTGGAGTATGCTCTCAGATTCCAGTTCCCGGCAACTAACAACCAGGCGGAGTATGAAGCTTTGTTAGCGGGATGAGGTTGGCTGAGGAGTTAGGCGCGGGGCGTTTGAGGGCCTTCACGGACTCTCAGCTTGTTTCTGGGCAGATCACTGGGGAGTACGAAGCTAGGGACCCAACCATGTCCCGTATTTGAGCAAGGTGCAATCCCAAGCCTCTCGGTTCTCTTACTTCCGTGTCAGCTACATCCCCAGAGCGGAGAATGCCAGGGCCGATGCATTATCCCGCTTAGCCACTTCGGCCGACGGGACGCTGGGAAGAACATATGTGGAGCACCTACAGCCCCAAGCATTGAAGTTGCGGATGAAGCGTTGCCGGTGGAGCAAGAGCCCTCCTGGATGGATGCCTACGTCCGATATTTGACCGACGGTACTCTCCCAGAGAACCCCGCTGAGGCCAAGCTACTCAGGCGGAGGGCCCCGAGGTTCTTGATGATGGATGGGAAGCTTTATCGAAGATCATTCTCATACCCGGTCCTCAGGTGCGTGGGACCGGCTGAATCAGATTACATCCTCCGGGAGATCCATGAAGGCATCTGTGGGAGTCACCTGGGGGGCAGAGCCCTAGCTTACAAGGCCCTACGACAGGGGTACTTCTGGCTGACAATGAAGGAGGACGCGGCCGAGCTCGTTAAGAGATGTGATAGCTGTCAGCGTCACGCTAATATCCAGCGACAGCCGACGTCTCAGTTAACCCCCTTGGTGGCACCCTGGCCCTTCGCCCAGTGGGGTATGGATATCCTGGGACCATTTCCCCGGCCTCCGGACAGCGAAAGTTCCTCTTGGTGGCCGTGGATCACTTCACCAAGTGGGTTGAAGCCGAGGCCCTTGCTAAGATCACGGAAAGCAAAGTGAGATCCTTCTTTTGGAAGTCCATTATATGTCGGTTCGGGCTACCGCACACCCTGGTCACCGACAATGGCCGGCAGTTTGACAATGCACCCTTCCGGGAGTTCTGCTCCGAACTGGGCATCCGTCAGAAATTCACTTCCGTCGGGCACCCTCAGACCAACGGGCGGCCGAGGTAACTAATCGAATCATTCTCCAAGGGCTGAGAACTCGACTGGATGACTATAAGGGACGATGGGTGGAGGAGCTCCCCAACGTGCTGTGGGCCTACCACACAACGCCGCGAGCCCCCACCGGCGAGACCCCATTCAGCTTAGTCTTTGGATCCGAAGCCGTCATCCCGGTGGAGGTTGGCTCACCGAGCCCTCGGGTGGAATCATACGAGGAAGGCAACCCAGACCAGCTGCGAGCCAACCTCGACCTGGTGGAGGAAGTGCGAGACCGAGCGCGACTTCGGATGGCGGTCTACCGGCAACGGGCCGCCAAATATTACAACGCCCGTGTGCGCCCCAGGACTTTCCTGCCAGGGGACCTGATCCTTCGACGGGCTGAGGTCTCGAAGCCGGCAGAGGGAGGCAAGCTAGCTCCAAATTGGGAAGGACCCTATCGGATCGCCGAGACACTTCGCCACGGAGCTTACAAGATTGAAGAGCTCGATGGGAAGCCACTCCCTAGGACATGGAATGCAGACAACCTTCGCCGGTACTATCAGTAACGCATTCCTCTCTCACATCAAATACCATGCCTGTATTCATTTGGGCTTTCGCCCCTCATTTTATATTAACAAATTTCAATTTTAGCTCCTGAGTTCTTTTCACTAAAGCCCTGCACCAGCCAGGCATGAAGCCCGACACCCGTCGGCACCTAAAGCCCTGCCCCAGCCAGGCATGAAGCCCGACACCCATCGGCACCTAAAGCCCTGGGCCAGCCAGGCATGAAGCCCGACACCCGTCGGCACCTGAAGCCCTGGGTCAGCCAGGCATGAAGCCCGACACCCGTCGCACCTGAAGCCCTGGGCCAGCCAGGCATAAAGCCCGACACCCGTCGGCACCTAAGCCCTGGGCCAGCCAGGCATAAAGCCCGACACCCGTCGGCACCTAAAGCCCTGGGCCAGCTAGGCGTAATGCCGACACCCGTCGGCACGTAAAGCCCTGGGCCAGCCAGGCGTAAAGCCGGCACCCGATGGCACGTAAAGCCTGGCACCCGTAAAGCCGGCACCTAAAGCCGGCACCCGCATAAAGCCCGACACCCGTCGGCACCTAAAGCCCTAGGCAGCCAGCACAAAGCCCAGTGTACCACTGGCATAGCACTCTCAGCAACTTAAGCCCGATGCCCGTCGGCACCTAAAGCCCTGGGCCAGCCAGGCATAAAGCCCAGTGTACCACTGGTATAGCGGTGTGTTGCCGGCTCTCAGCAACATAAGTCGACCTCAGTCGGCACCAAAACCCCGGATTAGCCAGCACAAAGCCCATGTACCACTGGCATAGCGGCGTGCCGCCAGCTCTCAGCAACTTAAGCCCGACGCCCGTCGACACCTAAAGCCCTGGGCCAGCCAGGCATAAAGCCCAGTGTACCACTGGCATAGCGGCGTGCTACCGGCTTTCAGCAACTTAAACCCGACGCCCATCGGCACCTAAAGCCCTGGGCCAGCCAGGCACAGCCCAGTGTACCACTGCTCGCTGGCGCCCTTTCCGGGGGTGGGCCAGCTGCCTGCGATGGGCCCTCACCCCAGTCCCTTGCAGCTTCGGCGGGGAATGGTTCGCTGGGGGCAGGAGAACCCCCCCCCAAAGCCGTCGGCTCCTCTGCGACCGGCTCTTCCATGGCCAGCTCCGCCTCCATGGCCGACTCCCCCATGATCGTCGGCTCCCCCAAGGCCGGTGTCTCAGCGGCCGCTCCATCACTCACGGCCCTTTCGGGCGGGGTGTCAGCCGTTAGGTCTATCTCCGGGGCGATCGGAGGCTCTCGCGGCGCGGGCGGCTCGGGTGCTCGCGCTGTTGGGTGCCTTGCACCTGGTGCCCGCGGCCCCTCGCTCGGCCCCCTTGGGCCTTCCTTTCGGCGGCGGCCTTCATGAGTCGCCGCGCCGGGATCTTCATAGCTGCACAGTGTCGACCGAGGTCAGCAAAAAAAAAAAAAAAAAAAGAGGAGAAAAAAAGAAGGGAAAGGGAAAAAAGGCAAGGAGCGAGAGTAGGGGCAAGGCATTGGCTAAGTAAAGGGATACTTACCAAATTGGGAGATAAGCCCCGCCGATCGAAGGTTTTCCTCCGTTAGGAGCAAGCTGTACCGAGGGATTTTGGTGGACAACAACTGCCCAGCGCCTCTCTATCTCCGGGATGAACGGTGGAGTTTGCATTGCCTCGGGGGTCAGGGTCTCCCCACCGGGACTTTACTTGGTCGAGGTTGGCGAAGAAAATTGGGATTTCCAGCCTTTAACAAAAGAAGGGAGAAGGAGTTTAAGGACGCGGTGGGGCCGGGGCTGGAATAGCCACCAACCTTGTTGGGATCGGAGGATGTAGAAGGAACGGAAGAGAGAGACTCGCGGGGTGATGTGGAGGTGATGGCAAAGGATAACGAAAGCACAGATGACGCGTAAGGAATTTGGGACCAACTGGGTAGGAGTTAGGGAATAATAGTCAAGGAGATTAACAAAGAAAGGATGAAAAGGTAAGCGGAGGCCCACCCTCATGGAAATCTCATAGACCGCCACCCGGTCCGGTCGGGATGAGATCACCCTATCATCGGGGTTAGGAGGTATAGCTCGATATCTCGAGGAATCTGGTAATGGGCTCGGATGTTCGCCAGATCGTTGCCTGTTACCGTGGAGGTGACCCCTTCCGGGGATTCCGCCCCCGCGCTCGAGGAGGTGCCGGCCCTCGCTTGGCGACCTCTCCATGGATACCGGCCAGCCGCCGCCGGGCGCCTCCCCGCGGGAGCCTCCCTGGCGACCCGCTGCTGGGCTAAAAGGACGTGATCCTCCGGATCGGAGGACCACTCAAGGGGAGAGGAAGGAGGAGAGGGAGAAGCTTGGGGCCTCTCGGGTGAGGAGCGATTCTTCGAATCGTCCTCTGCAACCAAGATGGGGAACTCATTGAAAGACGAAAGACCAAGGAAACCTAGGAGGAACAAAGAAGCTGACCTGGGGAAGGTGACGAACGCGAACTCCCGAGTTGCAGAGGGAACCATGAAGCGGAAAATCGAAGAGCAGGGGAAGAAGACAACGATGACAGGAGTAGAATGGCCGTTGTCGACCCTCTATACGGGTTTTATCTAGTTTCAAATTGTCCCGCCGCGCTTCGACTGCCGCGGGCTCTCACTACGAGCTGGATCGCCTAGGTTATCGCTGAGCGCGGGATACGATTCACTCCCGACCAATGGTAGGACATCGATGATGTCGCCGTTATGATGGATAATGATGGCATGCCTTTCCTTACGGACTTCGACGGGTAAACCTTGCTTCGAGAACGATCGCCGCAAATCGGGTGGACAACCTTGGCTGCCCAATCACATCCCTGTACTGCCTGTGTAAAGTCGTCACGGCGCCTACGGATACGTGTCTGAGGGCGGTTCTCAAAAGTGGGGATCAACCATTTGGGAGGTACACCCCTTTCACTTTACTGGGGCGGGCCCACTCCGTCTCAGGGGTGAGGGGGCATCTGATATGGCTGATCCTGTGCCGTTAAGATGAACGGCAAAGATAGCGGCAGCTGATGGGAGCTACCTCAACCCCCGAGACCTATCTCTCGGTCTCGGGGCACATGAACAATTCAACCCCGAGACCTACCTCTCGGTCTCGGGGCGAACCCCCGAGACCTACCTCTCGGTCTCGGGGCGCATGAACAATGCTTCAACCCTCGAGACCCACCTCTCGGTCTCGGGGCGCATGAACAGTGCTTCAACCCCGAGACCCACCTCTTGGTCTCGGGGCGCATGAACAATATCTCAACCCCCGAGACCCACCTCTCGGTCTCGGGGCGCATGAACAGTATCTGAACCCCCGAGACCTACCTCTCGAGAAGGTCTCGGGGCACATGAACAGTATCTCAACCCCCGAGACCTACCTCTCGATCTCGGGGCACATGAACAGTATCTCAACCCCCGAGACCTACCTCTCGGTCTCGGGGCGCATGAACAATGCTTCAACCCCCGAGACCCACCTCTCGGTCTTGGGGCACATGAACAGTATCTCAACCCCCGAGATCTACCTCTCGGTCTCGGAGCACATGAACAGTATCTCAACCCCCGAGACCTACCTCTCGGTCTCGGGGCGCATGAACAGTGCTTCAACCCTCGATGAACAGTGCCACCTCTCAGTCTCGGGGCGCATGAACAGTATCTCAACCCCCGAGACCTACCTCTCGGTCTCGGGGCGCATGAACAGTATATCAACTCCCAAGATCTACCCCTCCGTTTCGAGGCACACAAACGACATCTCAATCCTTGGCGCATGGTCAGGTTGCCCTGGGCCACCTAGCGTGCCCACATAATCCGTCGCACATCCATGCTCCGTTTCGAGGCACACAAACGGCATCTCAATCCTCGGTGCATGATCAGGTTGCCCTGCGCCATCTGGCGTGCCCACTTAATCCGCCGCACATCCCTGGTAGAAGGTGGCCATATCTCATAACAGTGTATGGTGCACTGCATGTTCCTGTGCGTGATTGTGTCCCGTTACGGAGGGTCATGCCTCATAACGGCGTATGGTGCACTGCATGTTCCTGTGCGTGACTGTGCCCCATTACGGAGTACGATTCACTACCATTTGCAACTGTGCGCGGTCATGTCAAGCAACGGCGCGCACCAAATACAACCGCGGCTGCAACACATGTAATGCCATGTTGACAGGTAGCGCGGGACGCCTCCGGCACAGCAATCTTTCGGAACAGTAAGACGGGATATTCGGACAGGTATAAAAACACGCGCCCGCACTCTAAGTAGGGATCCAAACTCTGTTTTTTTCTAGCTTTCTTCCTCCTAGCAAAATCCTAACTGTCTCAGCTTCCTTCCGCTGAGCGGTTCTTGTCTGATCCCAAGTAACTAACTTGAGCGTCGGAGGGTCCCCACCGGAGCATCCGGTCTCCGGAGACTTTTCTTGCAGGGGTCCGGAGAGAAGGACGTCTGTCTTCCCCGACGCTTGAAGGTGACTTGGCGTCATCAGGGGCTATTCCTATTATTTCTCGTATATGTTTATCTCTAATTTTATCTTTCAAAATTTTATCACATATCCATTTTAACACGCACATTTTTGTTATACTTAATTTATTCACATGTTTCAGTATTGCCCAACATTCGATTCCATATAGCATAAATGGCATAATAGCAGTTTTATAGATTTTTTCTTTCAATTTAAAAAAAATTTAAAACTAAGCAAAATGGTAAAAATGGAATAATGAACCAACCCCAACTAATCTGTGATTAAGGTTTTATTGTTGTTGTTGTTGTACTAATTTGGGATTAAAGTTTTATTGTTGTTGTTGTTGTGTTGATGCTGAATGCTCAAGATGTTTGTGTAGCTGTAATTTGTCATTTACCAATTTTTTTAGATGAGTTTAGTCTCCCTGGATATTTATTGTTATTTACTATTTCATTTTTTACCAGAAGACCTCTACAAGCAGCATCAGCAAGAAACCAAAAGCAGCTACATCCTCAATCTTTGGCAATGATAGTGATGATGAGTCATAATTTCCTTTCTTCAAGGCCGTGCATTCTCCATGTACTCTTGGAATTGAGAACTCTAATCTTTTGATTAATGATGCAGCGAAGCTTGTTATTTCCTCTGGAGTCCCTCTGTATGCTAAAATTCTGCCATTCATGGTGGCTTTTATCTTTGGGTTGTTGAATGGTCTGGACTGCCGATTTCTGTGTCAGTAAACAGTGAAACAATAGATGTCGAACAGATTTCCTGCTCTGATGATGGCTTCATTCTGTCCAGTATAATCATGGCTCTCTGGATCTGTTTGGTGAAGCTAGTTCTATGTTGGCTCATCTCATGTCCAGTATAATCATTGCATATGATTTGTTAAATAGCACATTGGGTGGCATGCATGCTCTAGATGGCAGAGTTTATCAGCTTGATTGACCAACCTTGCTACGTAATGGACAGGGCAAAAAATTTGGATTATTACAACAGAATGAAGGCTGGATCATGTGTATTTTGTTGTTTAGCTATCTTGATGGTTTTGGTCTTACAAATAATGGCCGACCATCATAATTGTTTGTGAAAGATGGTATAAAGCGCTAGTTAGATCTGTCTTTATGTAGGGGGTCATAATAAAAATTATGATTGGTAGCACGGATTTGTTTTCCGTAAGTTTCTGTGCATTTCAGTACTCGTAAGTTTCTTGTATCATGGAGTCGAGACTTTGGTGCAACCGTTGGGATGCTGATGAGAACTTGGAAGTCTGATGTTCAGGTGATAACTAGGTCCGGTAGCAATTCATTGGAGCCGCTGAAGCTTACTTTGTGTTGCCCGAGGAAACTAAAGGGTAGCAATGGTGCATTGCGATCATTGCGACGGGAGATTTATTAAGACGGGGCAAGTTCAGAAGGGCCTCTTAAGCATTGTTTGATAGATATTTGCCTTGAAGCTCGTTCTGTCGCAGTTACATCTATGTCGAGAAGAATTTCGCATATATAAACTGTCAGCAAAGATTATTTGCTATGCCTTCCATGCACAAACATATGCTCCAAATAAAACGCTTATTAGTCTGGAAGGCCATGGTGAGCAGTCATGTATTATTTGATGTGGAATCTTGTTGCATCACGACTATCATGTGCACTTTCTAACAAGTGTTGGAATACTGAGCTATTCATACGCGTTTCGTTCGGAGCAATGTGGGCATGGAGTTCGCTGCATGAATATTTTCCTTCACCATTTCACATCGGCTGTACCTAATTTGCCATCGCAGCCCAAGAGCACTGCCATAAACTCCAGTACAAGGCATTCGTCGTTTTTTTGTTTTTTTGACCCGAGAAAGAAATGTTTTTTATTTAGTCCATGCAAGTGTTTTAGTCCAAGATCAGGGGAGTGTAGAGTTTCGTGCATCAATACTAGAGACTTTGCCAACTCAGCTGATTTCATTAGCATATATGCCGCATGCAGCAGCTTTTAAATTAATAAAAGGTCCTATATGATGGTTTCATTGGTGTCACGCCCCAGATCCAAAAATTTGAGTTAGGACTTAATTCAAGAAAGCAATAACCTATATATCATTCAAGTCCATAACTTTAATACAATCCATAATTAAAGGTTTGGGCTACAAGCCCTACATACAAACATTACTAGGGTTACATCAACATATGAATCCACTTCATTTTAAATAGAAGCTCCAATGACTCTATGATTCCTTCTTCAATCCCGAGGCTCTGAAAAATATTGTGAGATTTACATGAGCTCACACTCAATAAGTAAGCCTATTATAATGTAAAATAGTCATATATCATCATAGCATTTCAAGATATTTTCAAATCATATTTTCATGAAAAGCTTTCAATTTCAAATAATTTATCCTGCTATCAGAACATGCATATCTCAAAATAATTTGGAAGCTTAATTATACAATAAATAACAGAATATGCAATGTAAATAAACCCACTGTTTATATCATCATTGTTTTCTTATGTGTCCCACGGTCCTACAACACCCCCAACTGGTGTATTACTCTTAAATGTCCCCTAAGAGGAAGGGTCATAGTACCAGCGTTATACCATATATCATAATCCATCATAACACATCCTCTAGATGTGTGTCCTCCACATATCTCCCCCTGTGGAGGTGGGTCACATATCACAATCAATCAGAACACATTCTCTAGATGTGTGTCCTCCACATATCTTTCCTTGTGGAGGTGGGTCACGTATCACTTGGCATTTTAATCATTTCACATCATATGAGAACCGCGGCGACACATATAAGTATATTTCAATATCATCATCATAAGCATCACATATACAGTGGTTTGTACATTATTAGCAATTGCATATAATCATCTCAATAGTACCAACATATTTTGCAAGGTCAAAGTAATTATATTTTTGCATATACAATATAAGTCATTTCTTGCAAAATATTACTAGCTATAATAGTCATAGCAAATACTCATTTAAATTCATGGTACTATTCAAAATAGTCAATAAAACTCCATTTTCCTCATTTGCATGTAACATATCATGCATCAATATAAGTATAAACTTTTTACATCACATATACAGTGGTTTGTACATTCTTAACATTTGCATAAAAATACATCAATAGTACCAATATATTTTGCAAAATCACAATAATCACATGCTTCATTCTTTGCATATTTATGACTCCACTACTTTGCAAAATAATAGCAGTTGTATATAACCATAGCAAATACTAAATACATACTCATGGTACTATATACTAATTTTGAAATAGCCAAGTCAAATAACAAAATTCCATTTTTTTCTTATTTCATAAATATACATGCAACTATAAATCCAATGATTTATAAAATAATTTATGAAATTATAATAATTAGCTTACTTACATCAGTACGCTAATCCCAAATATAAACCAGCTATTTGATCATCTGGGTACCTATAGGTTTTTGGTATACGTTCGATGAGCATCATGGCATCATGCAATTCCCCAGCATGCCCAAGAAGATCAACCATGATAACATAATGCTCTGAATCAGGAAAACACCCCATAAACATTGTACATGCTATCAAAAATCCTTCTCCCCTCCTCAACCAATCCAGCATGGCTGCAAGCAAACAAGATAGATACAAATACAATATTGTTTGGTATGAATGATGATTCAATCATATGTTCAAATGTAGCAGTGGCTCTACTGCCAAGGTCATGGATTTCATAACCTGCAATCATTGAACTCCACAGCATTACATCTTCCTCATCCATGCCTCAAACACTCTGACAGCACTATCTAAGTCACCGCATTTTGAATACAAGTCCATAAGAGCAGCACTCAAAAACACTTTGTTCTCAAAACCATTGGTGACCAGGTAACCATGGAGGCAGACAGTTTGATACTATAATCCTAACTAAGAACACATCCCGAGAACCTTTATCATTGTGACTGCATCAGAAACAGATCCATCCAAAAGCATATCTTGAACACTCTTAAGGACTCATTGGCCAAATCAATATGAGCATAACCACCTATGATGGCAGCCCAGGAGACCACATCCTTCTTTGCCATTTCATTGAAGATATCGATTGCCTTATTGTAACTTGAACACTTCATGTACATATCAATCAGTGAAGTGGAAACAGCCAACTCTGATTCCAATCCCACATCATTCATCTTCCTGTAAACATTCAAAGCTTCAATAAGTCTCTCATTTTGGGCATAACAAGCTACCATACAACTCCAAGTTACCACATCTCTTCGAGGCAACACCTCAAACAACCTGGAAGTCCGAAGTACAACATTCGCCTCATTCTCTCTCTCTCGTTTGATTCCTCCCCCCCTCTCTCTCTCTCTCGAATGGGAAGGAAGCTCTCCTGTTGCAGATGCGACAAAGATGAGGGGAAGGAAGTATCCGTGTCTTCTTTTAAAGCTGACACGCATCATGACACTTCAGATCCAGAGGCTGGGAAATCCAATTGTTACGTGGTAATTGGAAACCCAGTCGACACGTGCAAATGCGGGAGTCCCAAGCGTCACCCGGATCTCACAATTAAGTCTCGCAATCAAGGTAATTAAGTCCCGAGGTTTACATTCCCCACAATTAAATACCAGGGGTTACATTCTCCTCCCCCCTTATAAAAATTTTGGCCTCGAAATTGATACACTTCCAATAAATATAGAATTCAAATTTTCTATTCCATAATCAACTAAATTTTATTCAAAGGTCAACAATCATCGATACATCATTTATCTATATTAGAATATAAATAATTATGGATATTTTTTTTCATTTCCTCCTCAAGTTACCAAATAGCCTCCATCTCAGAATGATTACTCCACTGAACCTTGATATAAGGAATGCTACGCCATCTTAGAACTTGATCCTTGCGGTCCACGATGCGCACAAGATGATCTTCATAGGTCAATTCTTTCTTAAGCTAAATTGGTTCAAGTTCTAACATATATATAGCGGGGGTCTAGAATATACCTCCTCAATTATAAAGATATGAAACACATTGAACACCTCAAAGAGTAATGAAGACAGTGCTAAGCTATAAGCCACCTCCTTTATTTTGATCCAAATCTCAAATGGCCTAATGTATTGAGGACTCAATTCACCTCTAAACACAAATCTCATCACGTCATTAGTTAGTAAAACTTCCAAATGATCTTCAACATGAAATTTCAAATCTTTCTGTTTAACATCAACATAACTTTTCTATTAACTCTGAGCTACATGAAGCTCTTTAATTAACGATACTTTTTCATAGTTGCTAAACCAGCTCAGTATCCAAAATTTTCTCTCTCACATTCATCTCAATAAAAAGGGAATTTACACCTTATATCATAGACAACAAAATGAATCCATTTGAATATTGGCCTAGTAATCGTTAAAATAAGTAATTTCACTAAGGGTAAGAAGCTATACCAACCCCTCCTAAATCTATCACACAGGCTCGCAGTATATCATCAAAATCTAATTGGTTCTTGCAGTTTGTCCATCTATTTGAGGATAGAAGGCTGCACAGAAATTCAGCTTAATCCACTAAGCTTTATGAAGACATCCTCAAATTAGAAGAGTGAGATAAATGTGTATAGACTCAATTTACCCAGTTTACTGTTAAACCAAAAAAAATATTAACATTTTATCTCACTAAAATTTCATCCTCGAAATTAAATATCTACTTTTTTTTGTACCATTATAGATACTCACTAGCGAACTTTTATTTCATCCCCAAGTAACCAAATAACATATCCAACTTTCAAAATTAATTTAATCTTTCTACCAAATAAAATTAAATTCCTTAAGAAGTATTTCTTTCCTGTCATCCTTTTTTTTATTTACCTTAACTTCTCACAATAATCATCATAAATATCATAGAGTCCATCACATGTATTATGCCATCCATTCTTAAGTTAATAACCTATATCAGTTACTCTTAATTCCTCGATAAGATAGTTAAGTTCTTTTGAATTAAATATAAGATAGTTTTCTTCCAATGCTCTCTCAACTCATAAATAGTTGAATGTGCCATTAATCATTACGACACTTATTTCAATCATCATAACATACTTGGTTTCACTCTTGAATACTTCAAGCTAACATCAATGAACATTATGCCAATCATTTAGGACATTTTTCATAATTATCATAATTAACTAATTTATTTTCTTTGAATAATAGTGCCTTCATTAATCACTTGTATAATTATTTTATCTCCTTCATATTTATCAGTAATTACCATCACAACCAATCAATTTCTCTTGAATAGGTCAGTATATCCTCAATATTGTAATTTAAATGATTCAAATCCTTGAATCAAATATTTTATTACCAATGGCTATCAAAATCACCTAAAAATCATATTGGTTTTTTTATAGATTATGCAATGACTCATGCCATATCATGGCTAACCAATTTAAACCATTTGAATATCTCAAAGTGACCTCACTGATCTAGCTCAGATGGATACATGACTTATAAGGTCAATAAAGATTGAAAATGCACTTACTATCCAAAAAACATAATTAGAAAATTATAGTAATCTCTCTATGATTTGAAAGTGATATTAGATGTATCCTTAACCATAATCCATAATTGATAATAATCAACATAAAATCATCTCCTCCTTTTTTCTTAAAAAATATTTATGCTACTCATGGCTGATTGATAATTTATTCATCCTGAAGAAAGATATCTATTTAGGAATTATGAAGAAAGGTACAATAAGTATGCACGATAAATTAATGAACAGATATCTTGATTTAGAAATTTATTAACAGATGAAAATTCTCATAAAATTCTTTATCAGTGAAATTTATCTTATTCTTATTCTGCTAAAATCTTTCACTTTCTACCATCAAAATATTTGATCATTTATAGCCAAAATCAGTTCTAAAGATTAACAGAGTCTACTCCTCTTAAGAACTTAAACAATAATTGTCTCAGAATTTAAAATTTTATATTCTTCCTAAATGGTCCATCATGATATAATATGCAGTCAACTATTTCATTAACATCAGCATCAACCATCTCCATATCTAGCAAAGTAACAATCAGTCTTAAACAAGCAATATCCACAATAAAAGTTCTCTTAGTAAAATTCACTATATATACTTATCCATCCAGACTCAAATTCAAAAAGTACTCAATTGTAATTGATAAAAAACATGTAGTTAACTATTTCATTACCAAAATATCATCAATATTAATCATCTCTATAACCGGCAGATTAGCTCATAATCTTAACTTACAATATCAACAATGTAAGTTCTATAAATAAAAATTCATTGTATACTTCCACATTTAAATTCAGATTTAATAACTCAAAATCCAAATATCTAACTCAATTGCAATTTGGATATAATGATGTTATCTTAGTCATATTAGTCATCAATTACAATTTTCAACTACTATAATATTTCATATATTCATCTATCTTTTATTGCATATCCAATTAAAATTTTGTCTACCCATATTATTTAAAGATCTGAAACTGCTACGAGCCATTTCCAACAAGTTTGACGGAGCTAAAAACCTCTAGAAGCCCCTTGGCCTCCCCATTGGTCAAGGCCACCAGCCTGGGAGTCCCACACTATATTATTAGCTTCAAGTGCGATGGTTCATTCTTTATTCTTATCAAATTCATATTTCAATTAATATCTTGATAAACTTTAAATTTCAAGCTTCCATAGCATAATTCCTAAAATTCCTTTAAAGTTATAATTGTCTCAATGTCATCCTAGTATTTTGCCTAGAGTGTCATCATGTATGTGTCCCTAAGGTCATAACCTAGGCTCTGATACCATAAAAGCTGTCACGCCCCAGACCCAAAAATTTAGTTAGGATGACAACCCACCACATGTCAGGCATGCAAGGCGTCCCGAATCATAACACTGAATTTAAGAAAGCAACAACCTATATATCATTCAAGTCCATAACTTTAATACAATCCATAACTAAAGGTTTGGGCTACAAGCCCTACATACAAATATTACTAGGGTTACATCAACATATGAATCCACTTCATTTTAAATAGAAGCTCCAACGACCCTATGATTCCTTCTTTAATCCTGAGGCTCTGAAAAATTGTGAGATTTACATGAGCTCACACTCAATAAGTAAGCCTATTATAATGTAAAATAGTCATATATCATCATAGCATTTCAAGATATTTTCAAATCATATTTTCATGAAAAGCTTTCAATTTCAAATACATTTATCATGCTATCAGAACGTGCATATCTCAAAATAATTTGGAAGCTTAATTATACAATAAATACCATAATATGCAATGTAAACAAACCCACTGTTTATATCATCATTGTTTTCTTATGTGTCCCACGGCCCTATAACACTCAACTGGTGTATCACTCTTAAATGTCCCCTAAGAGGAAGGGTCATAGTACCAGCGTTATCATATATCATAATCCATCCCAACACATTCTCTAGATGTGTGTCCTCCACATATCTTCCCCTGTGGAGGTGGGTCCCGTATCACAATCAATAAGAACACATCTTCTAGATGTGTGTCCTCCACATATCTTCCCCTATAGAGGTGGGTCACATCACTTGGCATTTTAATCATTTCACATCATATGAGAACCGCGGCGATGCATATAAGTATATTTCAATATCATCATCATAAGCATCACATATACAGTGGTTTGTACATTATTACCAACATATTTTGCAAGGTCAAAGTAATTATATTTTTGCATATACATATATAAGCCATTTCTTGCAAATTATTACAGCTACAATAGTCATAGCAAATACTCATTTGTAAATTCATGGTACTATTCAAAATAGTCAATAAAACTCCATTTTTCTCATTTGCATGTAACATGTCATGCATCAATATAAGTATAAACTTTTCACATCACATATACAGTGGTTTGTACATTCTTAACATTTGCATAAAAATACATCAATAGTACCAATATGTTTTGTAAAATCACAATAATCACATGCTTCATTTTTTGCATATTTATGACTCCACTACTTTGCAAAATAATAGCAGTTGTATATAACCATAGCAAATACTCAAATACATATTTCTTATTTCATAAATATACATGCAACTATAAATCCAACGATTTAAAAATAATTTATGAAATTATAATAATTGGCTTACTTACCTCGATACGCTAATCCCAAACAATAAACCAGCTATTTGATCATCTGGGTACCTATAGGTTTTTGGTATACGTTCGATGAGCATCATGGCATCATGCAATTCCCCAGCACGCCCAAGAAGATCAACCATGATAACATAATGCTCTGAATCAGAAAAACACCCCATAAACATCGTACATGCTATCAAAAATCCTACTTCCCTCCTCAACCAATCCAGCATGGCTGCAAAGCAAACAAGATAGATACAAATACAATATTGTTCGGTCTGAATGATGATTCAATCATAAGTTCAAATGTAGCAGTGGCTCTACTGCCAAGGTCATGGATTTCATAACCTGCAATCATTGAACTCCACAACACCACATCTTTCTCATCCATGCCTCAAACACTCTGACAGCACTATCCAAGTCACCGCATTTCAAATACAAGTTCACAAGAGCAGCACTTAAAAATACTTTGTTCTCAAAACCATTGGTGACCAAGTAACCATGGAGGCAGACAATTTGATGCTATAATCCTAACTGAGAACACATCCCAAGAACCTTTATCATTGTGACTGCATCAGAAACAGATCCATCCAAAAGCATATCCTTGAACACTCTCAAGGACTCATTGGCCAAATCAATATGAGCATAACCACCTATAATGGCAGCCCAGGAGACCACATCCTTCTTTGCCATTTGATTGAAGATATCCATTGCCTTATTGTAACTTGAACACTTCATGTACATATCAATCAGTGCAGTGGAAACAATCAACTCTGATTCCAATCCCACATCATTCATCTTCCTATAAACATTCAAAGCTTTAATAGGTCTCCCATTTTGGGCATAACAAGCTACCATACAACTCCAAGTTACCACATCTCTTCGAGGCAACACCTCAAACAACCTGAAGTCCGAAGTACAACATTCGCCTCATTCTCTCTCTCGTTTGATTCCTTCCCCCTCTCTATCTCTTGAATGGGAAGGAAGCTCTCCTGTTACATATGCCACAAAGATGAGGGAAAGTAAGTGTCCGCATCTTCTTTTAAAGCCGATACGCATCGCGACACTTCAGATCCAGAGGCTCGAAAATCCAATCGTTGCGTGGTAAACCCAATCGACACGTGCAAATGCGGAGTCCCAAGTGTCTCCCGAGGTTTACATTCCTCACAATTAAATACCAGGGGTTACAATTGGTGTGATGCATGTGGATCCCAAGCGTCAAGAATGCTCCTCTGGTCCTTGTTCGGCATGCGGCTCTTGGAAGCTAGTGAGTTGTTCTTTATTTTTTATTTATTATATTTTTTAAATATAACATTTTAAGTTTATTTGTTGATTTAATTAATTTATTAATAAATTAAATTTAGGTTACATTAAAATCTTGAGCATAAGTTAATTGATAACGGATGAATTTAGAATATAGCTTTTCAAATTATTACTAATTTAATTAATCTAGGCTGCATTCACACGATCATAAAAGGATTTTGAGAATCTATTTCTTAGTATATAGGGGTCTATATTATGCTATACCATTTTATACAATTTTTTTTTTCTTCTTTTCATCAACTTCGATTCAGCTTGGATACCATTTATAACCTTCAAATTCATCTTCTAACTTAATTGATCTATTAGCACTACCGAATTTTGTTGCTTTCACACGAGCTTCAATCTCATGGCTACAAGGCTCCCTTCATAGGATCTCGTGTCCATAAATTTAAGAGCGACACTAAAGAGAATGCTAAGAGAGAGAAGGGAAGGATGGAAAGAGTTCTCGAAAAGAAAATCTTTCTTTGTGCTTGGAGAAGGGTTTATCCAGATAACTCTTCAAGTAGAAAAGTAGGTGGTTCCAATTAAACCACCAATAATCATCTGTCCGTATGAGCGGATCATGGGTTTGGTGCTAAAACCCGGGCCGAATATTAAACAAAAAGAATGAGCTTGTTTTGTCCTCAATTAAATTCTTTCACCGATTTCACATGGCCGAGGCAAAGCCCCTTCATCTTAGAAACGCTCCTTCCAAGCTGCAGTGAATCTTTTTCATCTCAAACAGTGCTCCAGTCTCTGTGCTCCACCTCTCTTTCCTACAAGATGAACTCAATTACCTCTTCCAATTATCGGTAGAAACCAGCACAGTTCGAAGGCTATTCCGACGCCAAGGTGTTTGTCACGGTTGCAAGCGTCCAAATGACCATCCTAATTAACGCTGGCCATGGCCCCAGTGCTGGAGTAGTTCCAACAACAGCACCAGCCCCGACCGCAGGCGGACCGGCAAGTGCGGGACATGACACTGCAAAGCTCTTGAAGGTCTTGTTAATTAAATCTTCAACACCAACTTGCCCGGTCTCGCATACTGCGCTTCATGTTTCTTTGCTCCAACCACTGCTTGCTTTTCTTCTTGGGTTTTAGCTTTGGCCACCATACAGTGGTCTCCAGGGCTTCGGGTACTTCTCTCTGTTTTCTTTTCCCCCCTCCTCTTTTTTTTACCTTGAAGAAAACGAGAAGTTCCCGAGGACGCTGGGGCCAGCTGTTTTGGTGGACAAAGCTAAATCAGAGATAGCCTTGTCAAGCGTCATCGCTCTCTCCGCAGCTTCGTCGGGCGAGTTAAAGGTGAGGGTGGTTCTTATTAGGCATGGCAGTTGGATAGTGTCTGGCACGGCATGGTCCAAATTTACTGTACTAGAAAAATTGTTATGTTGTATCTGGCATGGTACATTAACAAATGGATCGTACCAAGCATGGCTCGGTAAAAAAAAAAAATTTAAATTCAACATGGCCCGTGAAATGGGTCACGGCACGGCCCAGTAGAGCCATGCCATTTGATGGGTCACGGGCCGTGCCTGGCACGGCCCAGTAGAGCCATGCCAAAACGGCCCTTCTGGCTGTTTTGTGGGCACGGCCCTGAACGGCCCAGCAAGGCCGTGCCAGAATAACCCTTCTGGATCGTTTGCTGGGCCGTGCCAGAACGGCCATTCTGGGCCGTTTTGGGGTATGGGCCGTGCCTAGGCACCAGCCAACTGATCCAAGCCATGATTCCGATCGGCGATGATGGATCCGACGATTACGATTGATTCGATCGTAGACGATCCGACAGTTGCGATCGATCCAAGCCATGATCCCGATCGGGGATGATCGATCCGACGATTGCGATCTATCCTATCGACGATGATCCGATGGTTGCGATATATCCAAGCTATGATTCCGATCGGCGATGATCGATCGGACCGTTGCGATCAATCCGATCGGAGACGATCCGACGGTTGCGATCGATCCAAGCCATGATCACAATCGGCGATGATCGATCCGACAGTTGTGATCCATCCGATCGGAGATGATCCGACGGTTGCAATCGATCCAAGCCATGATCCCGATGGCAATTATCGATCCGACCATTGCGATCAATCCAATTGAAGACGATCCGATGGCTGCGATCGATCCAAGCCATGATCCCGATCGGCGATGATCGATCCAACCATTGCGATCAATCCGATCGGAGACGATCCGATGGTTGCGATCGATCCAAGCCATGATCCCGATCGGCGATGATCGATCCGACGGTTGCGATCTATCCGATCGGAGACGATCCGACGGTTACGATCGATCCAAGCCATGATCCCAATCGGCGATGATCAATCCAACAGTTGTGATCCATCCGATCGAAGACGATCCGACGGTTGCAATCGATCCAAGCCATGATCCTGATCAGGGATGATCGATCCGACGGTTGCGATCTATCCCATCGGTGATGATCCGACGGTTGCGATCGATCCAAGCTATGATCCCGATCGGCGATGATCGATCAGACCGTTGCGATCAATCCAATCGAAGACGATCCGATGGTTGTGATCGATCCAAGCCATGATCTCAATCGACGATGATCGATCCGACGGTTGCGATCGATCTGATCGGAGATGATCTGACGGTTGCAATCAATCATGCCATGATCCCGATCGATGATGATCGATCCGACGGTTGCGATCCATCCGATCAACGATGATCCGACAGTTACGATCTTTCTATTTTTTTCTCCTTACTTATTATATTATGTTCTGGAGGTCAGGCCTAGCCCCCCTCCCTTCTATACTATTTTGATTTTAATTAATAAACTGGTAGGGGTCTATGCCAAACCCCCCACCATTAAGCTGGCTTTATATTAATAAAATTTTTTATTCCTAATAATTTTTTAATTTATCAAAAAAATTATTTTTTTTATAAATTTTTTTTATTTGAGCCGTGCACGGGCCAGGCCCCAGGTGGGCCGTGCTTGACACTACCCAGTCTCACCTGGGCCGTGCTTGGCATGGCCCACCTGTGCCGGTACGGCTCAGGCCCACCTGGGCCGTGCCAGGCACGGCCTAGGTGGGCCATGCCGGTATGGCACGGCGAGCCGGTCCAGGCTCGTCATGGGTCTTGCCGTGCTGGGCCAACAGAAAAAATTTTCTGGGCCCGACACAGCCCGGTGAACCAAGCCGTGCCTGGCATGGCCCATCTGGGCCTGGGTTGTGCCGTGCTATGGGCGGCACGGCCCAGTGCCTACCTCTAGTTCTTATCCACTTCTCCAGTTGCCTAGATATATGGGCAATCCCTTGCATTTTCTAAGGATAGAGACTGCCCACAAGAAAAAGTAACAATTTTGTGACAAAGAGTCTGGAGATTCTTTTATTTTGCATGCATTGCATATATGCTACTAATTAATCCAAACATGTATGGCCATCATCTTAATGAGCTTGGTAGGTAATCTTTGTTTGGATCTTTGAAGAAAAAGAAAGAGGAGAATAAAAAGAAGATAAAGAATGGAAGGAGAAGGAAGGGTTGTTCTTTTTCTCTTGTTTAAAAAGAATGGAAGGGAAAGGAAAGGTAATATCAATTATGTTGTTTGGATAGAGAAGGAAGAAGAGAAGAAAAAGAGTTATGTGACAATTATACCTCTTCAGAATAGGGAATGAACCATAACAATAAAAGAATAAAAATATAACTTAAACATTTTCTCCTTCCCAAGCTTATCCCTGATTTGGGGGTTAATAAATTTACCCTCGCTGAGGAAGAAATAAGGAAAATCGGTTACTCTCATTCCCTTCCTTCTCTTTCTTTCATCTTCCTTCAAACAAAGTAACTTATTACTTTCTTCTTCTTTTCCTTTTCCTCCCCTCTATTCCCTTCCATCCAAACAGTCTCTAAGCAAGAGATACCAAAATTGATCTTGAGAACGGATAGCAGGTAAATAAGTAGCTTGCTGGCTTTTAATTAGCTCTGCATAGAATACATTTTAAAACTAACAAACCACCTTTTTTTCTTTCTTTTTTTTCTGCAGAAATGTCATTGATATATAGTTTATTGAGGAGGGTAAGCCAAAGAAAAATTTTAACTTTTTATAAGTAAATACTTTTCAAACCAAGCCATAAAAGGAATATCTAACCCTAAAATGATTGATAAACATACAGAAGGAATTAATAGTATAATTTTTCATTTCTAACAAGCTTCCATAGTGAGGTGAGGCGAATGATTGAAAAAAGACTCTAAAGTTGCTGAAAGTGCAAGAACTCGTCAAGGGTAAGTAGATGAATAAATCTAACCCTTCATCGTTACTCTCTACAGCTCTATGCTAAGGAAATGAAAATGCATATTTGTAGCATAACTATAAAGTTGTCAAAAATATAGACTACAGGAATGAAGACAATCTAAGTTTTTCTTTAAAAATCTAATTCTCTCTCCATTCTTCAGCCTAAATATCATGCAGTTTCAAAAAATATCTAGCTTGCTCCAAATGTCCTTTCATGCTGAGGAAACTTTTCAAGTTTTAATTATACCTTTCATAACAAAATGAATTAATATGATCTAAAAGTTGCTCTCCTCCCTCTAGTTGTTATTAGCAACCAACACAAGCCTATAGGCCGCAATGAATACAAGAGCAGAGGATAATTTTAGATATAGGAACGAGTGTTGCTTCTACCACCATGATGGTAGCTGCTCTATGCTAGCTATTGTCAATGTTGTGAGATTTATCTAATTGGTCAAGTTTAAAGAAGAGATGATTCTAGTTGTTTCTCTGCTCTCTAATGATGGCATGCATCTCCACCCTGTTTGTGACTTCTTTAGTTATAACATCTATCTAGGAGACCAAGTTGTCATCTTTGTTACATGGAATATCATTCATCTTATTGATGATCGAGTCAAAGTTTGATCCAATCAATATAGATAATTTTAGACCTATTAAGTTATTTAGGCAAAGTCAAGATCAAGTATAACCTAAATTTATCTCAAAATCTTTGAATTTATGTATAAATCAAGTTGGGTCAAGTTTATATTTATTTTTTAAAAATTTTAGTTATTATTTTGTAGTTAAAATTTAATAATAGTGAATTAAATGTAGTCATTAAAAATTAAATAAGATGAAAAAGAATTAACTTAAACTTTTGCTTTCATTCAAAACTTTTTATTTTATTCAAGTAATTAAATATTCTTAAATATATAAAGTATGATATTTAGAAGTATATATTAATAATTTAAGTGTCGACTTAGTCCTGAATAGAGTAAAATGAAAGAAGTAGATTTATGCAGCCAATCCCATGTAGTTGAAAAAAGGCTTAGATAAATTGAGCTGAGTTGAGTGAAGAAGTATATATTAATACACTTAAAGGCATGACTACCACAAAACCTATTGTACCCTATATTCGAGAGTGGATTCAGGACATAACAATTTGCATGCATGCAAAATTAAAATTCTACCATGCGCAAGGGATCCTATTCACAAATGACTTCAAACAATTAATTCAATTTTGCTAATAATATTTTATAAAATTGATCAAATTCAAATAATATTTATGACTCAATAGCAGAAAGTATAAATAAAATTTTAATATAATAACTAAATTATTAAATATTTCTTGAATCAAAAACTACATCAATTCTCTAACTGCCATATCTCTTACTAAAATTCATGGGCCCATATCTACCTGATCCCTATTCTTAAATCTTTATCTCTAGAAAAAATAACAAAATTTATTTGAGCAATACTCATTAGGCATCTGAAACATAAATTAAATAAATCAGATAAGTATAATGATGCAAACTAATATATTTATAATAGAATAAACTTTTATAATATTTTTATAAATAATTTAAATCATACATGATATTCTAATAATAATGTTAATTTTAAAATAATAAATCTTGTATTCATACATTAATATATGTGATATTAATTTTATAGTTTTTAAATTATGATCATATATAATCCCTGTGATAGAGCCAGTACATCATATAAAATTCTACGAATAGGGATCAGATTGCTACATATATTTCCTTTGAAAATAAGTCCTAGTATCTATCCTATGCCATCTGTCATCATCATAATATGATGGAGTTAGTGTTTCTATACATAATAGTCCACTTATCAATAATTTTACTTGCCATTACTTTCAATCATCATGTAATTTCATAACAAAATTATAAATCATTTTTTCATAATAATCATTTTATGGTAGTAACAATAATGATAACCGATCATAATCTACTTACTTGAATCAAATTTTTAATAAAATGATATGCAAAAAATCAAATTTTTTATTCCATGTCTTACCAAATACATATAAAGTTTCAAAGTAATTTCTAAAAATTAATAATTCAAAATGATTTGCACACTTTAACAATATAATATATATATATATATATATATGCACAGCATATGCAATTAATTCATAAACTATGATATTCTTTTAGCAATCATGAATCATTTATAAAATACTCTTTAACTTATGATTGAATTACTTACATGCTTTAAATAAAATTGATAAGAACTAATCCTCAAATTTTGATATTCAAGGGCTCCATCAACCTTCACTCTCTAAACTATTAATTTAATATCAAAAGATCTCAATTAAACCTCATTTAGAGATAAAATTTCTCAATGCAAAAGATTTTCTATATTTTATAGGTATTAAAAAAAAAAACTTTCTAATTATTGCATGATACTTATTTCCTTAAAAAACCAAAAAAGATAAATATTTTAAAATAAATTTTTAATTCATAACAATCTTTTAAGTAATTAACATGTTTTATAATATAAAAACTCAAAAAAAACCTTAAAAATATTCTTATGAATGTCAATAGTATTTTTATAATTTCTCAAAATTTCATAAGCACTAATATATGTTCATACATTTATTCCTAACTTTTTAATTTAAATTTAAGTAATTTAAATTACATTAAAAAGCTAATTCATTAATATTATGAATATAAATTCAAATAAAAACATTTAATTACATAACTTTTAATAATTTCTAACTTTAACGTAGTCAAATTGAATCTCAATGTAAATTGTGGTAGAGCCCAAGATTATAAATATTGGTCTCACGAAACCATCCTCTCTTCTTGTAGTCATGATGAAATGATGAATAATGTACGTGAGTGGTCCCGCCATCAGTCTTCATAGGGAGCCGAGGGTGCAGGGAATTCCTATTTGCATCACTCAAATTACTTAATATATTTTTAATTTTTTTTAAAATTAAAATTTTAAATTATGCTTAAATCTTTTTCTCACCGTAAAAATTTTTCGTCACACCCCTTCTCTCACCTCATCTGATCGACACCCTCCTCTCCTTTTCTCTTTTTCTTTCTAGAGCGACGACAGTAGTGGTGACGGTTGCAGTGGTAGCGGCAGCAACAAGCAAATACGCGGCCCTCTTATAGCCCCCGGCTTCTTCTTGCCCCTCTGTTCAACCACGTTTGGCCGAATAAAAGGCCCTCTGTTCGGCCATATTCAGCCTGGCATGATCGAATAAAGGCATTTTGTTCGATATGTTCTCTGTTTGGCCTATTAATAGGTCAAACAGTAGCTTTTATTCGACCTAAGCTTTTCGTTTGGCCTTAATAGGCCGAAGGGAGGGACGTGGGAACGGGGGGAGCTTTCCATTTGGCCCACCGAACGAAGGGGGGAGGGGGGTTGTTTCCATAGCACATGAAGTCATGTTTTCATGGCACAAACCGATAAAAAAAAAAAAAAAATTTACCTGTTAGTTGAGTTGGATAGAGACGGACGCATGTCGACATTGCGTTAAACCCGATGGGAGAGGGGGGTTTGTTCAAGTGAAGGTGTGGAAAGAAATTTTTATTATGAAAAGAAATTTTAAGATAATTTAAGTATTTAATTTTTTTTAAAATATAAAAAATATATCGAATAATTCAAGCGGTGCAAATAGAAATTTTCGGAGGGTGCACCGTCTCGTGCAGACTTTCTAACCTTTTTTTCTCAAGATAATTTACGCCGAGGCGGCATTTTGTCAGCATGCGAAGACGTAGAGTCGGTACTCGGTACAGCATCAGTGGGCCTCGGCCTCGCAATCGAAACCGGAACGCTTCTTATTGCGATGGCGAAGATGTCTCGGATGAGGGCCAGCACTCGCTCGCAATCGTGACTTGTTGTTGTTGGCTTCTATCTACGTGCTGGGTTTGTAGACAGCACGGCCAGCGCGCACGAGCTCGTTCGGACCGCTGTCACGGTGCGGAAGAGGTACGGGATTTGCCGGACTGGTTTGAAAGCCGGGTGGCGCGTTAGAGCCGGAGCCGGCTGAAATGGAAAATTTGTAGCCTACCATATAACGTTCAGAGGAACGCTTGGCGACCAACCTTGTAAAATCGTTTTAGTAGCCATAGGCTGGCTGGAAAATTAATATTATTTAAATAATTTCTGTTAATCAATGAAGAGAAAATTAGTTCATAAAAAAAATTTTGTTCAAAGCAAACTAGTTTTTATAATAAAAAATTATGTCGATTTAAAATATGATACCTCAAATTTAATTTCATATTGGATGAGAAAGAAAGTATTGTTTACTTTTAACTCAAATCCATTTGCTATTCATTAACTTGAATTTAAGTTTGAGACGAAAAAAAGGCTATCAATGGAATGACAGTAAAGTTTCATCATGGCATAAAGCTACCCTTGCAACATCAGCTTAATAAAGATGCGACTCTAAGTATAAGAAAAAGTTATCCATTCGTAGTTATTCTTGCAGGACCAACGATTTAACTTGATTCTAACTAGCGTATGCCCTTGCTATACCAATTTATATGGGCTTGAAGCGTTACAGAACCATCATATTCTTCCTCCCCAATCCATTGTTCTTCATCATATCATCTTTTTATCAATTTAATTTTAAGATGCTAATTGTTTTGCATATTAAAAATAATTTAAATTTGTAAAAAAAAATTATTTAAAAAACACACCCTGATCCTTTGTGGGTTACCTCTAAGTTTTAATGATCGATGATGGCAGGAAAAAGTGGTAGCTAATCAGACTTGCATGCCATCATCATCCGTTAAGCATCTCGATCGGTCATGTCTCCGTTCTCACGAAACATTAATTAATGTCCTGCGTCCTAAAAGGTGCACTCTCTAATTTAAGGATACAATATATAATAAATAGTTGGTTAGCGAAGATAAGATCTGTTGATGCCGGATCATCAGATTTTTTTTTATGGTTTTCAGGATCTCTTTTTTAGAAGGAAGAAGCAGCCACCCTCCCCTTCTCCTTCCTCCCTTTTATCCTTTTCTCTTGTACGTGTTATTATTATTATTTTCTTTTGTTGTTTTAATTTTGAAAATCACGTGTAGGATAAGTGTTCATCTTGCATTACGTGGTCATTCGGTGATAATACTTAATAAGGATATTAAGAAACTTGCTCATGAAGACATCTTTTTCATGATGATCTTGATTATCCCAAGGGAATGTCAGGGATAGTGGAGACGTCAGAGTGAGGGAAAAGGGATCTGGCTCTAAAATAGAGGTTCAATGTCTCCTTTTGGTGTTTGTCTTATGCGAACCATTTAAGGCGTGATGATGTTTAGTATTTATCGATTTCTGTTCCGAATATGACGGTTTATCTCGTTTAATGGTTCTGACATGGGGATTATTCTTAAACCGGGGGGCCGTCCAGACTCTGGGGCCGCCTAGGACCGGAGGCGTCTAGACTCTGGAGGCCGCCCAAGACCGGAGGCCGTCTAGACTCTGGAGGCCGCCCAAGACCGGAGGCCGTCCAGGACTGGGGGCCGTCCAGACTCTAGGGGCCGCCTAGGATCGGAGGCCGCCTAGACTCTGGAGGCCGCCCAAGACTGGGGCCGCCCAGGACTGGGGGCCGTCCAGACTCTAGGGGCCGCCTAGGACCGGAGGCCGTCTAGACTCTGGAGGCCGCCCAAGACTGGGGCCGTCCAGGACTGGGGGCCGCCCAGACTCTAGGGGCCGCCTAGGACCGGAGGCCGTCTAGACTCTGGAGGCCGCCCAAGACTGGGGGCCGCCCAGGACTGGGGGCCGTCCAGACTCTAGGGGCCGCCTAGGACCGGAGGCCGTCTAGACTCTGGAGGCCGCCCAAGACTGGGGGCCGCCCAGGACTGGGGGCCGCCCAGACTCTAGGGGCCGCCTAGGACCGAGGCCGTCTAGACTCTGGAGGCCGCCCAAGACTGGGGGCCGCCCAGACTGGGGGCCGCCAGACTCTAGGGGCCGCCTAGGACCGGAGGCCGTCTAGACTCTGGAGGCCGCCCAAGACTGGGGGCCGTCAGGACTGGGGGCCGCCCAGACTCTAGGGGCCGCCTAGGACCGGAGGCCGTCTAGACTCTGGAGGCCGCCCAAGACTGGGGGCCGCCCAGGACTGGGGGCCGTCCAGACTCTAGGGGCCGCCTAGGACCGGAGGCCGTCTAGACTCTGGAGGCCGCCCAAGACTGGGGGCCTCCAGGACTGGGGGCCGCCCAGACTCTAGGGGCCGCCTAGGACCGGAGGCCGTCTAGACTCTGGAGGCCGCCCAAGGCTGCCTTTTATTTATTTAGTTTAACCATTTTGTTCATTATCTATATCATATGCCCCTCGCCCATCTTCCTTGTATACGTGTGTGGCACGCACATGCAAGGGAGAAGGGCGAAAAAATTTGAATTTCGAAAGTTTAGTACGCGTGATAAATGATATTTCGAAAAAAGGGAAAAAGGAGGGGAGGCGTGCATCTCTAAGAGGATGGCGTCTTTTCACTTGTCCGGCTATGCTGACGGACCATCATGTGTCCTTGCGGTGCCCGAAACGTCATGTCTGGCATCTATATATATATTAAAAAGATCATCCCTTTCCTTTAGTTTTCGATTTCGTGTATCTTCCTCCGTTTTTTTTATCTTCTCAAGCCCAGGTTAGTTGGCTTTCTCTTCTTCCTCTTCCTTTTTTTTTATGGATCCTTCCGTAGATAGAAAAGGTAAGGGTCCCATGAAAGAGCCCTCCCGAGAGGAGATTCTCCGAGCACGTCGAGAGGCCTTGGGAGGGGTAATCATCCACGGGGACCAACCCGCTGCCCAATCCACTCAACCCGTGTCTAGGTCATTACCTCAATCTCTTAGGGTTCCTTGCTCATCCGCCGGTCATGAGGTAGAGCCTCCTGCGGTTGTCTCTAAACTGGCTGGACCGGCGGACGTTGCTTCCGTCATGTCTTCGCAGGACCTTAGAAATCTTAGGGCTCAATTTGGAGTTCCTAATGACATTCAGCTTTCTGTCCCTCTTCCAGAGGATAGGGTTACTCGAGGGCAACCAGGTAAGATCGCTCTATACGAAGAGTTTTTTAAGAGTGGTCTACGACTGCCGTTTCACTCTTTTTTTATAAATTTGTTAAACCGATACCACCTTATCCCGGCACAGCTCACTCCCAATTCCATCCGTATTGTATTTTCATTTTTAGTTCTCTGCTCTTTTCATGGAGCCTCTGCTAGACTTTCCTTGTTTAGGTCCCTGTATAGAATCCGAACCCAGTTAGGGATGGGTGGTGGAGTTTTGCCTCAAGACCTAAAAGGGTTCTTAAACTCAACCTCCCATCTAAGATCAAAGGGTGGAAGTCTAGGTTTTTTTATGCGCATTTGGAGGGGTTAGATGGGGATTGGGGTATTCCAGATACTAGCTCAAACCAGAACGCGAGTATTGAAGAAAGAGACCGCGAATTATTTAATACTTTAATTTCTACAATTATTCCCCCTAGTAGGGAGTTGCTATCGAGGATAATCTCCGGGAGGCTGCGTTCGTGCCGGTGTCGCTGGCTGCAGCGCCCGGTGAGCTTCGAAGAATTTATCTTTTCCTTTTTCTTTTTCCTTTTTTAGCTAACCCTATGTTCGTCATTTTGTAGCAATGAAGTTCTCTCGAGATTTCTTGGTATCAAAGCTTCGAAAGAGGGAGAGAAATGAGCGTGATGCGCCAGCGGGGGGCGAACCTAAAAGATCCCGTCAATTAGGATCAGACAGTCAGTCCAACCTCCAGTGGTTATCCCTGAGGCGACCTTAGTAGAAGATAGTGAAGGGGAAATGAGTCCTCCGACGGGGGTCCCTATAGGAGACCCCGTCGAGAGGGAGCCTCCAGAGACCATTCCATCTCCCGCCCAGAGCGTTGGGGAGTCTACAAGGGATGTAGAAGCAGCTAAAGCTGACTTGCCAGGTCCTTCATTATCGACGGAAGTGGATGTTCCTGTTCCCGCCTCATCAGGTACTTTAAGGACTCCGCCCTCAGCTCCCCAACCACCTAGCGAGAATGTTGGATACAGAGTTGTCTATCAGAGACAATCCTTAAACTCGCGATCTTGCCCGATTTCAAGACAAACTGAGGAAGGCAACACAGGCGGAGGCATTCGACACTATGTTCACCGCTGCACTGCAGGTAAAGTCCGATTTGTGTTCCCTTTCTGATCATTAAACTTGAATACTGACTGAGTGCGTTTTGCAGACGGCTAATGGTCTCTTCGTGCTACGCGAAGACTTAGATAGGGCCAAGTCTCGGAATGCTAGCCTAGATAAAGAGTTGGTGGATACAAGGGCCCGAGAATCAAAGGCATTGCATGACCTTCGGGTCATGCGGGAAGATTATCGGACTTGGAGAGGGAGGGCAGAAAAGGAACTGCAGAGTTTGGATGCCCAGCTATGTGAGGTCCGGGCAAGGTTGCTGCCAACGAAAAAAGTTAAAAGAAACTTCCCTCAGGCTGGAACACATGGAGAATCGGGCAGATAGCGCGGAGGCCACCGCCCGTGATGCCATGGAGAAACTGGTTTTAGCCGAGAAGGACACCAAAAATGCTCTCGATAAAGCTGCAGCAGCAATGGTGGAGGCTCAGAAGAAGATGGCTACAATCGAGACCGAAGCTCGGGAAAAGATAGCTGTGGCTGAGGCCAAAGCTCAGGAAAAAGTGGCCATAGCTGAAGCTAAAGCCAGGGACGCTATCAAGGAATATAAGGGCTCCCCAGATTTTGAAGCGGAGTTCCAGGAAGCTGCCCTAGATGCTTTCGTTGAAGGCTTTGAGAAATGCAAGCGGATATTGGCCCGACAGTTCAACTTAAAGGACCTCGAACGTTTTCGACCCGTGGATACGAAGGAGTTTCCGATATGGAGGTCGAAGACGTGGTGAGTGGAGCAGTGGCGACTAAGACTCTTGCTATAGAAAAGCCTCTTGCCGAGGAGCCGGATGTCAATCCTGATGCAGAGGAAGAGCATTCAAAGAACTGATCAAGGGTGTTGAGCTTTATTTTGATTTTAATTTTAGACTCGGTCCCATTTAAGGACCTTTTTGTTGTAAAAATCTATCTGCTGACAGATTTCGCAAGGTTTCGCAGCAGATTAACTTTAAACGAATGAATGTTACCCTTTATTGATTAATATTTCCTCTGCTTAATTCTTGACTCCTATTTGCGGATTAGGACAATGGTGCTACTTGGTTTAGATGGCTCGCCAGTACTCAATTATCCTCGAAGTACAACTCAAAGCTATCCTAATCAAGGATTTATACTTTCTTAGGAATGAGTTATACTTGGACTATAGGGCCATCAAGCTGACCAGACTCTAGGGGCTGCCTAGGATCGGAGGCCGTCTAGACTCTGGAGGCCGCCCAAGACTGGGGGCCGTTCAACTCAGTTCGAGGCCGCTTGAGTCGAGGACTTGAACCTCCTCAGGGGTGAGTTACACCGGCCTGGGGGTGTCCTTTGGACCGTAGGGCCGTCGAGCCGTCCATCTCAGTTCGAGGCCGCTTGAGTCGAGGACTTGAACCTCCTCAGGGGTGAGTTACACCGGCCTGGGGGTGTCCTTTGGACCGTAGGGCCGTCGAGCCGTCCATCTCAGTTCGAGGCCGCTTGAGTCAAGGACTTGAACCTCCTCAGGGGTGAGTTACACCGGCCTGGGGGTGTCCTTTGGACCGTAGGGCCGTCGAGCCGTCCATCTCAGTTCGAGGCCGCTTGAGTCAAGGACTTGAACCTCCTCAGGGGTGAGTTACACCGGCCTGGGGGTGTCCTTTGGACCGTAGGGCCGTCGAGCCGTCCATCTCAGTTCGAGGCCGCTTGAGTCAAGGACTTGAACCTCCTCAGGGGTGAGTTACACCGGCCTGGGGGTGTCCTTTGGACCGTAGGGCCGTCGAGCCGTCCATCTCAGTTCGAGGCCGCTTGAGTCAAGGACTTGAACCTCCTCAGGGGTGAGTTACACCGGCCTGGGGGTGTCCTTTGGACCGTAGGGCCGTCGAGCCGTCCATCTCAGTTCGAGGCCGCTTGAGTCAAGGACTTGAACCTCCTCAGGGGTGAGTTACACCGGCCTGGGGGTGTCCTTTGGACCGTAGGGCCGTCGAGCCGTCCATCTCAGTTCGAGGCCGCTTGAGTCAAGGACTTGAACCTCCTCAGGGGTGAGTTACACCGGCCTGGGGGTGTCCTTTGGACCGTAGGGCCGTCGAGCCGTCCATCTCAGTTCGAGGCCGCTTGAGTCAAGGACTTGAACCTCCTCAGGGGTGAGTTACACCGGCCTGGGGGTGTCCTTTGGACCGTAGGGCCGTCGAGCCGTCCATCTCAGTTCGAGGCCGCTTGAGTCAAGGACTTGAACCTCCTCAGGGGTGAGTTACACCGGCCTGGGGGTGTCCTTTGGACCGTAGGGCCGTCGAGCCGTCCATCTCAGTTCGAGGCCGCTTGAGTCAAGGACTTGAACCTCCTCAGGGGTGAGTTACACCGGCCTGGGGGTGTCCTTTGGACCGTAGGGCCGTCGAGCCGTCCATCTCAGTTCGAGGCCGCTTGAGTCAAGGACTTGAACCTCCTCAGGGGTGAGTTACACCGGCCTGGGGGTGTCCTTTGGACCGTAGGGCCGTCGCAAAGAATTATCTGAAAATCCGCATTCAAATGCATAGGATCATCTAATATTTGAATAAAAACATTACATTACTGGTAATACGGCCGGAGGTTGTCTGCATTCCATGTTCGAGGGATTAGCTGTCCGCTTAAGTCTTCAAGCCGGTAGGCTCCACGGTGAAGGACTTCTCCTACCCGATAGGGCCCTTCCCAGTTTGGAGACAATTTGCCCCCTTCCGCTGGTTTGGATACCGAAGCTTTTCTCAGAACTAAATCTCCTTGACGGAAACTCTTCGAGCGGACGCGGGAATTATAGTACCTCGCCACTTGTTGCTGGTATGCCGCCATTTTAATTCGAGCCCGATCTCTTGCTTCGTCGATGAGGTCAAGATTGGCCCTCAGATTAGGAAGGTTGTCCGCTTCGTTGTAAGTTTCCACTCGGCTACTTGGTAGGCCAATTTCCACGGGAATAACAGCTTCGGAACCAAAGACCAAATTGAAGGGTGTTTCTCCCGTCGGTGTTCTGGGAGTTGTGTGATACGCCCAAAGTACATTCGGGAGCTCTTCTACCCACCTTCCTTTGGACGTATCTAATCTGGTCCTTAACCCCCGCAATATCATGCGATTTGTAACTTCAGCTTCTCCGTTAGATTGTGGATGGCCGACGGAGGTGAATCGTTGCACGATACCGAGATCAGTACAGAAAGTCCGAAAGGCGTTGTTGTCAAACTGTCGGCCATTGTCAGTGATAAGGGTGTGCGGAATGCCGTATCGACAAATAATGGCTTTCCAGAAAAAGGTTTTGACCTTGGCCTCAGTGATTTTGGCAAGTGCTTCAGCTTCGACCCATTTAGTAAAATAATCAATGGCCACTAGTAGAAATTTGCGCTGTCCTGTCGCAGGGGGGAAAGGGCCGAGGATATCCATACCCCACTGAGCGAAGGGCCAGGGAGAAGAAAGAGAATTAGCTGAGAAGACGGTTGCCGTTGAATGTTGGCGTACCGTTGGCATGAATCACATCTTTTTACTAATTCTGTTGCATCCTCTTGCATGGTGAGCCAGTAGTATCCTTGTCGGAGAGCCTTGCGTGCTAAAGATCGCCCTCCAGAATGATTCCCACAGATGCCTTCATGAATTTCCCTAAGGACATAATCTGCATCTACCGAACTAACACATTTGAGGAGGGGCTGAGAGAAGGATTTTTTATAAAGTTGGCCTTCTAGTAGCACAAATTTGGAAGCCCTCCGTTTAAGCAGCTTAGCTTCTTCACGATCAACTGGAAGAACGCCGTCTTTTAGATACCGGATATAAGATTCCATCCAGGCTTCTTTTTGGATAATGGGCAGAGCTTCTTCAGTAGCTTCGATGCTAGGTGTCTCCAGATACTCGATGTAGGTCTTACCCATGGCACTATCCATCGAGGTAGCTAGTCGGGCTAACATGTCGGCCCTAGCATTTTCACCTCTGGGTATATAACTAATAGCAAAGTGATCCAATAAGGGAATTAATGATCTAACTTTATTCAGATATTGAAACATGATAGGGTCACGAGCCTCATACTCTCCTGATACTTGGGCGGAAATGAGCTGTGAGTCGGTGAAGACTCGAAGACTTCTGATTCCCATTCCATGTGCTAGTTTGATTCCGGTCAGCAAAGCCTCATATTCAGCTTGATTATTGGTGGCTTCAAAGAGGAAACGAAGAGCATATTCTAGTACCGTGCCCTCCGGGCTAGCGAGAATGAGCCCAGCTCCGCTACCTTGTGAATTAGAGGCTCCATCAACATGGAGGACCCATGCTTCATGATCCGTCTTCTCATTATCTGACAGAATTCGGGGAAGTTCTTCTTGAGGCTGTTCAGACCAGGTGCATTCTACTAGAAAATCAGCCAAAACCTGAGATTTCAAAGATGCTCTAGGTTGAAATGATAAGTCGAATTCTGCTAACTTGATCGCCCATTTGGCTAACCGGCCAGAAGTGTCTGGTCGTGATAAAATAGCTCTGAGAGGTTGATCAGTGAGAACGACTATGGGATGGGCTTGGAAGTAGGGTCTGAGTCGGCGAGCAGAAACAAATAAAGCGAAGATGACCTTCTCCGTTTTGGAATACCTTTCTTCTGCACCGTGAAGCACCTTGCTGGTATAATATATAGGTCGTTGAACGGCGTGATCGCCGATACGCACCAGGACAGAACTAACGGCCTCCGAAGAAGCCGCAAGATATAGAAAGAGCTTTCCCCTTGCTCCGGTTTGGATAACAGGGGAGGTGTGGACAAGAACTCCTTAAGCTCTTCAAAAGCTTGTTGACAGTCTTCTGTCCACTCGAAGCCATCTGCCTTACGTAAGACTTTAAAGAAAGGTAAACATCTCTCGGCTGATCTGGATAAGAATCGGCTTAACGCTGCTATCTTTCCAGTGAGTTGTTGTACTTCTTTCTTACACATAGGCCGTCTCATATTGAGGATGGCTTGAATTTTCTCTGGATTTGCCTCAATCCCTCGCCGTGTGACTAAGAAACCCAAGAATTTTCCTGCAGTGACTCCAAATGCACATTTGCGTGGGTTGAGTTTTATTCTATGGAGCCGGAGGTTGTGGAAAGTTTCCCGCAAATCAGCGACATGGTCAGTGATGTGGGTGCTTTTTGTCAGCATATCATCTACATATACCTCCATGTTGCGGCCGAGCTGATCCTTGAAGACTTTGTTCATCAGCCTCTGATATGTAGCTCCTGCATTCTTCAACCCGAAGGGCATTACCTTGTAACAATAAATACCTTTCTCGGTGATGAAAGAAGTATGCTCTTCATCTGGGAGGTCTAATTTTATCTGATTGTACCCTGAGAAAGCATCCATGAAGCTAAGAAGTTCATAGCCAGCAGTTGAATCTACTAACTGGTCGATCCGGGGCAGCGGAAAACTGTCTTTAGGACAAGCTTTGTTCAGATCAGTGTAATCAATGCATATTCTCCATCCTCCGCTGGCTTTCCGGACCATAACTACATTGGCCAACCAATCGGGATATCGGGCTTCTCGGATATGACCGGCCATAAGCAATTTGTCCACCTCTTCGTCAATAGCCCTCTGCCGCTCAGGAGCAAAGCTTCGTTTCTTCTGGCGAACAGGACGGCAGTTCGGGTTAATATTGAGCTGATGAGTAATCACCTCCGGAGGGATCCCGATCATATCCGTTACCTTCCAAGCGAAGACATCTGCATTCATTGATAAGAAAGCTAGGAGCTGGTCCCGGACCTCAGGGGAGAGGAGTTCACCAATCTGCACGATCTTAGTGTGATCATCCCCCAGGGATAAGATATTAGAAGTTCCGCTGGTTCTCCTCTCCGCTCAACTTCTCTGGGGTCAAACGACTCGGCGACTGGAGGAATGTTGGCCATTTGAGGACTAGGAGCTAGATGATAGCAAGGTCTGACCGAATTCACCTCTCCGTGCATTACACCGATTCCTTGCTTGGCGGGGAACTGCACCAATAAGCGTTTAGTAGATATGACTGCATCTAACATGTTCAAGCCCGGGCGGCCGAGAATGGCGTTGTAAGCCAGAGGGACCCGAACCACCAGAAAATCCAGCATGACCGTGCTTTGACACGGCGGCGATCCCGCTGTAGCTGGCAACGTAACCTCGCCCTCCACTCGGATGGAATCTCCGGTGAAGCCAACTAGAGGAGCGGCTACGGGCCGAAGAGAATCCAGAGAAAGATTCATCCGAAGAAATGCATCATAAGTAAGTACATTAGCGGAGCTCCCACTATCGATTAAGATTCTTTTTACAGGATGCCTAGCAATCGTCATTGAGACGACGACGCTATCATCTTTTACAATATTATTGCCCGCTATATCTCCCCCAGAAGGGATTACATCATCTAACCCCTCACCCCCTCTCAATCTCTTAGAAGATGAAACTTCTCCGCGAGAAATCATACCTACCATCCTCTCCGTTGGGGGATTATCGATGCTGGCCTGAACGGGAGGAGGCCCCATCAAAGCTGGTACAGGAGGAGCTTCTTTCTTCTGGATGTATTGCCCAAGGTATCCTTTCTGAATTAGCTCTTCAATGGCCTGCTTCAAGTTCCGACATTCTTCAGTGTCATGGCCATAATCCCTATGGAAACGGCAATAGCGGCTTCTATCGCGGGCAGTGCCCTTCTTCAATGGAGGCGGACGCCGTAAATAGGGCTCGTTTTCGATTTCCATAAGGATATGAGTTCGAGGTGCTAAGAGGGGTGTAAGATGGTCCTCCCTGGGAGCTTGATTCTTGCGGCGATCAGTTGGTCGGCGCAAAGGTTCTGGCTTCTTGGAAGGAGGTTCGTCCAACTCCGGTCGAGTAGATCTCTTGCTAGTTCTTCCTTGTGTACCTCTCCTGGATGAGTCAGCTTCGTCGGCGCGGATGTACTTCTGCGCTCGACTTAGGAGATCAGCATAAGAAGAAGGAGGTCTTTTGTCTAAAGAGTAAGTAAAACGAGAGGGTCGGAGCCCCCGTTTTAGAGCCAAAGTGGCTATAGCATCTTCAAGATGATAGACTTCTAGGGCCGCTACTTTGAAGCGGGTTATAAAATCTTTTAAAGATTCTCCCTCCTGCTGCTGCACGGAGAATAAACTGTCTGCTACTCGCGGAATTTTTCGACAAGCGTCGAAATGAGCCAGAAAAGATCTCTCCAATTGCCGGAAAGAGTCAATACTGCGTGAGGGCAGACGAGAATACCAGACCCGGGCCGCCTTTCGAAGGGTGGCCGGAAAGGCCACACATAAAAGAGCATCCGGCGCCCCCTGGACTTGCATGATGGCCTTATAGCTCTCCAAATGATCTAGGGGATCGGTGGTGCCATCATAAGGGTCCAGCTGAGGAAATCGGAACCTCCTTGGAATGGGTTCCTCCATAATCCGTCGAGTGAGAGGGGGGCGAGTATCATAGTCCGACCCCGGCTGATTATTGATTCTTTGACTGAGCTCCTCTAACCTGCGATCTTGCTCTTCCAGACGCTTTTGCATTCTGTCAGCTATACGTCCTCCTGTTGGTTCAGGAGAACTGGAAGGAGACTGGCGGCGCCACCGACGATGATCCGCATATGGCTCCTTCCCCCGTCGTCGCCCAGCAGGTGGGCTGCTAGGGGAACAGGAGACAGAACGTGAACCATCCTCAGAGCCTTCAGAGCATCGCCTTCCAAGAGAATAAGAGTGAAGAGGCTTTGCCGGAGGAGATCTTCTTCGAGCCGATTGTCGGCTAACAGGAGTAGCTGACCTAGGTAATAGAGGTGGCTCAGGCCGCAGGTGGGCTCCTCGAGAGTGACGCTCTTGCATCTGTCGAACCATCCCGACGAGAGTTTGAACTTGTTGGGTGAGGACCGATAATGGATCCTGAGGAATAGCCGGAACCGGTGACGGTGGGGAAAGAACCGGAGAGCTTGGTTTCGCCGGCTGAGAAGGGCTAAGGGCTGCGAAATCATGGTTAGGAGGCGAAAGATGCCCCCCAGACCAATCAACGGGGTCTTCTTCTAGAGATCTGGAACTCATGTTCGTGGAATCGTAGAACAGGTATGCCTCACCGCTCCGACGATGCCCCCTTCCTGGCGCGCCAATCTGTTGATGCCGGATCACCAGATTTTTTGTTTATGGTTTTCAGGATCTCTTTTTTAGAAGGAAGAAGCAGCCCCCTCCCCTTCTCCTTCCTCCCTTTTATCCTTTTTCTCTTGTACGTGTTATTATTATTATTTTCTTTTGTTGTTTTAATTTTGTCCACGTGTAGGATAAGTGTTCATCTTGCATTACGTGGTCATTCAGTGATAATACTTAATAAGGATATTAAGAAACTTGCTCATGAAGACATCCTTTTTCATGATGATCTTGATTATCCCAAGGAATGTCAGGGATAGTGGAGACGTCAGAGTGAGGGAAAAGGGATCTGGCTCTAAATAGAGGTTCAATGTCTCCTTTTGGTGTTTGTCTTATGCGAACCATTTAAGGCGTGATGATGTTTAGCATTTCTCGATTTCTGTTCCGAATATGACGGTTTATCTCGTTTAATGGTTCTGACGTGGGGATTATTCTTAAACCGGGGGGGGACCGCCTTAGACTCTGGTTCCAGGACTGGGGGCCGTCCAGACTCTAGGGGCCGCCTAGGACCGGAGGCCGCCTAGACTCTGGAGGCCGCCCAAGACTGGGGGCCGCCCAGGACTGGGGGCCGTCCAGACTCTAGGGGCCGCCTAGGACCGGACTAGACTCTGGAGGCCGCCCAAGACTGGGGGCCGCCCAGGACTGGGGGCCGCCCAGACTCTAGGGGCCGCCTAGGACCGGAGGCCGCCTAGACTCTGGAGGCCGCCCAAGACTGGGGGCCGCCCAGGACTGGGGGCCGTCCAGACTCTAGGGGCCGCCTAGGACCGGAGGCCGCCTAGACTCTGGAGGCCGCCCAAGACTGGGGGCCGCCCAGGACTGGGGGCCGTCCAGACTCTAGGGGCCGCCTAGGACCGGAGGCCGTCTAGACTCTGGAGGCCGCCCAAGACTGGGGGCCGCCCAGACTAGGGGCCGCCTAGGACCGGAGGCCGCCTAGACTCTGGAGGCCGCCCAAGACTGGGGGCCGCCCAGGACTGGGGGCCGTCCAGACTCTAGGGGCCGCCTAGGACCGGAGGCCGTCTAGACTCTGGAGGCCGCCCAAGACTGGGGGCCGTCCAGGACTGGGGGCCGCCCAGACTCTAGGGGCCGCCTAGGACCGGAGGCCGTAGACTCTGGAGGCCGCCCAAGACTGGGGCCGCCCAGGACTGGGGGCCGTCCAGACTCTAGGGGCCGCCTAGGACCGGAGGCCGTCTAGACTCTGGAGGCCGCCCAAGACTGGGGACCGTCCAGGACTGGGGGCCGCCCAGACTCTAGGGGCCGTTTAGGACCGGAGGCCATCTAGACTCTGAAGGCCGCCAAAATTTTTTTATTTATTTAGTTTAACCATTTTGTTCATTATCTATATCAAAGATCAAAGAGAAATCCAAGCGCGTTTGCTGCAAGGTCGAATGTCATTCCTTGGATGGGAATAATGGGGGTCGTCAATATTTGTCTCCTCTAACGTGGTCGTAATACCCCACATTAGGCCCCAATAACAGCAGCAGCTGGGGACCCTTAAATTTTGCCTTACGTGATCGCAGACTTCCAGCGCTAGTTCCAATTCGATCACTGGCCCCCGTCTAATGTTATTTTTCCCCCACAAGTACAGAGATAGTAGCTGTTAATTGCCCCATGCATGCAGCGCCTCGTCTAAGACCCCCCACGCGTCCACTCCGATCCTCCCTCGTTCTTCTTGAACCCAACCGGAAACATTGGATTTGGCCGCCAAAAATATCACTAGGTATTAATAAAATGATAATATCATTTAGAAGGAATGCATAATCAATATATGAATAAATTAAATATAATAAATATATATAATTTAAAATAAATATATAATAAAATTTTAAAAAATAAAATTAGAAATAAATATATAAAAGAAATGATAGAAGTAGTTCTAATTGAAAATAAAATGAGAGAAAATTGATTACAATGGTTTGGACATATACAACGAAGACCTTTAGATACTTCAGTTAAAAAAAAGTAATCTTTTAATAATTCATAATAAAAATAGAAGTAAAGATAGACCTAAACTTATTGAAAAAAGTTTTAAATTTAAAATGAAGACCTACATGAGCAAATGCTCGCATGGGTTGCTAGCGTTACGCTCGCATAGGTTGTTGGCATTACACTAACGCTCGCCAGATGAGCATTTTGCTAATGCTCGTGAGAGAGCGAGCGATCCATGAAAGCTCACGAAACGATCGCGAGGCCATGAACGGCAGAAATGGCCAAGATATTTTAAAGGTCATTTCTGACATGGTTTTAAAAAGAAGAAAAAAAATAAAAAGATTTAGAATTGAGAGGATTTTTTGAGTAGCCCTACCCAGAAAGAGTTCTTTCATCTCTTTTTATTATTCATAATTTTTTTTATTATTAATCTTTTTCTTAGGCATTTGAAGGAGTTATTAGCTGGGTTGCACCTCTATGCGATCATACTTGTGGTAGGAAGTTCGAATCGAACTGGATCGTTGTACCTTAAAAATATATCACCTACAACCTGTACAAAATGACAAAAACTAGTCCTTAGGGCAGTGTCTAACACATCTCGGTCCAAGCACGATTCTTATCTTCTTTTAATTTAATTTTTTTTTTGTATTTAAATTTTTAGAATAAAATTTTCTAACAATTTATAGGAAGAAATTTTTGCAAAGATAAAAATATTTTTCAATAAAACTAACATAAACAGAAATAATTAAAAAAATAACTATTTATAATTTGAATATCAACTTAGTTTTGAATAGAGCAAAGAGAAAGCGGATTTATATAGCCGAATCCCATGTAGTTGAAAAAAAAAAAGCCCTAGATGAGTTGAATTTAGTTGAGTTGAGTTGAGCATAACTCCTTGGACAAATGTCGAAACACAAATAGTTTGACTCTTGGGGAAACCCATTTGTCCAACGGGTTGCTTCCTATTGTGCCACAGTTTCATTGATCAAAAAAATCTGCTATTTAGGTAATGTTTGATTCATAAAAAGCTATCCCTGGATAAGTATACAGGATAGCATTTATCCAAGGAATAGCTTAAGGGATAACCTTCTTTTTAAAATAACAGCTTTGCCATTGTGATGCCCCTCCTAATAGTCCCACATTGGAAAATTAGGAATTGGTTGAGTGGTTTATAACTGGTTAAGCAAGAAGGACGAGGCACCAATTGGATCCCTTTTTGGGCTGTGGTGGCCCAAGTTGGTGTTGACCTTGTCCGTCTTGCTTTCTTATAACGAAATGGGCCCGTAGGCCTGGGTCGTTACAATATGGTATCAGAGCCTCGCACCAGTCAAAAGTGCAGGAGCTAAGTGCCACACAGGGCAAAGTGCTACATCCATGGGGATGGGAGCTACCTCTTGAACCTCAAAAGTGCAGGAGCTAAGTGCCACACAGGGCAAAGTGCTACATCCATGGGGGATGGGAGCTACCTCTTGAACCTGTGGGGGCCACCTCTAGAATCCTACCTGCCTGGTGGTTGTGATCAATTGCCTCTGGCGATGAGGTCGTCGCCTTTATAAGGGGGTAGATTGTGATGCCCCTCCTAATAGTCCCACATTAGAAAATTAGGAATTGGTTGAGTGGTTTATAACCGGTTAAGCAAGAAGGACAAGGCACCAATTGGATCCCTTTTTGGGCTGTGGTGGCCCAAGTTGGTGTTGACCTTGTCCGTCTTGCTTTCTTGTAATGAAATGGGCCCTAAAGCTGTCACGCCCCAGTCTCAAAATTTTGAGCTAGGATGACAACCCGCCGCATGTCAGGCATGCAAGGCGTCTTGAACTTATCACATAAATCAATACAAAGCAAATTCCATATCCATGATTTATTACAAACCAGAATTATCAGTCTTGGCTATCTGCCCTACACACAAACAAATCTGCTAAATCAATATAATAAAACTAAGTCTTCTTAATAGAAACTCCTTCTATCTCAATTATCCATCTTCATTTCTGAGGCTCTGAAAAACATAATGAGAATTTTATGAGCTCACACTCAATAAGTAAGCCTAATATAATTTCAAAAATTCATTTATCAGGCTATCGTTAGGTTCATGTCATCAGATCAATTAGTTTGAAACTTAATTCAATAACAATTACATTGTTTATACTGTCATTATTTTTCTTTATGTGTCCCACGGCCCTACAATACACATCATGTGTAGCCCTCTTAAATATCCCCTAAGAGAAGGGTCCTGGTACCAGTATCTGTCATCTGTCATATGATAATCTGTTATGTGATAATGTGATAATCTGTCATGTGAGAATCTGTCATGTGATAATCTGTCATGTGAGAATCTGTCATGTGATAATCTATCATGTGATAATCTGTCATGTGAGAACCGCGGCGACACATAAAGTTTTACTGTCATTATCATAATTACATATAGTAACAATATGACTTTTGCAAAACATAATTACATTTAACTGTAATTTAGAGTTTATAAATTAAATAATTTATAAAATTATAATACTTGACTTACTTACCATAGTACACGAATTTCACTTGATAACCCAGCTAATTGAACTCCTCGAAACCTACAGAATCATTTTTCATTATTAAATTTCTAAAATCTGAATTATAAAATAATTCTTAAATTCTACCCAAACCACTTCACGGGCCCAACTTTGGGCTTGAATATCTCTCAATGTATACACCCAAATAGGGAAATAAAATTATCCCCATAAACTAGAATCAATCATGATTCGGCCCATATATTCACTTTGCCATTCTCGGCCCGATACAGGGCCCACAATGCTGCTCAAACAGAGCTCAGAGATAGCCCAATAAGGCTCAAAAATCGGACAGCCCAACGGCCCATTACTCTATTTAACCCCAGCTCCTCTGTTTCAAAAGAAACAAGGAGCTGAGAGTCGCGCTGGCGGCCAGGGCTGCCGCCGGCCAAATTGAAGGCGGTCCGGCCACCGTTGGCCGGACTGTGGCCGACCGCCACCGCGGCCAGCCCCCCATGCTCTCTCTCTCATCAATTTGGTAATTTAACGCATCTTTTCTCTCTCTTCGCCCGCGTGTCTTCCACAGTGCCGGCGCCAATTCCGGCCAAATTGGCATCGGTCCGGCCGCCGTTGGCCGGACCAAAGCCGGCCGTCACCGAGATCGACCTTCCCTCCTCTCTCTCTCTCTCCAATTTCTCTCTTATCCCTCTCTTTCTCTCTCACTGTCATCCGTGGCTAAGGATCACGCCGGCGGCACGGCCGGCCACCACGGCCGGCCGGACCTCCACCGGACGCACGCCCGGCGCCGGTGGGGGTCTCTGACCAAGGCCCAGGCCCGGCGAAGCGGCGAGCACACCGCCGGGCCCGAACCAAGGATCGGACCGGCGGTGAATCGTTCACAGATCGCTTCTTTCTCCTTCCTCCGCCCTCTTCTCTCTCTCACTGTTCTTCGGCACCCCACCGGACGCCGCCCCCGGTGCCGGTGGGGTTGTCGGCCGGGGCTCAGGCCCGGCGAGGCGGCGGGCATGCCGCCGGGCCTGAACCAGCGTCGATACATAGAGAAAGGGGGGGAGCTGGGTTCTGTAACCCGGCTCCTTCCTGTTCTCTGAATTTTTTTTTTAACTTTCTCTCTCCATCCTTCTCTCTCTCATGCATGGACAGGGGACTTACCAGAGGCAGGCGCGCTGGGGAAGAAACGTCCACACGAGGAGATGATGAGAAGGGGGCGTTCAGTATGATGGGAAGGAGGGTTCCACATCATCTTTTATAGGCATTGCAGAGTCCCCAAATCAAGGGACTCTGTAATTAGATATACTTGAAATTCAAATATCTATAGTATATCATCTGATCTCGTGATAACTCTCACGAGCAATTAAGATATACTTGGAATTCAAATATCTAGAGTCTATCATCTGACCTCGTGATAACTCTCACAAGCAATTAAGATATACTTGAAATTCAAATTTCTAGAGTCTATCATCTGACCTCGTGATAACTCTCACGAGTAGTTGAGAAATCTAGGGGATTACATTCTCCCCTCCTTATAAAAATTTTGGCCTCGAAATTGATAACTTTTATTATAGAAAATTAAAGGTCCAAATTTTTGTCCCAAGGATTAACAATCAACTAAAGCTAACAGTTTTCAATCATTAACTATTTTAAGATACAAATAGTCGTGGATACTTTTCTTTCATTTCTTCCTCCAGTTCCCAAATAGCCTCCCTTTCAGAATGATTATTCCATTGCACCTTGACATAGGGAATGGTACACCGTCTTAGAACTTGATCTTTGCGGTCTACGATACGCAAAGGATGCTCCTCATATGATAAATCTTTCTTTAACTGTATAGGTTCATATGCTATGACATGGCTGGGGTCAGAGATATACTTCCTCAACATAGATACATGAAAAACATTGTGTACCCCAGATAGAATCGGAGGCAGTGCCAGGTTGTAAGCAACCTCTCTAACTCTGCTCAAGATCTCAAAAGGTCCAATATAACGTGGACTCAGCTTTCCTTTAATCCCAAATCTCATCACATCTTTGGTTGGTGATACCCTTAAGAAGACATGATCCCCAACCTGGAATTCCAATTCCCTTCTTCTGACATCAGCATAGCTCTTTTGCCTGCTCTGAGCTGTACGAAGACGCTCCCTGATCAAATACACCTTATCTACTGTTTGCTGAATCAGCTCAGGGCCTAGCAACTTTCTTTCTCCCACGTCATCCCAACATATAGGAGATCTGCACCTCCTACCATACAGAGCTTCAAATGGAGCCATCTGGATGCTGGCTTGGTAACTATTATTATATGCAAACTCCACCAAAGGTAAGTGGTTATCCCAAGCTCCACCCAAGTTCATCACACAGGCTCGCAACATGTCCTCCAGAATCTGTATGGTCCTCTCTGATTGTCCATCTGACTGGGGATGATAGGCTGTACTGAAGTTTAGTTTGGTTCCCATGGCCTTATGAAGGCTCTTCCAAAACTGGGACACAAACCTGGTATCTCTATCTAATACAATAGATACTGGAACACCATGGAGTCTCACGATCTGTTCAATATACAAATTAGCCAATCTTTCACTAGAGACCCCAACTCTGAAAGGTAGGAAATGAGCTGATTTTGTTAGTCTGTCCACAATGACCCAAACTGCATCGTTGCTCTTAGGAGTTTTGGGCAGACCAGTCACAAAGTCCATTGTAATCTTTTCCCATTTCCACTGTGGAATCATCAGAGACTGAAGAGGTCCTGCAGGCCTTTGATGCTCGGCTTTCACTTGCTGACACACCAAGCACTTGGCCACATACTGAGCAATCTCCCTCTTCATGCCTTTCCACCAAAAATTTTCCTTTAAGTCTATGTACATCTTAGTGCCACCTGGATGCACAGTATATGGAGAGTAGTGAGCCTCCTTCAAAATTTTAGCCTTTAGCTCTTCACTGTTTGGCACACAAAGTCTTCCTTCAAATTTCAGAGATCCATCTTCCATTATATAAAATTCATTCTGAACTCCTAATTGTACCACTTCTTTAATCCTTTGTAGCTCTAGATCTTCCATCTGGGAGGACTTGATTCTTTCAACTAAGGTCGGCTGGAGTACAAGTGCTGCAATAAGTCCATCAGACTGCTGTACTCTCAGACCAACCTCCCACTTCTTCAGATCTCTCAATACGTGAGGCTGGGAGGTAATCATAGCAGCTAACTCAGAAGAGAATTTTCTGCTCAAGGCATCAGCTACCACATTGGCCTTCCCAGGATGATACTGTAGATTCAGGTCATAATCTTTCAATAGTTCCAACCACCTCCTCTGCCTTAAATTCAGCTCCTTCTGTGTGAAGATGTATTTTAGACTCTTATGATCTGTATACACATCACATGACACTCCATATAGATAATGCCGCCAAATCTTCAGAGCAAAAACCACAGCAGCCAATTCCAGGTCATGAGTAGGATAATTTTGCTCATAAGGTTTCAGTTGTCTGGAGGCATAAGCTATCACTCTTTCATTCTGCATTAAAACACATCCCAATCCTTTTCGAAAGGCATCCGTATATATAGTAAAACCTTCAGATCCCGTTGGAAGAACAAGAATGGGAGCTGACACCAAGCGCTGCTTTAACTCTTGGAAACTTTTCTCACACTCCACTGTCCAATCAAACTTCACTCGCTTTTGGGTTAAGCGAGTTAGGGGTAAGCAATGCGAGAAAAATTCTCCATAAATTTTTGGTAATACCCGGCTAATCCCAAGAAGCTTCTGACTTCTGCCACATTGGTAGGTCGGCTCCAGTTAATGATAGCTTCAATCTTTTTCGGGTCTACAGATACACCATCTTTAGAGATTATATGATCCAAGAAAGATACTTGATCCAACCAAAATTCACACTTCTTCAGCTTGGCATAAAGCTTCTTCTCTTGCAGAATCTGTAGCACAATTCTCAGGTGGTCCTCATGCTCCTTATGGCTCTTGGAATATATCAGAATATCATCAATGAAAACCACCACAAACTGATCCAGATATGGTTTAAAAATTCTGTTCATTAAGTCCATGAATGCTGCTGGGGCATTAGTTAACCCAAACGGCATCACCAAGAACTCATAGTGGCCATATCTGGTTCTAAATGCTATCTTTGGTACATCCCCTTCTTTGACTTTGAGCTGATGGTACCCGGACCTAAGATCAATCTTTGAGAATATCCGGGCTCCTTGAAGTTGATCAAACAAGTCGTCAATCCTTGGTAGAGGATACTTATTTCGCACTATTACTTTATTGATTCCCCGGTAATCAATGCAAAGTCGAAGACTGTCATCCTTCTTCTTAACAAATAGAACTGGAGCACCCCAAGGAGAAGCACTGGGTCTAATGAATCCTCGGTCTAGGAGCTCTTGTAGTTGATCCTTCAATTCTTTTAGCTCAGCCGGGGCCATACGGTAAGGGGCCTTCGATATAGGCCAGTTCCAGGAACTAGATCAATAGAGAACTCGACTTCCCGATCAGGAGGTAAATTAGTCAAATCCTCAGGGAAGACATCTGGAAATTCTCGAGCTATGGGAATATCCTCCAACTTGGTCTCTTCTTGATGAAGGTCCTTGACTACAGCAAGAAATCCTTGACCACCACTCATCAAATATTTTCCAGCCTGCATCGCTGATATAAACACTGAGGCTAGGTGTTTATGACCACCAATAAAACTGAATTCAGGCTGGCTTGGAATTTTGAAGTTGACAGTCTTCCTGAAGCAGTCTACTGAAGCATGATTGGAGGCCAACCAATCCATTCCAAGGATAACATCGAAGAACTTCAGTGGAAGGACAATGAGATCAGCATTCAACCTCCTATTTTTCAAGATAATTGGGCAAGATTTGCATACTGTGCCAACTTTCATAACATCTCCATTTGGAAGCGCAATATGCAGCTCTTGCTCTAGAGGAATAGGTGTCAATGATGCATTCTTGTCAAGATAGATGTCAGATATGAAAGAATGCGTAGCACCCGGGTCAATTAAAGTTTGAGCGTAAGCAGTACCTACTTTAATCATTCCTGGACATAAGTGTAATTTGTTTTAACATTAAGGATTGCACCTACTGTTAATTAACTGTCAATGCATTGCACTAGATAAGACTGTAATACTAGATATAACATTAAAGGGTATACCTATCACCATAGAATTAGATGCGGCAGCGTCCTGCTGAGTGAGGTTGAAGACCCATCCCTGGGTCCTCGGTGGCTGCTGCTGCTGTTGCTGGCTCGTTCCTTGACTTGAAGAAGGCGGATGATCCTTCCGAAAGGGACATGTAGCAATCTTGTGATCAGTTTTCCCACAGACAAAGCAGGCACCAGTCACCTTGCGGCAAGGCTTCCCAGGGTGGGAGTTACCACAATGAATGCAACGAGTTTCCTTATTCTGTGGTTCAGCTGGAGCCTGATGTGCACCCTTCTTCTTGGCCTGAGCAGAGGGTTGACCAGAAGTAGGCCCTTTTCTCTTCTTCCGCAGCTCCCAATCCTTTTGAACAGCATTCATATCCCTCTCAATCACCAAGGCCTTATTCACTACAGCACTGAAAGTGAGGAGCTCAAATGCATTGACCGCTTGCCTCAGTCTGGGTCGCAGTCCCTCAGTGAATCTGGTGACCTTGGCTATTTCATTGGTCACAATATTTGGAGCAAAACGGGCCAACCTGGTGAATTCGGCTTCATACTGGGCCACAAAAAGATCCTTTTGCTCCAACTTGATAAACTCTGATTCCATCTGTCTCTGTACACTCCTGGGAAGTATTTGTCAAAGAATATATCTCTAAACTCTCCCCAGAAAATAATCTGTCTATTCCGACGTTGCTCCTCGACTAACCACCAATCATAGGCTTCTCCTGGAGAAGATAGGTGGCAAATCTGATCCGCTCCATATCCTGACTACCATGGGCCATAAAAGCCTTCTCCATGTCTCGCACCCACCGCTCAGCATCAACAGGGTTGGTGGATCCAGAGAAAGGGGCAGGGGCAAATTTCTTGAAGTCTGCAAAGCTACGGCCAATCCCTACCCAGGATTGAGATAGAGTAGGCTGGGTCTGTGGAGTAGTAGGGTCGGGCTGAGTCTGTGGAATAGGAGGGGCAGGTTGTGTCTGCGGAGCAGTGTGAGTAGGCTGAGCGGACAAAGCCTGTAGAATCTGGTGCTGCAAGTCCCGCATCGACTGCACCATACCCAAGAGAACCTGAAGCATCTCGGTCTGGGGTTGCTGCTGATCAGTCCCGACTGAATTGGCAGGGGCAGCAGCTCCGGTGGCTTCCAGACCTCCTGGTTGGCCAGCATTACCAACCTGGGAACTCTCATCATTTTGTCGACTTCTAGTGCGACGTGCCATTCTTATCTCTTGATAAATTAGTTGTAATTAATATCACTATAAACATTAATTGTTAGGCTTTCGAAGCATAATTTCTGAGATTCCTTTAAATTTATAATTTGTCTCTATGTCACTCTAGTGTTTTGCCTAAAGTGTCATCATGTATATGTCCCTAATGTCATAACCAGTCAGAAGTGCAGGAGCTAAGTGCCACACAGGGCAAAGTGCTACATCCATGGGGGATGGGAGCCACCTCTTGAACCTGTGGGGGCCACCTCTAGAATCCTGCCTGCCTGGTGGTTGTGATCAATTACCCCTGACGACGAGGACGTCGCCTCTGTAAGGGGGGTAGATTGTGATGCCCCTCTCAATAGTCCCACATTGGGAAATTAGGAATTGGTTGAGTGGTTTATAACCGGTTAAGCAAGAAGGACAAGGCACTAATTGGATCCCTTTTTGGGCTATGGTGGCCAAGTTGGTGTGGACCTTGTCCGTCTTGCTTTCATGTAACGAAACGGGTCCATGGGCCCGAGTCGTTACAATATGGTATCAGAGCCTCGCACCAGTCGGAAGTGCAGGAGCTAAATGCCACACAGGGCAAAGTGCTACATCCATGGGGGATGGGAGCCACCTCTTGAACCTGTGGGGGCCACATCTAGAATCCTGCCTGCCTGGTGGTTGTGATCAATTGCCTCTGGCGACGAGGACGTCGCCTTTATAAGGGGGTAGATTGTGATGCCCCTCCTAATAGTCCCACATTGAAAAATTAGGAATTGGTTTGAGTGGTTTATAACCGGTTAAGCAACAAGGACAAGACACCAATTGGATCCCTTTTTGGACTGTGGTGGCCAAGTTGGTGTTGACCTTATCGTCTTGCTTTCTTGTAACGAATGGGCCCGTAGGCCCGGATCGTTACAGCCATCAAGGGATAACTCTAGTTATTCCTGGGGTTTCTAGGGAATAAGTTCAGGAGTTATCCTCTTTGGTTAAACTTTTTTAGAACTATCTCCCTTACTTATAACTTTTGGGGATAAAAGAAAATATCCGGGGGATATCCTCCTTATCTCCCATATCAAACACAGCCTTAGATTCATCTTTCTATGGACATGTGAGCATTCAAACTCTTAGATAGATGAAGTAAATATTTGGAGGTCTCATAAGCAAGGTTGCTGGCAAGTTGACCAACTATTGATCCAACTAACGATTATGGCTAAATCTTCCACGAGAACAACTCTTGAGCTCTGATATAACTGGATGGTTGCTTGGAAACCAAACCATGAACCCGTTAACTCTACACATGGTACTTAAAAACTTGAATAGAGAATATCGAAAGCACTCGATCTAATAATTGCTTCAGCACCAACCTTATTTGGATAAATAAATTCATCAAAACTCACTTTGAAATAATATAGTTGAAGAAGAGAAGAGCAGCTAAAAAATAAGAATTATAGAATCAGCCATGCAATGACATGTCTTAAGGCTTACGTTGATTCTAGATACTTATACAGAATTAAAAGATTTAAGAAATACTTTTTAACTCATATTTTTGGATATACTCCTAATTTTTTTCAGTAGCATTTTTTTTATTTTATTTTTTTTAAAAAAGATGGATAAACACACTAGTCTAGTGCGAGTGAATCCTGATACATCAGAAAACAGTATTTGCTTTAATACAATAGGATAAAGATCTTCCTGCCTCCATGTCCAAAATCTTGAGCGATAGGCCATAGCGACGGCCATCCAATCTGCTGCAGCATTAGCTTCTCTATAAACATGATGAATCTGGACAGAATGAGTCGCCCCAAGGATAGTTCAGATGTCGTGTAGTAATGGATTGTTTAGAACTTGAGTACAGTAATCCTATCGCAACCATCGGATGACATTAGTAGAGTCTCTCTCAATGAAGAGATACTAAGCATGAAGGATTAGAGTGGCGTGCGTACGAAATATCTTTCCAATCTGCATAGAGCTCAGCCAAAGAAACTGAGATGTCTAGGAGACCAAAGCCATCCGTCGCCAATAATACTCCATCAGTTTCATGGATGATAAAAGTTGAGCCAGTGCATCTATAGCTCTCACACTTCAATCAAAAGTGATTTTGATAAATCTTAAAGAAGGAGGTTCCAAGATATAAAGATCGTATGTCGATGCGCAGGTTATCTTTTAAATTGATTTAAAAGTTTAGCTTTTGATATATTTTCGATCAAATGATAATGATTGTTGTTATCATTGTATAATTCGTGTTAGATAAATAATAATAATTATTTTTAATAAAAATGATCATCATGCAAAAGATTCATTATGAATATAGAACATAATGGACCACATCCATGCCGTTTTAAAGCTCGAGGACGTTGAGAAGGGCACAATAATTGGAGAAAGAAGACAAACAGCACCAGTGAATGGATAGGCATAAGCTAGCTGCGAGAAGAGAAACGCTAGCAACAAAATGGTGTACAGTGGCGTAGGTGAAACATCAATCGCATAGTCATTGCATGAGGCATGTCGGTTCTTCGCCAGACAATGCCGGCCAGCCATTGGTGGCCACTATTATTCATTCCATCAGAGATGATGCAACTGATTGATTGCGTGCGCGCGTGTTCGTGTGCGTGTTTTTTTTTATATATATAATTTTTGTGGTAGAAAACGTGGGTGGTTGGCCCTCACCCGAATGGGTTTTCCTCGTCCTTCCTCCGCTGCAAAATGCATTCACGCCAGATAGCGATCGTTTATGATCATTTATTCTTACGGCTTAGTTAGCCGCTTAGCAAATTTTGATCGGGCATCCGTATATATTAATTATTTTATTACTACTATATTATATTAATAATAATAATAATAATAAATAATTATTATTTTTTAAGCTTTTGATTTTTTTGAAATTTTTTTTTTTACATTCAGAACAATAAATTTCAAATATTATTTATTAAACCGTATGCTCATATAAATAATAATAAAATAATATCAATTATTTTTATAATGCATCTAATAACAATTCTATTGTTATTGCATTATTAAATGACTCTTTGTATCCCATTTTAGATGAACAATTATTTCATATTAGATGTGTATCATATATTAAATCTTTCTGCTCAATTTGGCATGAACATAATTTAAGAGGTTATTTCAAAAATTAGAAATATAATTTCTTTTATTCATGCTTCAAGACTTTAAGAATTTAAACAATTATGTATAAATCATAGTAAATATTTAAAAAATTTAAACTTGATGTAATAACTCATTGGAATAGTACCTATACCATGATACATGATGCATATCCATATAAGAACTTATTAAGTGCTTATATTAATGATCGTGGATTAGGTTTGATTGGCATCAAGGTAAAATTTTAGAAGATTTTTTGGTTACATGCTACAAATGTTCTTTAGGTATTTATTATCCCACTTCTTGTTCATTTTTACAAAAAACATATGTAATTAGTAAAAAAATTAAAGAATATATATCATGAAGTTTTAATGCCTATTATATGTAATATGAAAACTAAATGGAATGAATATTGGAATACGATATGTCCATTGCATAACTTAGCTACTATTTTGATCCTAGAATTAATTAAATTAAATGGCGTAAATTTTTTAATTGATCAATATTATAAAAATATGAATCAAAATCCTGAACCTACTAAAGATAAGGTAACACGACTTCTTAATGATATTTATGGTTTATATAATGACAAAATTTATGGATCTAAAATACCTGCTCAAAGCTCTGCTTCTTCTAGATATGGTTTGTCATCTATTTTTTCATTTATTAGAAGATACACACATGTTTCATCTTCTTCATCTTTAAGTAATGAATTGAAAATTTATTTATGAAACGATCTTCATTATTCTACATATGATGAAGATCAAATAGAAAGTCTAGATGTATTAGCTTGGTAGAAGAGTGTTAGAAATCAATATCCTATTATGTCTGCCATTGCACTGGATATTTTAGTAGTGCCGATATTCACGATAGCATCGGAATCTGCTTTCAGTGCAGATTGACGTGTTATAGAGGAAAAATGAAGTATGATGATTGGCGAGACAGTTGAGATGCTTATCTATTTCAAAGATTGGTTGGATGCTTAGGCGAGACTTTAAGATAAAGGTGGACATGACTTTAACCAGTGAAGATGATGATAACACAAATACTGATGACTGATGAGTGAGTCATCTTTTTTTTATATATTATTTTATTTTTTTAATTATTAAAGTGAGTCATCTCTTTTTTTTTGTCTCTATTTTTTTTTTCTTTCTTATTGTATTCTGTTTTGGAGGTCAAGCCTAACCCCTTCTTTTCTATACCATTTTGATTTTAAATTAATAAATTGATAGAAGTTTATGCCAAATTCTCACCATTAATATGACTTCATATTAATAATTTTTTTATTTTTAATAATTTTTTAATTTTTAAAAAAATTATAAAAATTTTTGATTAAGCTTTTATAAGCGATCATGTTAGGTACAGCACGATAAGCCGATACGAGCTGTGCCATATTAAACCAGCAGAATAAATTTTTTAAGCTCAGCATAATATAATTTACTAAGCTATACTAATATGATACTATAGTAATATTGAACCATCTCAAATACAACTTATTTTGTATTGAACCATATTATATCATGGCCGATTCTGTCCAATGCCTACCTCTGTGAGCGAAAGCAAAGGCCGGCAAGGCAATCCTTCTGCGAAGTGCACCACCGGTGTTAGCTTACATGTACCCCCAACCAAGGTGAAAGCGGAAAGGACACCTTCAGTGCTTTTATCTCCCTTCCCAAGAAAATCTCCTCCACTTTGCCCCCTTAATCCCTTCACGTGCCGCCTTCAATGCAAGCCTCCGGAGCAGTACTTCACCTGCTGTAGTGCCACCTTTCAGTAAAAGGCTTAACCTCTGATAATTACTTACTTAAACACTCTGACCCTGTCCTCAGAGATCTTCCCAATAGATTTTGTTGACATCACCCTGTCCTCTCCTCCCTCCCTTCTATGGCAATCTTTGGAACCGCAGCAAAAGATGGCACTGACTCCTCCTTCCATCTCTCCCTTTCCCGCTGGGGCACTGGCCTTGATGGAAAAATACTATGGGAGATACCCTCTCAGAGACGTAGCAGAGAGAGCAGCTGCTAGAGAGCAGAGACTCCTGATAGCTTTGGCGAGAAGGGATGGAGGTGGAGATGAGGAGGGGGAGGAGGGCCACCATCAAAAGCCTGCACCAAGGTAATGCTCCTCTCCCTCCTGCCTTTGTTTTTTTCCCATGAGTAGCTGTTCTTTTCTTTTCTTTTTTCATATTCATGCCTTTGATTGATGGGCCATGCACCTCTCTCTCCTCTGCCAAAGGTCTCTTGGCTCTTTCCTTAATATGCCTCTCTTTTCCTGTTCTGGGCCTGCTTTGCTTTTATGTTTTCTGTCCTCCAAAAGGAAGTCTTAAAAAAATCCCATTTTTCTGCTTTCTGATTTAGATTTTGCGGGCGGGGGTTGTGAGTTCATGATTCACTCGGTGGTATGATATGGTTTAAATTATAGGGGGGGGTTGGAACTGGGGGGGGGGGGGGGGGGGGGGGGGTGGTGGTGTTTGGAACTTCTGTTTAAGTGTCAATCCGTGTTTCTGTTACTTTGTGAGGGAGAGAGAGTGAGGGAGAGGGAGAGAGAAAAAAGGGAAGAGGAGGGAATGATTGGTTTCCTGTTCACAGCTTTGAACCCATGCATGATCAATCATAGGGAGAGTGAGAAACCATGATCCCATTGATGGCTTTTGAATCCATTGCTTTGGCTTTGGGGTAACACCTATTGTTTATATTATCTTTTCGTTTCTTATTTTCATGACGGCAAGCATAATCTTTTGGTTTGATCAATCATACGCAGTTAAAATGATGAATCTTTTTATGTGCTGTCAATCTCATGCTTGTCTTTTGGGTGTTTTACTCTGAAGAAAATTCCACTTCTTTGATCAAATCAAAGAGAGCATGTCATTTGATGTGCCACATGGCCTTGCGCTTGTGGAGTTGGGAGATGCATGATTTTTCTTGAGCTCTGGACCCCCCCTTCCCCAGCTTTTTTTTTTTTTATTGGGCTTGTATGGTGTTTGATAACCCAATTCTGTGAATGCTTTTTTTTTTTTTTTTAAGTTCTTTAAAGAAAAACATCACTCTTTTTAGTCTTGATTTAAATAGTTGTGATGATGATATGTCTGATAAAATGGGTTGTTAATTGTTTTCTCTTTGCTTTCATTTGATCAATGATGTGATTCAATCTTGTATGCTTTTAATGTGGAAATGAATCATTTTCCTCTTCTGGTACAAAGGAGGGTCTTTGGCTTGTAGAGTAAGAAAAGGGGAGGGAGCCATCACTGTAATCTAGTCCTCCATTTCTTTGGTTACAGTTCAGGGTCTGGGGAAGTTGTTGCCTGCGACTGCTCTTTTAGCGGTGGATGGTCTCTCTGCTGTCATGCAGCCATGGGAGGTTGGTTCTTTGAGCTTTAATCATCTATTTTCTTCTTTTCTTCACTTGATACAGATGCAGTTTGGAACTCATGCAGATGGCTTCGCGTTTCAGCTTTTCATGAAGAAAGAAACTATTTTCTTCTTCTGATATCTTCTACCGTGCGTTGGTCTTTAGTAACTTGGCAAACATATTCTCTACACTAGTTTATACTTTGTCACTGTCAACTGGAATTGTTTGCTTTTGTTTATAGGTCTGTCACTCTCTCTTACACCCTTCTTGACTTAAGCTGGAAGTTTGAAAAAGTTTCTGAGGTGGTATGTTACTTACCATCACCATAAGAAAGCTTAGCGTACTTTAAAGTATTTTATTTTGTTTTTTTCTTGAAGAAATATTAAAATGCGGAGGTTGTGCATCTTTCTAGAATTTAATGCTCATGTCTAGAATTTTTTTTTATATATTTTTGTGCATGTCTCTGGGTACCTCGGATGCTATTGTTTCTTTTTCCTTTCTCATGTATCTGTCTTTGCCTGTTGAGTATGAGTACCGTTGTTGGTTGGTTTAAATATGTGGATTCTTCTTATGATTTCTATTCTTCATGCAAAATGAATGGAATGCTGTTTTAATGCCATCATGAGTGGATCTTCAATGGTAAAAAATGCGGAAAGTTCTGCACTTGAAGCATAAAGCTACACATTCTTACATCTTTTCTTAAGTAGATTTGTTGCCGAAGCAGCAGCCATGGCACTGAATATATTTCTAAAGTGGGATGTATGCTTGAATATTAGTGGTTTGCTGACACGACTAGCCTTTTCTCTCACTAAAAGTAACAAGTTTATTTAAGAACAACTAGGCCAAGAACGCTTTGCTAGTTTGACAATGACATAGCTTGACAAGTGCATGTCTTGTGTTGCATGTTATTTACCTCGAAGGGTATTATACTCTGCAACCTGTGACCTACTATAGTCAAAATATGCTGCCTAGGATTTGAGCACTTCGGTTAAGTGGCTTGTTCGATGTTGTAAGAAAGGGTTGGGCTCATGTCCTAATGATCTAACATTTTTGATATGTTTGTGCAAGCAGAGCATGGGAATGAGAAGGAAGAAAATTGTAAATATTTGAAGTTCCAAAGTGTGCAATAAGCAATATTATTTTCTTGTTACTGTAGAAAATTGTGTTATAATTTCTTTATTTCAAAAAGAAGTTGATAGATCTAAAACAGTCGAGCATGTCTCAGTGATGTAAGATAGGCATTCTTTTCTGTATAATTGAAAAATATAAGAAGAGACAGAACTGATAGAAGTCTCGCTTAACAAGAATGCAGGCAAAAACAATCTAACAATATGCTGATTTCTTCTATACGCTTGAGCTTGCATCTTCCTCTATGGAAGTCAACCGACAGCTTTAGTTCACTCATGCTTGTCAAACATCAGCTTTGGTACACTTTGTCCTAGGAATAGCTTAGATATCAAACTTCTGCCACCCTAATGATTCCAAATATCAGCATTTTAAGTGTTCTTTAGGTTAAGATGTTCTCAACTCCATTTTTATTGTTTTAGACTACATCCTCTTGCCCATATCTAAGAATAGGAAGAACTTATTCTCCTGTGGATTTATGAGAAAGTAGAGTAGGGACATGTTAAAGCACCTTCTTTGTGTCTTCCATGGCCGAGTTAGCCAATGCTGAGTTTTATGTGATCTTTCCTGCACATTTCTTTGTTTTGCAACTTTACCGTTGATGTCATCAGTATTTCAAGATCTGTCTGCATGACCTCTTCTTAAATCCAGTTCCAGCATTGAATTACACAAAACAGCCAATCTCAGTGAGATGCTTATTCTTAAAATAACCATCATCCGTGCAGCTTAGCCTTCACCACTAACTCAACAGTTATCTGCCAAGACTAATATAATATATCAGAAAACTAGGGCACCAGAGATTGAGATAGCTCTGTTGTTTTCTATTGTTTGATTTATCTAATGCCTGGCTAATTTGTTTCAGTGTATTTTGTTATTAAGCCAATTTTGTAAGTGCTGATTTTGAGGCATATCTTTTCCGTATAGTGTTTAGCTTTTTCTTTTATGTAGATACTGTAGCTTTGATATTCTGTTCTTAATTGCTTTCTATTCCTCCAGGCGTATATCATATCACATGACAATGGATACAAGGACCACGGTCGTAAAAATTGTCCATTTGGTTGTTTGCTGTTGGTGAGTTCCTGTGCTTATTTCTCCAGGTGCAGACATACGAAGTCCAGGAATTCATGACTTGGAATGCCCAGAAGACATTGGAAGCATCATGACTGCAGCTCATTTAAATCTTAGCAGTAGAAGCTCTGTTTAATCTGTAGTTGAATCTCTGAAACTTGCTTGCAGTTGGTTATCATTGAAAGAAAAGGAGCAAGGATTGCCTTGATCCTCCATTTTTCTTCCTACATGTTGTTATGATTTTCCATTAGTGTGATGTAATTTGGGTGCCACTGGTATGATGACTTAATCAGAGAGATTCTGGAACAAGTACAGTACAGTAGGTTACAGCAGTGCTCTGTTAACAATTTCCTCTGAGCAGACTTCAATTTTTCAGCACCCCATGCAATGGAGAACAATGTTTTTAATGCTTCACTACGAACAAAAGATCATGATCACATGGACATTGATGCAGTTACATCCAATATGGTTTTAGGCCCATTCATACAATCAGGTATGATAGATCATGACAACAATGAGCAGATGATAGCTGGAAATGTTTTCTACCCAACATTAACAGAAGAGATCATGAACAATTTTTATACAGCAAATCATGGTGCTATGTCCAATTATGCATCAAGAGGAAATGCTTCCTTCGATGATTCTATTGGGAAAACTGACCTGCGGGAGCATCTTATTGGAACTTCTTTGTCTGCTACTTCGCTTGCCTACCTTTTGTCTGGCTCCCCTACTTTGCAGGAAGATCTTGCCGGTTTAGGTATTTCATCCACTTCAACATTGCCACTGGATGAGGTCAGAGCTTTATCATGCAGAGACCGTTGCAATACTGTTGGACCACAGGTTGTTGCAAGTTTTTCAGGATCCAAAATTGATGCCAATCTGAATTGCAAACTTGGCTGCAGTTGGAATGCTAATGAAGCTAAGGATCACCAAGTTCCTTCTAGTAGAATAACTAGCACTGTTCAACCATCTTATCATGTCATAGGAGGCTCAGAGCCTGGATGGGATTCCAATGCATCTACCACAAGATCTGATAATTTATTGAGTCATTGTGCGCCTAATAATGAGCTGTCCCTTGGGCTTGGCTCTTGTCAGCCTTCTATTATGAACATGCTTAATGTACAAGATCACTGCTCAGAATTAAGCCGCTCTGAGTTAAATCAGGTTATATCAAAGGATGGTAAAACACCAGATGCTACTGAATTTCAGGATTCCTCTTGTGTTTTCAGTTCTTCACAAAATGTCAAAGTGGGAATGGCATTGGGACTTGCACAAACCTTCACTAATGGTGAGGAGCTATCTCTATGCTGTAATCCTTCTCCCTTCCATTTTCATCGCATTCTTTTAGGATCAAGATATCTCAACATAGCTCAACAAATACTTGCTGAAGTTGCAAGCTGTGCAAAGCTGGATGACTTGCTTGGTGGGATTGAGGGTGAGGCAAGGATGTCCTTCTGTTCTAGTTGTTCGAGTGAAAGAGGAATTAGGGGGGTGGGCTGTGATGAGTTTACACTTTCTTCTGGTGAAACCAAATCTCAGGGCCATATGGACCCACAGCAAAGGCTGGAAACTGCCAAAGAGAAGTCTCAGCTGTTGGTGATGCTTCAAATGGTATGCAAGTCACCTCTATTGGCAATTTTATCTCAGATTGTTTAACATATTGATGATTAAGATCCAGTGCTGCTTGGCACTTTAGTGCTTTATTGGTTGTTGTTTGTGATTGATGGAACATTCATCTTCTCTCTTCTAATCGATCTTATTCTGGTTTTGATAAAAGCCATCTGCAATCCCCTGCTCCCATCTTTAATTTGCCTATTGATAATGAAACCATTGCTCCCTTAAGTCCTGATTCCTGAACAGCATCATGGATGTCCTGTTTGGTACTTGTTTATAATCCATTTCACACATTCTGTTTTATCAATCTGTTTGAAGTTGAAGTATTTTTTTCTGGGAACTATGTTGCATGGATTTATGAGGACAATATCTATATTGTGCGAAGAAGCTAGATCTTTCTGGGGTTAATAGAGCAAACAAATAGAAAATAAAGAGACGATGGTTTACTTGGTTTGGCCTATGGCCTACATCCATGGGTAGGGACAATTGGAGAAAGCTCACTATGGTGGAGAAGTATAATGAAGAGGTGAAAATAGTCCAAAATAAAACCTCTTAATCTTGATATCACTTGAAAGCCTCAAATCCAAGACATAATGCCCAAACCCTTAAAGTGGCCAAAGAAGAAGAAGAAGAATACATAAGCAGGCACCTTAAAAAATTGGGCCCATGCGGTGCGCCATAGCCCCCATGGGCTGAGATACCAGCCAAGAGGCTCTTTTAGCAGTGTCTGTTCTAAATACAGACCATAAAAATCCATGTTGCATGTGATTAGAATAACTTCTAGCTTGTACTTCTTGTGCATGCATCTCTATGGTACTGCAAGGAAGAAGGTGGTTGTCCTCTCCCAGTGCCTTGTCTCTTTTCAAAGGATGTAAAATGATTTAGACTTTAGACCTCTTCAAAGTGGGATTGGACAAAGACAGCAAACTAAATTCATAGAAGTAACATGAATATGGAAGTTGGGTTCTTCCCATATAAATATAACAACAAACACTGTTAGGGAAACCAGGTATCTAGTACCATGGAATATGTTACTCCCTTGTCCAAGGCCCTTTGATGGTTTAGATGCGGTATTGTTTGGCTTGATTTGATCACTCCTAAATACAACCTTGATCTGGTCTCAGAATGTAACCTGGAGATGGTTCTCTGGTTGAATGCTTGGATGGTAATGACATTGCCGTGTATGGAACTTGACCTCATGAACCCTAACATGGCCTATTGTTTCTCAGTAGCAATGGTATCTCGTCTCCTGATGCTATGTCCCAGACCTGTTTATTCTCCCATATCATCATAATGCATGATTTCACACACATTATGCAGTCATGTGCTCTATAAATGAATACCCCTACTTCAAGGAAATGTGTGAGCTGCTTAGTTTGAAAGTTCATGGTATGCTTCAGTGGTTAGTTAGACAATGATCTGATAATGGATCATCGCAGCTTTGGCAGTGCCTCTGTCTAGCACAAAGGATGATCCTTCTAAGTGCTCAGAAGTAAAATAAAGCAACTGAATTATTTATTAGGAATATATTTCATTGGCATAGTTTCTACTTCCTATTACTTATGACAAATGTCCTTTATTTCCTCATTAGTCTTTTGTTAGAAATAATAATACAGTCCTCCCCTCTGAAATTCAGATCGACTGTAGATACAATCAGTGCTTAGATCAGATCCAGAATGTGATGTCTGCATTTAATAAAGCAACAGAGTCCGTGACTCCTCAACTGCACGCCCGCTTTGCCCTTCATACAATCTCTGAGACTTATAAAAACCTGAGGGAGAGAATTACCAGCAGGATTCTCTTGACTGCTCAACAACTAAGCAGTGAATCCACCAAAGAACAGGAGAAGGCCCTTGAAGCTTCCTTTATCCAGAAACAATGGGCTTTGCAGCAGATGAGGAAAGATAATCAATCTTGGAGACCTCAGAGGGGCTTGCCTGAAAAATCTGTATCAGTTTTACGAGCATGGATGTTTCAAAATTTTCTTCACCCGTAAGTTGCTTACTTATCGGATGCTCGTAAAATAGAATCATTGCTGCGATTGTAAGTCTTGATAAGTGACAGTGGATTTTGATTCTGAATGTGTTTAGAAAATCTTTCAGGTACCCAAAAGACAATGAAAAACATTTTCTCGCATTGAAAAGTGGACTGACAAGGAGCCAGGTAGAAAGATTTCCAAATTTATCTGTGAGATCTTTTCATATATTTGTGTTTCTCATTTTGTTTTAATAGCTGCAGATTGCTAGTCTCCCTCTTTGAAACCATGTTATATTAAAGGACAAGATCAGTTCATATTACTGATAGAAATCAACACACTATTTGGGCAAAGAAAACTGCTCTAATAGCCCAACCCATGTAATTGGTTCTGGAAAGTAGTATAATCTTTGATCAGTTATTGTCTTTATCACAATCTCAGGTATCCAACTGGTTTATAAATGCACGTGTTCGGATATGGAAACCCATGATAGAAGAGATGTATCTGGAGTTTAGTAAAAGGAATTGGAACGAAGGAGTTACAGAGACTGATCGACGGAGCCATCAAACAGTCGGCAGAGAATCTAAATGATCCAAGTATGTTTATTTTGGTTTTAATGCATCCTGTACCTGTCTGATCGGTGGATGGTTCATGCTGATTCATCCAGTCCAAAATGTAAGTTTTATTGCTTTTGGTTTACTGGTGGCGTCTGATCTATATTGCAATTTAGTTATATGTTGTTTCTTGAACCCATGAAACTACTGGGGGGATAATGGGATGTAATGATCCTTTCAGCAGATGATGGGATACTTCTGTTCTGGAGTGCTCAATTGTTCATTTTGGTATTTCCGGTTGATTGCAATCTACGCATGAAACGTTTCACAATAATGTCCATGACATGCTGGTTCAAGTTACGGGTTAATAGTGCAAAGATATTATGCACAGAACCGAGGGCATAGCTTTTCATGAAGTATGGATACGATGCATGCTCAATACTCTAAATTTATAAACCATAAAACATGAAATGGGATCTGTTGCTTCTTTTTAAATTGTCAAGTTTGTCAAAATTATCAGCACAATCCATGGTAATAGTGAATGTAAGTGCTTATGAATGCTCCTTGGGCAATGCAATAGTTCTTAAGGCCAGTATTTGGGTCTCAGGTTCTTATTCCATTTGGTTGGTCTGTGCATCAAATGTTTGTCCACTGTATTAGGTGTGTCTTGAATTTTTTGGCCTGATCTGATGCATAATTTGACTGGCATTCTTTGGAGAAAACTTGAGCAGAAAATTTTCTGTTGTTTGTGGTGGTAGCATAGGGCTTGGGCCGATAAGCCTATGTATCCATGGTATGGAGCCCCTATGGTACCAATTTTATATAAAAGTATATTTTAGAAAGTTATTGTGAGATTGAAAGTGTTTTGAGATTAGGGGTTTTGGAGAGATTTGTGTTGTATTCAGGACTTTTAATCTTTTTGATAGTGGAATTTCTCCACTGAAGAACTTTTATTTATCTTTTTTTCCTTCTTTTCTTAATTTTCTATGATCTTTTCTTTTTCTTTTATCAATTTTTATATTCGCTTGCATCCATCATATTATGCTGTCCGGGTTTTGTCCTAACAGGCTTATAATTCAAACATGGGGGACTTCAGCGTTTCAGTTCTTTATCACATGCCTCCTGGTAGACCCATCTCTCTTACCACTCTCCAAGCCTGTAGTACTATGTCTGTCATGGGTGCAAGAAATAAACTTGCGTTCAATCAAAGGCAGAGCTACCAAGTTTCTTGCACTGAAGGCAGAACAAGCTCACTGTTGTAATCTCATTCTATCCAAACCCATCTTCGCCACTTCTCATTAAGCTAGTACTGTATGTTTGGTTTCTCCCCATTTTTATACATAATTTTTTATTTTTTTGGAAGGATTGTCACCCTACAATATGCTGCATTGGCTTCCTGTTGTGTTCCCTTCATTTGTGGCTTAAATTACAAACAGGATCTTGCCATCTCGGAGATGCCACCAATGCCTGCCAAAATGAATATACTATCTATTATATGGCATTAGTGCAGCCTCTCTCCAATAAGCTTTTTACGGACAGAGATTTGCTGTGGTCAAGCTTTGTCTGGATTCCATAGTAACAATTCAAAACAATGCCCAATCCAATATGGGCTCTAAGGTAGTATTTGATAGTCCAAAAGCTATTCTGGATAAATGAACAGGATATTATTTATTCAGAGGATAGTGAATAAGCATTTTTTTAAATTACAAGTCTGCTATTAAGGGATAATTTTAGTTGTTTCTGAGTTTTCTAGGGAATAAATTCAGGAGATGACTTATGGTTAAACATGTGTTATTCTCTTTGATTAAATTTTTTCAGATCTATCCTTTTTAGCTATAGTATTTAGGAATAAAGGGGATATTTAGATATATTTTCTCTTATCTCTTTTATCAAACACTGCCTAAAAGGGTTTTTAGATATTAGGCTGATGCAGAAAGAGATCATATGTTGAGCCACTGGGACTAAAGAAGTTAAGATGGCCGAAGGCCCTTTCAGGTAACAAGAAAGATGAGAGGATTACGCTTGCAGCCGTATGCTAGCTTCCATGCATGGATGAGGGATCCGAGGCCTCTTGGGGTGACGCATATTCTTTCCGACTCCCATGTCCACCTTGACATCCATGAATCATTGGATCTTGTCTATGTTCTTCCCTACGTTTTGTCCTTGGTTTAGTAGAAAAATTGAAATAAATGGTTTATTGTACTTCAGCGTACTTTTTGTTGGGTCTCATGGCATTTTAGTTCGCTTGGAAGTTTACTACCAATGCAGTTTATTTAATAAAACAAAGTTTTTGGTGGCCTGGTTGGGCAAGTGGGAGTTGGGTCCTCCACTCGGCGTCTTTAAATATTAGCTACCATCAAAATCATATAGTTATAGTCTTCCTTATTATTTCTCAAAAAATAATGTTCCTATTTGTGTTTCTTATCTAAAACTTTCTTATCACTTGATGAACATTCGGTACTTTTTCTTTCTAAGATTCTGCATTCACTTCTGACCATATTGATCCCAAAGGCCACTGACTGTTTAGCAGGGCCCCCCTCAATCCCGACTGCATATTTTATAGTAGGAAAAGTCTTTTTGAATTATGCGCGGTGATTGATTGTGCAGGCATATGGCTGCGCTTGCGGTATATAAAAAAAAAAGATAAAAATGTTTTTGAGTATGCATGATCATACACAAGCATGATTAATCATCGCATAAGATGCTCATGTTTTGCATTGCATTGCGCGCGATGCACAAGAGCTTCCCTTTATCGATGCCTTTGTACTGCTTTTGTTCTTATGTCTACTAAAACGTCAGTCCTTTGAAGCCCCTAATCTGAGTTAGTCTAAATTACTCAGACCTTGTGTTATTTGGAGGAAATGGAACGAGTCCTTTGCAAAACTGTTGTTATTGGTGTGTACTGGCTGATTCACCTTCAATCTCAGCGATCATCCAGAGATAGATTAATTGCAAATATTTAAATCATAGATAAATAGAAAACTCCATATCAAAACGAAAATAAATTAAATGCATCACCATGTATTTAATCTCAAGTATATATCATAACAAATCGTTGTAACATTTCCCTCAAGTGTATCTAAAACTTATTACCTGGTGTTGCTGCTGAAATCTATCCTTCGGTTCGGGCGCGATCGGACTGCAGCGTGGGCTCCCTTCTGGGCGGACCTGCAAGATAGTCCTCACGCGAGAGGTGTTGGGGGTGGCCCTCTGCGGAAGATCCTCCGACGCTCAAGTCAGTGGAGACCAGCAATCAACAAATATGGAAAGAAGGATCCTCCAGAAAGAGTTCCTCCGAGCTCTTGTGGGAGCTTTCATGGCGGAGTGTGAGAACTGCGAATAAAAAATGGGCATCGAATAGCCGTACCTAAAAGGTTGAAGGTGGTAGTATTTATAGGCGGTCACCTGACTTCTTGGACGTGCTCTGGATGAGGTCTGAAAGTTGTTGGGATTCGAAACGGATTCGAATCAGGTTGTTACAGGGCCGGTAGGATCCGTATCTGATTAGTTAGAGGATCGACGGCTGGGAGAGCTGGCCGATGGCTCGAGACTCAGTGGCTGCGTGGTCCCTAGGCCACTATTGTAGGTCCTAGGCCACGTCTTGGCATGATTCCTTGTTTGGAATCTTATTCTGTTACAGTGAATTTGAACTCTCCAGCGCCAGATTCCGCAGAGGTCTGAAGTAGCTCGGATCGGGTGGCCGAGGAATGGTCTAGCCTTGATGGCAGAAGCATAAGAATAGCTCGGGTTGCCGGGGCATAAGGTTGGCTGAATCTACCGAAGTATAATGTGGTCGGCCAAGTCGGACTTCTATGAAGCATGGAGTCAAGAACTCCTTGTCTTGGCTTCATGACGCCATCCTTCCCGTGCAAAAGGTGCCAAGGGGGGCCAACATGGCAGCCATAAATGCCTTAATGATGGAAGGGAATAAGGCATTAAATGCCTTAAAGCAGGTGGATGCACATGGCCTTTATGAGGCCATAATTGCGTTGGTGCGAAGAAAATAGCGCGGTTGTGAAAATCGAGCTAGAGTGCCAAGGTATATTGGCCGAGGCATGTTGGCCGAAATATATTTGACGAGGCATGTTGGCCGAAGTATATTTGCCGAGGCATGTTGACCAAAGTATATTTGCCGAGGCATGTTGGTCGAAGTATATTTTCCGAACTATATTTGCCGAGGCATATTTGCCGAAGCATGTTGGCCGAAGTATATTTGCTGAGGCATGTTGGCCGAAGTATGCTTTCTCTTTTCTTTTTATTCCATTAAATGCTTGCCAAGTCATTATGACCGTTTCTGCACCATTAAATGCTCTAGCCTATTGACTACTGCCGGATATTAATGAGGGGCCCTTAGGAGAACCCACGCACATGACGTGGCCTTTTTTCCTTTTGTTCTCTTTCTTCATTATGACGAGACGCTCGTTGCTAGAATGTTGAGCCAGAGCGTTTGGATCGGGCGCGACCCCATCGCCAATGTGAGCGATCAACAATATAATGATGATTTTACCCCTCAACACATGCCCCCCACTCCCTAGTCTGAAGTGTAACTTCGGATATAGGGAGTAGAATTCTGGAGCAATCTTATTTAGGGGACGTGTCATTCGATCCTCTGTAGAGGAAGTGTTTATCTCTGTGTAGGTTAGAGAAAGGCATGGGTGGCCCTCTTGCTGAAGTAAAATAAGGTACTTTAGTTGTACTAGAGTGTCCGAGAAATTATCCGGCTGGGACGAAGCTTTGGTGTTGTATCACTTGGATTGGCCGAGGCTGCGGAAATATATCACTTAGTCTTCGGCCGAGGCTTTTGATAATAAGAGATGCACTCCGGCTCTGGCCGGGGCTTTTGATGATAAGAGATGCACTCCGGCTCTGGTTGGGGATTTTGATGATAAGAGATGCACTCCGGCTCTGACCGGGGCTTTTGAAGATCAATAAGAGATGCACTCCGGCTCTGGCCGGGGCTTTTGAAGATCAGTAAGAAATTCCCTCCGGCTTTAGCCGAGGGTTCCAACATGTCACTCGGTCTTGGCCGAGGTTTCTGTTAATAGGTGATGCCCTTTGGCTCTGGCCAAGGCTTTTGATGATAAGAGATGCACTCCGGCTCTGGCCGGGGCTTTTGATGATAAGAGATGCACTTCGGCTCTGGCCGGAGCTTTTGATAATAAGAGATGCACTCCGGCTCTGGCCAGGGCTTTTGATGATAAGAGATGCACTCCGGCTCTGGCCGGGGCTTTTTATAACCTGCTTCTCATTGTAACTTTCAAAGAGAGTTATAAAAATTTCGCAGGCCTTTTAAAAACTAAACTTAATTCAATGAATAAAAATGGGTCTAGAAAGAGCGTACTTTTATGGATGAATTTATTACTCGGTTGTTGCCGAGCCTTCAGAAATATATCACTCGGTCTTTGATCGATGCTTTGGAAATTTATTACTTGGTTGTTGCCGAGCCTTTAGAAATATATTACTCGGTTGTTGCTGAGCCTTCTCAAGATGCTACTCGGTTGTAACCGAGGCTTCCAAATATTAATTGCTACTCGGTTCTAACCGAGGCTTCAAATAATAAATTACTCGGTATTGCCGAGCCTTCCAAGATGCTACTCGGTTGTAACCGAGGCTTCAAATAATAAATTACTCGGTGTTGCCGAGCCTTCTAAGGTGCTACTCAGTTGTAACCGAGGCTTTCAAATATTAATTGCTACTCGGTTGTGACCAAGGCTTCAAATAATAAATTACTCGGTGTTGCCTAGCCTTTCAAGATGCTACTCGGTTGTAATCGAGGCTTCAATAATAAATTACTCGGTGTTGCCGAGCCTTCCAAGGTGCTACTCGGTTGTAACTGAGGCTTCCAAATAAATTACTCGGTGTTGCCGAGCCTTCAAATAATAAATTACTCGGTGTTGCCGAGCCTTCCAAGATGCTACTCGGTTGTAATCGAGGCTTCAAATAATAAATTACTCGGTGTTGCCGAGCCTTCCAAGGTGCTACTCGGTTGTAACCGAGGCTTACAAATAAATTACTCGGTGTTGCCGAGCCTTCCAAGGTGCTACTCGGTTGTAACCGAGGCTTCCAAATAAATTACTCGGTGTTGCCGAGCCTTCAAATAATAAATTACTCGGTGTTGCCGAGCTTTCCCAAGATGCTACTCGGTTGTAACCGAGGCTTCCAACTATTAATTGCTACTCGGTTGTAACCGAGGATTCAAATAATAAATTACTTGGTGTTGCCGAGCCTTCCAAGGTGCTACTCGGTTGTAACCGAGGCATCCAAATAAATTACTCGGTGTTGCCGAGCCTTCCAAGGTGCTACTCGGTTGTAACCGAGGCTTCCAAATAAATTACTCGGTGTTGCCGAGCCTTCAAATAATAAATTACTCGGTGTTGCCGAGCTTTCCCAAGATGCTACTCGGTTGTAACCGAGGCTTCCAAATATTAATTGCTACTCGGTTGTGACCGAGGCTTCAAATAATAAATTACTCTGTGTTGCTGAGCCTTCCAAAATGCTACTCGGTTGTAATCGAGGCTTCAAATAATAAATTATTCGGTGTTGCCGAGCTTTCCCAAGATGCTACTCGGTTGTAACCGAGGCTTCCAACTATTAATTGCTACTCGGTTGTAACCGAGGCTTCAATAATAAATTACTCGGTGTTGCCGAGCCTTCCAATATGCTACTCGGTTGTAACCGAGGCTTCAAATAATAAATTACTCGATGTTGCTTAGCCTTCTAAGACCGAGGCTTCAAATAATAAATTACTCGGTGTTACCGAGCCTTCCAAGGTGCTACTCGATTGTAACCGAGGCTTCCAAATAAATTACTCGGTGTTGCCGAGCCTTCAAATAATAAATTACTTGGTATTGCCGAGCCTTCCAAGATGCTACTCGGTTGTAACCGAGGCTTCAAATAATAAATTACTCGGTGTTGCCGAGCCTTCCAAGGTGCTACTCGATTGTAACCGAGGCTTCCAAATAAATTACTCGGTGTTGCCGAGCCTTCCAAGGTGCTACTCGGTTGTAACTGAGCCTTCCAAATAAATTACTCGGTGTTGTCGAGCCTTCAAATAATAAATTACTCGGTGTTGCCAAGCTTTCCCAAGATGATACTTGGTTGTAACCGAGGCTTCCAACTATTAATTGCTACTTGTAACCGAGGTTTCAAATAATAAATTACTCGGTGTTGATGAGCCTTCCAAGGTGCTACTCGGTTGTAACCGAGGCTTCCAAATAAATTACTCGGTGTTGCCGAGCCTTCCAAGGTGCTACTCGGTTGTAACCGAAGCTTCCAAATAAATTACTCGGTATTGCCGAGCCTTCAAATAATAAATTACTCGGTGTTGCTGAGCTTTCCCAAGATGCTACTCGGTTGTAACTGAGGCTTCCAAATATTAATTGCTACTCGGTTGTGACCGAGGCTTCAAATAATAAATTACTCAGTGTTGCCGAGCCTTCTAAGATGCTACTCGGTTGTAACCAAGGCTTCAAATAATAAATTACTCGGTGTTGCCGAGCTTTCCCAAGATGCTACTCGGTTGTAACAGAGGCTTCCAACTATTAATTGCTACTCGGTTGTAACCGAGGCTTCAAATAATAAATTACTCGGTGTTGCCGAGCCTTGCAAGGTGCTACTCGGTTGTAACCGAGGCTTTCAAATATTAATTGCTACTCGGTTGTGACTGAGGCTTCAAATAATAAATTACACGGTATTGCCGAGCCTTCCAAGATGCTACTCGGTTGTAACCGAGGCTTCAAATAATAAATTACTCTGTATTGCCGAGCCTTCCAAGGTGCTACTCGGTTGTAACCGAGGCTTCCAAATAAATTACTCGGTGTTGCCGAGCCTTCAAATAATAAATTACTCGGTATTGTCGAGCTTTCCCAAGATGCTACTCGGTTGTAACCGAGGCTTCCAACTATTAATTGCTACTCGGTTGTAACCGATGCTTCAAATAATAAATTACTCGGTGTTGCCAAGCCTTCGAAGATGCTACTTGGTTGTAACCGAGGCTTCAAATAATAAATTACTCGGTGTTGCCGAGCCTTCCAAGATTATATTTTACTTGGCGCTGCCAAGGTTCGGAGACCGTTACTCGGTTGTAGCCGAGCCTTCAAGATTAATAACACACTTCCTCAGCTTTTAGCCGAGGGTTCTGATATGTCACTCGGTCTTGGCCGAGGTTTTAGATAAATAGGAGATGCACTCCGGCTCTGGCCGGGGCTTCCGGCAATAAGAGATGCACTCCGGCTCTGACCGGGGCTTACGCACTTCGGCTCTGGCCGGGGCTTCTGGTAATAAGAGATGCACTGGCCGGGGCTTCCTGGCCGGGGCTTGAGAGATGCAATAATGAGAGATGCACTCCGGCTCTGGCCGGGGCTTCCCAATAATGAGAGATGCACTCCGGCTCTGGCCGGGGCTTCGATGCACTCTGGCCGGGGCTTCCGGTAATAAGAGATGCACTCCGGCTCTGGCCGGGGCTTCCGATAATGAGATATGCACTCCGGCTCTAGCCGGGACTTCCGGTAATAAGAGATGCACTCCGGCTCTGGCCGGGGCTTCCGATAATGAGAGATGCACTCCGGCTCTGGCCGGGGCTTCGGAGATCATTGCTCGGCCCAGCCGAGGTTCGGAGATTTGTTGCTCGGCCCAGCCGAGGTTCGGAGATTTGTTGCTCGGCCCAGCCGAGGTTCGGAGAATGGTTGCTCGGCCCAGCCGAGGTTCGGAGATTTGTTGCTCGGCCCAGCCGAGGTTCGGAGAATGGTTGCTTGGCCCAGCCGAGGTTCGGAGATTTTTGTTGCTCGGCCCAGCCGAGGTTCGGAGATTTTGTTGCTCGGCCCAGCCGAGGTTCGAAGATTTTGTTGCTCGGCCCAGCCGAGGTTCAGAGAATTTGTTGCTCGGCCTAGCCGAGGTTCGAAGATTTTGTTGCTCGGCCCAGTCGAGGTTCGGAGAAGTTGTTGCTCGGCCCAGCCGAGGTTCGGAGATTCCCTGCTTAAATAGATAACTCGGTTGTGCCGAGGATTGGTAAGCAGCATCTGTTTTCTTCACGATTTTTGGTGATATAATTATGGTGGTCATGCCATGAACCATGAAAACAATATGCCGACAAAATTTAAGAAGGCGGGCCCGTAGAAGGCATACCCTATTGATGATATTTGAGGAGGTTGTATGAATTCCACGTCAGAGGGATGGATCTTCCGCTTAGATCTTATAGCTTATAGGCGCCGGATCCGACGACTTCCGCCACTTGGTAGGGGCCTTCCTAGTTTGGAGCTAGCTTTCCTTGCTCTCGCAGTTTGGAGACGGATGCTTTCCGGAGGATAAGATCGCCGGGCGAGAAAGATCTCCCTTTGACTCTGGAGGCGTGATAGCATCCGCGGATAGGGGGGTCCTATCTCCATGGGGATGACAGCTTCTACGCCGAAGGCCATCCGGAATGGGGTCCCGCATGTAGGAACTCTCTGGGTGGTGCGGTGAGCCCACTGGCCGAGGCTGAAGCTGGCCGGACTTCTGTGAAGCATTGAGTCAAGAACTTCTTATCTTGGCTTTATGACGTCATCCTTCCTCACGCAAAAGGTGCAAGGGGGCAACCTGTCAGCCATAAATGCCTTAATGATGGAAGGAGATAAGGCATTAAATGCCTTAAAGCAGGTGGATGCACATGGCCTTTATGAGGCCATAAATGCCTTGGTGCACATAGCGCGGCTATAGAAGCCGATCTGTTGTGCCAAGGCAGGGAGAAGGCGGAGACAACATCGAGTCGTGGTGAGAGGACACTGGAGAGAGGGATCAGGCCCGCCGAGATCTGGGGAGATCCTTGTCGCAGCCCCTTGCGGGACTGGTCTGGCCTCCTTAGGTCGATGTGGGGGGTCCGCGACTCCATGCGGACCAGAAGAAGAAGTGGGGAGAAAGAGGAGCTGCGGCCTCTTCGAGGAGGCATGGAGCAGGGGCAGCTATGACTGGATGGGGAGCTGTAAGGCGCTCCTGAACCAGATGGTCAGGGCTTGGACTTGCTGGACAGGGTGGCGAACTGGTCCTGGGTCACTGGAACAGCTGGTGGCGACGGAGTCTCAGCTGGTGGCGGCGGCAGTGCCACGATACTCATCGGATCGGGTCTCTGGGAGGCGACCTGGTCCTGGGCTTCAGAAGTTGCCCTTCTCCGATTAGCCATTGGAGAGGTTCTCTTCCAGATCGAGATCCTTGTCTCCTTTCTTCAAGTTTAATGGGACTTGAGGCCCTTCCTCTAGCGCCAATCTGTTGCTGCTGAAATCTATCCTCCGGCTCGGGCGCGATCGGGCTGCAGCGTGGGCTCCCTCCTGGACAGACCTGCAAGACAGTCCTCACGCGGACCTGCAAGACAGTCCTCACGCGAGAGGCATTGGGAGTGGCCCTCTGCGGAAGACCCTTCGATGCTCAAGTCAGTGGAGACCAGCAATCAACAAATATGGAGAGAAGGATCCCTCAGGAAGAGTTCCTCCGAGCTCTTGTGGGAGCTTTCATGGCGGAGTGTGAGAACTACGAATGAAAAATGGGCATCGAATAGCCGTACCTGAGAGGCTTGAAGGTGGTAGTATTTATAGGAGGTCACCTGACTTCTTGGACGTGCTCTGGATGAGGTCTGAAAGTTGTTGGGATTCGAAACGGATTCGAATCAGGTTGTTACAGGGCTGGTAGGATCGTATCTGGTTAGTTAGAAGATCGACGGCTGGGAGGCGGGGAGAGCTGGCCGATGGCTCGAGACTCAGTGGCTGCGTGGTCCCTAGGCCACTATTGTAGGTCTTAGGCCACGTCTTGGCATGATTCCTTGTTTGGAATCTTATTCTGTTACAGTGAATTTGAACTCTCCTGCGCCAGATTCCGCAGAGGTCTGAAGTAGCTCGGATTGGGTGGCCGAGGAATGGTCTGGCCTTGATGGCAGAAGCATAAGAATAGCTCGGGTTGCCGAGGCATAAGGTTGGCTGAATCTGCCGAAGTATAATGTGGTCGGCCGAGTCGGACTTCTGTGAAGCATGGAGTCAAGAACTCCTTGTCTTGGCTTCATGACGCCATCCTTCCCGCGCAAAAGGTGCCAAGGGGGGCCAACGTGGCAACCATAAATGCCTTAATGATAGAAGGGAATAAGGTATTAAATGCCTTAAAGCAGGTGGATGTACATGGCCTTTATGAGGCCATAATTGCGTTGGTGTAAAGGAAATAGCGCGGCTGTGGAAATCGAGCTAGAGTGCCGAGGTATATTGGCCGAGGCATGTTGGCCGAAGTATATTTGCCGAGGCATGTTGGCCGAACTATATTTGCCGAGGCATGTTGGCTGAAGTATATTTGCCGAACTATATTTGCCGAGGCATGTTGGCCGAAGTATATTTGATGAGGCATGTTGGCCGAAGTATGCTTTCTCCTTTCTTTTTATTCCATTAAATGCTTGTCAAGTCATTATGATCATTTCTGCACCATTAAATGCTCCAGCCTATTGACTTGACTGCCGGATATTAATGAGGGGGCCCTTGGGAGAACCCACGCACATGACGTGACCCTTTTTCCCTTTTGTTCTCTTTCTTCATTATGATGAGACGCTCGTTGCTAGAATGTTGCGCCAGCACGCCAGTTGGCAAGCAGTGCGTTTGGATCGGGCGCGATCCCATCGCTAATGTGAGCGATCAATAATATAATGATGATTTTACCCCTCAACACATGGTATTAATTATCAGAAGAGTTATTTGAGCGTCATGGTGAAAATAAAATATTGCTAAAGCTTAAATGCTTAGTAAATATTTTATTTCAGTATTTTTTTTTTTTTTGCAATTGTTTTTGGACTGCACTCAAACTAACCTATGGTAACAATTTTGAGAGAACTTACCAATGGCACCTTCAATTTTATCTCATATTTCATATTAGTAATTCAATCTCATCGCAAATTTGTATACCATTCTCTCCTGTTTGGCATAAATGACTTGAGGCCAAGTGCAGTCAAAAGTTTGAGTTGGCCTATCCAATAGCCTAACTTATGACAAACATAACTAATTTGATAGTAATTAATACTCCACGTCCTACCACATTTTAATTCATTTTAAATTTTATTCATCTGGGATTGTATTTGATAATCCTATAATGAAATCAATTGCTTCAATATTGTAAGACTCCTATAATTAGATTAAGAGACTTGAGAAAAATAGCAGCAGAGCCTCATCTTGGAGATACTCTAGAGCTAATGAACACCATCCGATCCCAAATCAAACCGGAAGGAAAAGATCCGAAACCAATTGAAGGAAATTTTTTTTATATTTTAATTTAAGTCACGATTTTGTTCGGCACGGCGGCTCCCTATTTCTGCTCTCCAGTGGCTCTTTCTTGCGTCATATGTCACGCCTCGACAAAAAAAAAAAAAAAGTTCTCGAGATATGGGCGCGAAGCCGATCTCCGGCGCCGCCGCCGCCCTGATCGCCACCGCATGCTCGACGCGGCGGTGGCGATCGCACGTCGCGCCGCTGGTGGAGGTTGCGCTCCCCGCCGATGTCGTGGAGAAGGTTCTGATGGTGGCCGATGCCGTCTCTGCCGCCCGTTCGGAGGGGGAGGGGAATGCCGGCGACGAGCTCGTGTGCTTCGCTGGACTCCACGCTCCGCCACTCGAGGGGCCCTCTTTTTCCTACTCCCCCTCTATCCATCCAAAACCCCCGCCTCTCTGATTCCCAGGTATTGTTAGGTTTAAATTTTTCATGACATATTGTTTCTCTTGTGCTCTAATTCTAAGTTCATACTTAATCTATCTGGTCTTATCTCGAAAAAAGTGGAAAAAGATAGATCACGATGTAATTAGTCTTTTTCTCCATGCTATCATCGGTAACGATGTTGTGATGTTCAATTCGAAGTCTAAAGGGATGATCCACATCGTTCCTTTTGAATGGGTTATTGAAATAATTCACAAAGAGAAACAAATCTGTTTTGCTATCGGATATTCAAGTAAAGGAGAGATGAAAAATAAGAAACTTTGATTATCTGTGTCCAAGGATAATGAAGCCTGAGCTTATTATTAAATCTGCTATCAGGACATGGGGGTCATGAGGAAGTAAAGAAAACTAGTAATATCCTTTCATTTTCTTCAGAAGTCCATAGATGGCAGAAATCTCACCCCATTTTAGGTTGCAAACCAGCAATAGAAGCTCCCAAACTCCTCGTGTTTCCTATCTTTCTTGGAGGAGACTACATAATTCTTATTAGTGATATGGCATATATTAGATTCAGGGAATTTAAAGCTTAGAAACATTATTGACTTATCTAAGATCTTGTGAAGTTAATGGTTTTTGAAGAACTATGGTAACATGGATGGAAGTTGTGAAAAAAGATGCAAGAAACGTTGCAGTAACATCGAGGTAGTCCGAAACAGGAATGCTTGGTAAATGAGGTCTACAAAGCTGACCCTGAATGGTTGGGACATCCTTGACCACCCAGCTTGGCTCCTCTTGAAACCACTCTTGGAATCATATAATGTGCAGCTTTGTACAGAGGTTATTTCAAGCTGGAATGGTTATAGAACATCAATCAAGTATGAAGTGGTACCATAGTCCAAGTCATATCACAGGTTATAGATGACAAGGTAAACTAATATTTTAGCTTCTTGTCTGTGTTTGAAATATGTGAATTCCATGAGACAACATAGCTTCAGTGCTAAAATGCCATCCCTTCTACTTAAATATATTGTTTTGTTGAAGAGTGCAGTTTTACAAGCTATGCAATTCTTGTTAGTTGATGCAGGCTAGTTTTGTTATCCATTGTATGTAATTTGGAATACTTTGCAGGGAAAACACAATCATTCTAATTCTAATAAATATAATCCTCAACTTTTAGCACATGTCTGGATTAAGGATGTAGGTGGTTTTGATCATCAGTTTTATATCAAGTTTGATGGTCTAGAACCAGAATTCTAAAATATAAATTAGGTTTAATTTGGTATCGAATCAGATTTGATAGGATCCAATTTTGCCTACTTCATGTCCAGGTTCCCAACCAAGATTTACTTGTCTTGGTTTAGGACCCATAACCAATAAGACCAGATTTTGTGGGATCTGGTGCAAGTCAGGGCATGCTTCTTACATTTAAGTACAAATGGAGAATAAATGTGAGCAATGGAGGAGAAATGGGAGGTTGAGGCAGTTGCCTACAAGATTGGAGATGTGCACACACCTGCTGGTGAGGTAGGGGCAGATAGTGGGGTTATGAAGTTGATGTGGTGGTAGAAGAAATCTACTGTGAAATGGAAAGTGATAAAGAGGATGCACGGAGCCCATTTTTCTGCAGTCACATAACAGCAATGAGGCTTATCATCACTGCTAAGGAGGGTGAGAGATGGGGTTGAAAGAAAGCATATCAGAAAGAAACATTATAGCTGATTGCAGAGAGAACAATGTCAATAGTTGTTAGCATATATATATATATATATATATATATATATATATATATATATATATTTGTTAGCTAGTATTCGGCACTTACTTCAGGGTAATTGGCATTACAAAAAGATGCTCATAACACCTTTCTAGATTATCTATCCTAGCTAAACCATGACTCTTGTAGGTTGAAAACAGTACTTATATTATTATGCACCATCCTACCCCAACAGCCTGTAAATACTGTTGTACATTTTCATAATACATAATGTTGTTTTAATCCTTTGGTCTGAAAGGGTGTTATCATGATATGTCTTTGAAGAAAGGCAAAATGAACCTATGATGTGGTTGTGGAGATCCATTGCTCAACCTACCACATCATCTCTTCAGTTCTACAAGCTTTCTACTTCAGAAAATACTGTGTAGTTATTTGAAAATCTGATAAAATTGCATTTTGAAGACCTTGTCATAAACCCTTGAGTTTTGGCTGTGCGTTGCAGAAGCAGGAAATTTGGTTTGTACCACTTGCTTCATTTGTTGATATGGTGCAAACTACGGATGTTGGTTACTTTTTCTATCCTAATTTGGTAAAACTGAAAACCAAAAACCATAATCTGTGTTCTTTCTTTCTTTCTTTCTTTTTGATTGTTTCTTAGCGCCTGTGATGTGTCGAATGAACCTTGACATGTTGAAATTTTGATGGAAACATGGTTCATTGAAACTAGGTGCTTTAAATTTTTATGAATGTAGAGTTGAGAGTTGGAAATTTCATGTTAAAGTTTTAGAAATTTCTTAGGCCTCCTATATGCTGTCTTCTGAGTGGAATTCATTTTGGCCTTCTAACCAAAGTTTGTGTCGGTCATTTTATCTGAGACGGTTCTCAGTTGTTTTCAACATGTTGTCTCTTAGTAATTTAGACACTGAGACTAATGTCAAAAAGTAAAAATATACTGTGACTATGTGTATGTTTTTCCTGATAATTCTGGTGATGAAACCAGGAACTAATGGCTTCCTATTTATCTAGAGTCTGTGGCCCATCCCCATCATACAGGTTGCGCCTGCATAACATTCGTCATGGATTTATTCTTCGAAACATTGACATATCTTCTTCTCCTTGATGTGCAGGATTGGGTGCTGGCTAGTAAGAGCAAGGTTATTTGATACTCTTACATAAAGATTATCATTTGATTGAAGTGCCATCCATGATGCTCCCAACTATAATGTAAAATCTTGTTGAACCTCATGAACAGCCTGCAGTACTTAAGGATTAGTTTATTGAAGTTCTTGCTGGCTATAGATACTCAAACACAAGTAATTGCTGGTGAAGACTATGTTGCACCTTGCTCTTAGTTTCTTGCTGGCATAACTACAGACCTTCCTGCACATTTCTTTCTATTGGATATATTACTTAGTTAATGTACCTAATTGCTGCTTTTTGCAACCGTGGCATCCATGTGAAATCTGCACCTGAAACCTTGATACATATTTGCCTCAGAATGAAATTTATTAGAGCAACGAAGAACAGGTGCACTTAGAGGTTTGGTGCTGTTGTATGGTGAAAAAACTGAGTTTCTAAGCTGTTTTGATGGTGAATAAAATTAAAACAATGCAAAAAGTAGATTTATTTATATTTTTTTTTAAAAAAATCTTTTTTTATATAGTTTATATAATATTTGATTGAGAAGAGGGAAAAAGAAAAAGAAAAAGAAAAAGAAAAAGAATTGTGCACGCGTCCTGTAAGAACGAAAAAAAAATTGATCCAAACTTGCATTCGCCCACAAAAATTAGATCCTCCAAAAGTTTCTGTACACCTTGGCCGCATCACGTTCGACAAACTCAGAGTTATTACCACTCAATGGTGCAATCACTGCCGTCGATTTACTGGATTTGCGAGACACAGCTCATTTCTCATAACTACTCAAAGAAATGAGAAACGGACGGCTGTGATCTGATAACCGGATGTAGATTCAATCCCCTAAAACGTCTCATTTCTTGGCCTTGTTGAGGTTCTTCCCTCTTCTCGCACTCCCCACTCTTTCCGGTCATGTATTCCTTGGCCGCCATCCACGCGCGGGCAACACCATGCTCGCCGTTGCCCTCCCCAAGGTCCGTCTCTCCCCTTCCCTCCTCCCCTCTCCTTCTCAAAGCCTTAAAGCTTTCGCCTTTCCCCTCCCGAGCCCTTGTTGCCCGATGTCTTTCCACCTCCTCCGCCTTTTCCAACTTCCAGCGACCTCCACTGCCGTTGCCGCCGCCATCTGATTCCCGCACGTTGCCCTACGACCGCGGCCCTAATCCTGGCCATTGACCCCCCATATCCAACAACGGCCTCCGTTCAACCACCGCCTCCATGTCAACGGCCCTTCCACCCAGGCCGCTCCTACCGCTGTCCCCACTCCTCCTTCAGGTCCCATCGATCTCACGGCACTCTGTAGAGAGGGGAAGGTCAAGGACGCCGTCGAGTTCTTGAACCAGGGCGTCCGGCCCGATCCCCCAATATTCTTCGCCCTTGTCGCCTACTGCTCCGACCCAAAGCTCGTTGAAGAACTCAAGAAGATCCACGAGTTCTTCATCCGATCCCCCTTCCGTGCTGACCTTCGTATCGATAACTTGGTTACCTTCCCTGTAACTTTTGTTGTCATTCAGAATCCAACATTAGATAGTCATAGTATTGAGTTGGGAAAATTGGAGTTCTAGCAGTTATGACCTAACAGGAGGCCATATGGGTTGGTAACAAGGTATAGGGAGCAAGAGAATGGATAGATAGATGGTTATGGTATGCGATGACGCCGAGTCATTTTTTTTTTTTTTTTTTAGCGTGGGAAATGGACGTCTTTCTTGCCGGATTTCTGTAAAAATTTTTTCGAACATTGGATGCTCTGTGGGGACTTTTTGATGCTTAAGTTAGTCACTCGAAAATAGATGAGAGCTATCTAACCGAAGGAAGCTAGACAGTTAGGGCTTAATTAATAGGAAGAAGCTAGAAAAATTCGAGTTCTTCGATCTTTACTTACTCCGAAGGAAGCTAGACAGTTAGGGCTTAATTAATAGGAAGAAGCTAGAAAAATCAGAGTTCTTCGATCTTTACTTATAGCGAGAGCGTATGTTTTTATACATGTTCGAAGATACATCCTTCCATTTCAGAAGATTGCTGATTTCAAAGTGCCTCGTTCAATAACGGACAAAAGATGAGGCTGATAGTGACAGATCGTACTGTCATTGTGCATGTCGGAGGTGTCCTGCATCATCTATCAATACGGCCTCATAGGTGTCTGGCATCTGTGGTTATGCCTGGTGCGCGCTATCGCCGAATGTGACCGCGCACAGTTGCGGACAGATGGTGGACCGTATGTTGTAACGGGGTGTGGTCATGTATAGTGATAGACACACAATGGATTATACACCGTTATGAGGTATGGCCACACCCTGCTATGGATGTGCGACGGATTACGTGGGCATGCCAGGTGGTCCGGGGCAGGCCAGATCATGCATCGGGCACTGTTCATGCAGCCCGAGACCGAGGGGGTCTCGGGGGTTGAGATACTGTTCATAAGGCCCGGGAGAGGCTGAGGGTGGAACTCGAGGCCAAGCATTGTTCATGCAGCCCGAGATTAAGGGGGTCTCGGGGGTTGAGATACTGTTCATAAGGCCTGGGAGCTGTGGTTTGAGGCCGAGGGTGGAACTTGAGGCCAAGCACTGTTCATGCAGCCCGAGATCGAGGGGGTCTCGGGGGTTGAGATACTATTCATAAGGCCCGGGAGCTGTTGCTTGAGGCCGAAGGTAGAACTCGAGGCCAAGCACTGTTCATGCAGCCCGAGCCGAGGGCGTCTCGGGGTTGAGATACTGTTCATAAGGTCCGGGAGCTGTGGCTTGAGGCCGAGGGTGGAACTCGAGGCCAAGCACTGTTCATGCAGCTCGAGACCGAGGGGGTCTCGGGAGTTGAGATATCGTTCATAAGGCCTGGGAACTATGGCTTGAGGCCGAGGGTGGAACTCGAGGCCAAGCACTGTTCATGCAGCCCGAGACCGAGGGGGTCTCGGGGGTTGAGATACTGTTCATAAGGCCCGGGAGCTGTGGCTTGAGGCCGATACCGAGGGGGGGCTCAGGAGGCCGAGAGGGCCTCCGTCAGTCGCCGTTATCATTTATTCTGACGGCGTTGGATCAGCCATATCAGATGCCCCCTCACCCCTGAGATGGAGTGGGCCTACCCCAGCAAGGCGAAAGGGGTGTCACCTCCCAAGTGGCTGATCCCCGTCCTTTGCGAATCGCCCCCGGATACGTGTCTCTGGGCGCTGCGATGACTTTACGCGGGTGTTATGGGGGATATGAAAGGGCAGCCACTATCGTCCACCCGATCTGCGGCGATCGTTCTCGAGGCAAGGTTGATCCTTCGAAGTCCGTGAGGAAAGTAACGCCATCATTGCCCATCATAACGATGACGTCAGCGGCGTCCCATCGTTGGCCGGAAGCAGATTGTATCACGCGTCGAGCGATCGTCAAGGCAGCCCAGCCTACGGTGAGAGTCCACGTAGCTGATGAGACAAGGCGTGATAATTTGAAACTCAATAAAACTCGGGTGGGTGGTTGAATCTGGCCACACTGCTCCTGCCATCATTGTCTTCTTCCTCTGATTCCCTGATTTTTTGCCTCCTGGCCTTCCCTGCAACCTGAGAGCCTGTGCACGCCATTTTCTTCCCAGGTCAGCTCTTCGTCTCTTTTAGACCTCTCTATTCCTTCTTCCAATAATGAGTCCCAGTCTTGGACCTTGGAGGACGATTCAGAGGATCGTCCTTCTCCCAAGAGGCTTCATGCTTCTCCTTCTTCTCCCCCTTCTCCTTCACCTCCTCTTGAGTGGTCCTCTGATTCGGAGGACCGCGTCCCTCTGGTTCGGCGGTGGGTCGCCGGGGAGGCTCCCGCAGGGAGGCGCTCGACGGCGGCTGGCACGGCCCCATCGAGGAGACCCCAAGCGGAGGCCGGCACCTCCTCGAGGATGGGGGCGGAATCCCCGGAAGGGGTCGCCTCCACGGTGACAGGCAAGGATTTGGCGAACATCCGGGCCCGTTACCAAATCCTCCGGGATGTCGGGCTCTATCTTTCGACCCCCGATGATAGAGTGATCTCATCTCGACCGAGCCAAGTGGCCATTTACGAAATTTCCCTGAGGGTGGGCCTCCGTTTACTCCCTCCTTTTTTCGTAAACCTCCTTGACTATTACTCCTTGACCCCTTCTCAGTTGGTCCCGAACTCCCTTCGGGTCGTTAGTGCCTTCGTCGTTCTCTGCCATCATCTCCACATTGCCCCTCGAGTCTCTCTCTTTCGTTCTTTCTACATCCTCCGGGCTCAGAAGGGTTGGTGGCTGTTTCAGCCCCGACCCGGCTGAGTCCTCAAGCTTCTTCTTCCTACTTCCATCAAGGGATGGAAGTCCCGATTTTTCTTTGCCAATCTTGACTAAGTTAAGCCCCGATAGGGGGACCCCGACCTTCGAGGTAACATGAATTTCACTGTCCATCCCGGAGACAAGGAAGCGTTGGGGCAGTTGTTGGCTACCGACATCCCTCGGTACAACCTGCTTCTAACAGAGGAAAACCTCCAGTCGGCGGGTCTCATCTCCCACCGCGGTAAATCTCCCTCATACTTAGTCAAAGTCTTCCTTTTTTTTTGCTGACCCTGGCCGATGTTGTACAGCTATGAAGGTCCCAACCTGCAGACTCATGAAGGCCACTACCAAGAGGAGGGCCCAGGAGGGGTCGAGTGAGGGGCAGCAAGCATCGGCCCCGAAACGCCCGACAGTGCAGGTGCCTGAGCCACCTGCACCGCAAGAGCCTCCGGCCGTCCCGGAGGTTGATTTAACGGCCGACACCCGCCTGAAAGGGAGCCGGCCATGGAGGAGCCGGCAATAGCGGAGGAGCCGGCCACGGAGGAGCCGGCGATAGCGGAGGAACCCCCCATTCCCCGTAAAACAGTCCCCGCCGAGGTAACAAGGAGCTGGGGTGAGGGACCGTCGGGGGCTGCAAGTCCACCCCCACACCGGCAAGCAGGCCTCCGTGCGCCAAATCCGAAGCCGCCGAGGCTACTGGAGGAAATGAAGCCAGGCCGAGGCTGCATCGGGACTCCATTTTGGACGATGGACGCTGGGCAGAGTGGCTCATCTCATCAATCTTTGTATCTGAGGTTCAGGAAGAACTTAGCCATTTGAAGGCGGCCACGTTCTTCCGAGAGTCCTACGCGGCCCTGGTCAAAGTAAGTAGACTCGAAGCTCCCTGCTTTTAGATTTCCCTTTTATTCTTTCTCTCTCTTTTTGACATGAGGCCTGCATGCAGATTGCGAACTCCTTGGCTGCTACAAGGGAGGTCATTCATGGGGGAAAGACCCTCATGCAGGAGTCCCAGAGAGAGGCCGAGGAGGCTCGCGCTCGAGCGGAGGCAGCCTAGAGGGCCTTGGAATCGGCCAGGACTGCCCGGGTTGATGAGATAAAGGCGGCCGAGAGCCGGGCAGAAGTTGAGACCAACCGTTTGCAGGTGGCTCTCAGCCAGCTGATGGAGGCCGAAAGCGTTGTTGCGGCCAGGGACCTGCATATTTCAGAGTTGGCCGTGACCATCCAGGCGGCCGAGAATGAGGCAGGCGAGGCCGAGGAGAGGGCAGGGAAGGCCAAGGAGAGGGCGAAGGAGGTCGAGGAAAAGGAGAGGAAAGCTGAGGAGGAGAGGGATCGTGCCCTGGAGGCTGAGAGGGTAGCGGTGGCATCTCTAGCTGCAAAGAGGAAAGCTCGAGCTGCCGAGGTGGAGGCAACTGTTGAGGCCAGGGCTGCCAGGGTTATTGAAGAGTTTAGGGCGTCCGAGCGCTTCATAGACGAGCTGGCCGAAACTTCGGCGGAAACGTATCTTCAAGGGTTCCAGCGTGGAAAGGAAAAGGTCGCCCGAGACCTGGACTTTCCACAGGCCCTTGAGGTTGAGCCGGAGTGTCTCTCCGAGGTTGCTTCGTCTGACGACAAACTTGCGCCGGCTGAACCGTGAGCTTCACGTTGTACTTTTTCATTTTTGCAAGTCCGACTTGGTCGGCGTTTTGTAAGCACTTTCAAGTTAATGAAGTACACTCTTTCCTTCAATGAAATTTATCTTTATCCAATTGTAACTTTTACCCCAAGTCCTTTGGCTACTGACGTGGGACCCTTAGGGGCTTCGTCGGTATCGAGGAATAACCTTTAATTCATTCTCAAATAATCTCGACCTAGCCACGTAGGACCGAATCCTAGAGTCGAGGAGTATGGACTCCTGGTGACCGATGGAGCACTGGACTCGAAAGGCTAAGATTGACTCAAGCTTTCAGGGGCTGCTTGCACGCCGCTTTGCCAATAGTACAATGGGCTTGGTGCCTGGCTGGCCCAGGGCTTTTTGTACTGAACGGGATCAGGCTTTAGTTGTCGAGAGCCGATGGTATATCGCTCTGCCAGTGGTACACTGGGCTTTGTGCCTAGCTGGCCCAGGGCTTTCTGTGCCGATCGGGGTTGGGCTTTAGTTGTTGAGAGCCGATGGTACATCGCTCTGCCAGTGGTACACTAGGCTTTGTGCCTGGCTGACCCAGGGCTTTCTGTGCCGATCGGGGTCGGGCTTTAGTTATTGAGAGCCGATGTTACATCGCTCTGCCAATGGTACACTGGGCTTTGTGCCTTGCTGGCCCAGGGCTTTCTGTGCCGACCGGGGTTGGGCTTTAGTTGTTGAGAGCCGATGGTACATCGCTTTTCCAGTGGTACACTGGGCTATGTGCCTGGCTGGCCCAAGGCTTTCTGTGTCGTCCGGGGTTGGGCTTTAGTTGTTGAGAGCCGATGGTACATCGCTCTGCCAATGGTACACTGGGCTTTGTGCCTGGCTGGCCTAGGGCTTTCTGTGCCGACCGGGGTTGGGCTTTAGTTGTTGGGAGCCGATGGTACATCGCTCTACTAGTGGTACACTGGGCTTTGTGCCTGGCTGGCCCAGAGTTTTCTGTGCCGACCAGGATCGGGCTTTAGTTGTTGAGAGCCGATGGTACATCGCTCTGCCAGTGGTACATTGGGCTTTGTGCCTGGCTGGCCCAGGGCTTTCTGTGCCGATCGAGGTCGAGCTTTAGTTGTTGAGAGCCGATGGTACATCGCTCTACCAGTGGTACACTGGGCTTTATGCCTGGCTAGCCCAGGGCTTTCTGTGCCGACCGGGGTCGGGCTTTAGTTGTTGAGAGCCGATGGTACATCACTCTGCCAGTGGTACACTGGGCTTTGTGCCTGGCTGACCCAGGGCTTTCTGTGCCGACCGGGGTCGAGCTTTAGTTGTTGAGAGCCGATGGTACATCGCTCTGCCAGTGGTACACTGGGCTTTGTGCCTGGCTGGCCCAGGGCTTTCTGTGCCGATCGGGGTCGGGCTTTAGTTGTTTAGAGCCGATGGTACATCGCTCTGCCAGTGGTACACTGGGCTTTGTGCCTGGCTGGCCCAGGGCTTTCTGTGCCGACCGGGGTCGGGCTTTAGTTGTTAAGAGCAGATGGTACATCGTTTTGCCAGTGGTACACTGGGCTTTGTGCCTGGCTGGCCTAGGGCTTTCTGTGCCGACCGGGGTCGGGCTTTAGTTGTTGAGAGCCGATGGTACATCGCTCTGCCAGTGGTACACTGGGCTTTGTGCCTCGCTAGCCCAAGGCTTTCTGTGCCGACCAGGGTTGGGCTTTAGTTGTTGAGAGCCGATGGTATGTCGCTCTGCCAGTAGTACACTGGGCTTTGTGCCTGGCTGGCCCAGGGCTTTTTGTTGAAAAACTAAGATGCTAGAACTCAAGTTCATTGATGTGAAATGAGGGGTGAAAACCCAAAAGAATACAAGCATGGTATTTAGTGTAAGAAGGGAATGCACTACTTATAGTACCGACGGAGGTTGTTGGCATTCCACGTCCGGGGGAGCGGCCTCCCATCCAGCTCTGCAATCTTGTATGCTCCATGACGGAGTGTTTCGGTGATCCGGTCGGGCCCATCCCAGTTCGGAGCTAGCTTGCCTCCTTCCGTCAGCTTTGAGACCTCGGCTCGTCGAAGGATCAGGTCTCCTGGTAAAAAGGTCTTGGGGCGCATGCGGGCGTTGTAATATTTGGCAGCTCGTTGCCGGTAGACCGCCATCCGGAGCCGCGCTCGGTCTCGCACCTCCTCCACTAGATCAAGGTTAGCTCGCAGTCGGTCCGGGTTATCTTCCTCACTATATGACTCCACCCGCGGGCTCAGGGAGCCTATCTCCACTGGGATGATAGCTTCAAATCCGAAGATCAGACTGAATGGGGTCTCTCCGGTGGGGGCTCATGGCGTTGTGTGGTATACCCATAGCACATTATGGAGCTCCTCCACCCATCGTCCCTTACAATCATCCAATCGGGTTCTCAGTCCTTGGAGAATGATGTGATTGGCTACCTCGGCCGCTCCGTTGGTCTGGGGGTGTCTGACGGAAGTAAATCTCTGGTGGATGCCCAGTTCGGTGCAGAATCCTCAGAAGGGTGTGTTGTCAAACTGCCAGCCATTGTCGGTGACCAGAGTGTGTGGTAATCCAAACCGGCATATGACAGACTTTCAAAAGAAGGAACTCACCTTGCTCTCAGTGATCTTAGCAAGGGCTTCGGCCTCAATCCACTTGGTGAAGTGATCGACGGCCACTAGGAGGAACTTGCGCTGCCCGGAGGCTGGGGGGAATGGTCCCAAGATTTCCATACCCTACTGGGCGAAGGGCCAAGGCGCCCCCAGGGGGGTCAGCTGAGATGCCAGCTGTCGCTAAATATTGGCATGGCGCTGGCAGCTATCACATTTCTTAACAAGCTCGGCCGCGTCTTTCCTCATAGTTAGCCAGTAGTACCCCTGCCGTAAGGCCTTGTAAGCTAGGGTTCTACCCCCCAGGTGACTCCCGCAGATGCCCTCATGGATTTCCCGCAAGATGTAGTCTGCTTCGACTGGTCCGACGTACTTAAGGACCGGGTAAGAAAATGATCTTCGATAAAACTTCCCGTCCATCATCAGGAACTTCGGGACCCGCCGTCTGAGCAGTCTGGCCTCAGCGGGATCTTCTGGGAGAGTGCCGTCGGTCAAATATCGGATGTAGGCATCCATCCAGGAGGGCCCTTGCTCAACCGGCAGTGCTTCATCCGCAGCTTCAATGCTTGGGGTCTGCAGGTGCTTCACATACGTTCTTCCTAGGGTCCCGTCGGCCGAGGTGGCCAAATGGGACAGTGCATCGGCCCTAGCATTCTCCGCTTGGGGAATATAGCTGATGCGGAAGTAAGAGAATGGAGAGGCTTGGGACAGCAGCTTGCTCAGGTAATGGGACATGGTCAGGTCTCTGGCGTCGTATTCCCCAGCAACCTGCCCAGAAATAAGCTGGGAGTCCGTGAAGGCCCTCAGATGCCTTGCACCGAGCTCCTCAGCCAGCCTCATTCCCGCCAATAGGGCTTCATACTCCGCTTGGTTATTAGTGGCCGGAAACTGAAACCGAAGGGCATACTCCACCACCTCCCCCTTGGGACTCGCAAGGATGAGCCCGGCTCTGCTTTCCTGAGAATTTGCTGCTCCATCCATATGCAAGATCCAGTCTTCCTTTTCTGTTTCCTCGGTCAAGGAGGGCTCCATGTGCACCTACGGACGCGATTCCTCCGAATACTCCTTGGTCCAAGTACACTCGACCAAGAAATTAGCTAACACTTGATACTTCATGGCAGACCTTGGCCGGATAGATAGGTTGAACTCGCTCAGCTTGATGGCCCACTTGGCTAACCGACCAGAGGTGTCAGGACGGGACAAGATGGTCCGAAGAGGTTGGTCCATGAGCACCACGATGGGATGAGCTTGGAAGTAGGGTCGGAAGCATTGGGCAGAGACCACCAGGGCAAAAATGATATTCTCGGTCCTAGAATATCTGGTCTCGACGTCATAAAGTACCTTGCTGGTGTAGTAGACCGGCCTCTGCACTTCGTCGGCATCCATGCACACGAGCATAGAACTGACAGCCTCGGGGGAGGCTGCAAGGTACATGAAGAGCTCTTCTCCGCCCCTTGGCTTGGACAACAGCAGGGGAGTGGATAGACATTGCTTTAACTCTTCAAAGGCATCCTGACATTCCTTTGTCCACTCGAAGCTGTTGACCTTGCGCAGCGCCTTAAAGAAGGGCAGGCACCTTTCTGCCGATCTTGACCTGAAGCGACTCAAGGCCGCCACCCTCCCGGTTAGGCATTGCACCTCCTTCTTATTAGCTGGGGGCCTCATATCCAAGATAGCTCGGATCTTGTCGGGATTGGCTTCGATCCCCCGCTGGGTTACCATAAAGCCCAGAAACTTGCCTGTCGCCACTCCGAAGGTACACTTGCGGGGGTTCAGCCTCATCTGGTACCGGTGCAGATTGTTGAAGGTCTCTGCGAGATCGGCGATGTGGTCTGCAGCATTGGTGCTCTTGGTCAGCATATCAACCACATATACCTCCATGTTACGCCCGATCTGGTCCTCAAAGACCTTATTCATCAACCTCTGATAGGTGGCCCCGGCATTCTTCAGCCCAAACGGCATCACCTTATAGCAGTAAATCTCTTTTTCAGTAATAAAGGAAGTAGCTTCTTCATCAGCTGGGTTCATCCCAATTTGGTTGTACCCCGAAAATGCATCCATGAAGCTAAGAGTTTGGTGCCCGAACGTAGCGTCCACTAGCTGGTTGATCCGGGGCAGTGGGAAGCTGTGTTTGGGGCATGCCTTGTTGAGATCAGAGCCCCCTTTCGCATGGGTCATCACCATGGCTCAAGAGCTTGGGGAGAGAGAGATTGCAGATCGCTGGTTCGATATCTTTCTCTTGCCCCCCTTTCTAGCACGTCAATCTGATGACGCCGAGTCACTTTCTTCAAGCACCGGGGAAACGGACGTCCTCCTCGCCGGACTCCTGCAAGAAAAGTCCCCGAAGACCGGATGCTCCGGTGTGAACCCTCCGACGCTCAAGTTAGTCACTCAGGAACAAACGAGAGCTGTCTAACCGAAGGAAGCTAGATAGTTAGGGCTTAACTAGTAGGAAGAAGCTAGAAAAACCAGAGTTTTTCGATCCTTACTTACAGCGAGAGCGTATGTTTTTATACCTATTCGAAGATACATCCTTCCATCCCAGAAGATTGCTGATTTCAAGGTGCCCCGTTCAATAACGGACAAAAGATGAGGCTGACAGTGACAGATCGTACTATCACCATGCATGTCGGAGGTGTCCTGCATCACCTGTCAGTAAGGCCTCACAGGTGTCTGGCGTCTGTGGTTATGCCTGGTGCGCGCCATCTCCGGATGTGACCGTGCACAGTTTTGGGCAGGTGGTGGACCGTACGCTGTAACGGGGTGTGGTCATGTATAGTGACAGACACACGATGGACCATACGTCGTTATGAGGTATGGCCACACCCTGCTACGGATGTGTAGCGGATTACGTGGGCATGCCAGGTGGCCCGGGGCGGGCTAGATCATGCATCGGGCACTGTTCATGCAGCCCGAGACCGAGGGGGTCTCGGGGGTTGAGATACTATTCATAAGGCCCGGGAGCTATGGCTTGAGGCCGAGGGTGGAACTCGAGGCCAAGCACTGTTCATACAGCCCAAGACCGAGGGGGTCTCGGGGGTTGAGATACTGTTCATAAGGCCCAGGAGCTGTGGCTTGAGGCCGAGGGTGGAACTCGAGGCCAAGCACTATTCATATAGCCCGAGACCGAGGGGGTCTCGGGGGTTGAGATACTGTTCATAAGGCCCGGGAGCTGTGGCTTGAGGCCGAGGGTGAAACTCAAGGCTAAGCACTGTTCATGCAGCCCAAGACCGAGGGGGTCTCGGGGTTGAGATACTGTTCATAAGGCCCGAGAGCTATGGCTTGAGGCCGAGGGTGGAACTCGAGGCCAAGCACTGTTCATGCAGCCCGAGACCAAGGGGGTCTCGGGGGTTGAGATACTGTTCATAAGGCCCGGGAGCTGTGGCTTGAGGCCGAGGGTGGAACTCGAGGCCAAGCACTGTTCATGTAGCCCGATACCGAGGGGGTCTCGAGGGTTGAGATACTGTTCATAAGGCCCGGGAGCTGTGGCTTGAGGCCAATGGGTGGAACTCAAGGCTAAGCACTGTTCATGCAGCCCGAGACCGAGGGGGTCTCAGGGGTTGAGATACTGTTCATAAGGCTCGGGAGCTGTGGCTTGAGGCTGAGGGTGGAACTCGAGGCCAAGCACTGTACTGTTCATAAGGCCCGGGAGCTGTGGCTTAAGGCCGAGGGTGGAACTCGAGGCCAAGCACTGTTCATGCAGCTCGAGACCGAGGGGGTCTCGGGGGTTGAGATACTGTTTATAAGGCCCAGGAGCTGTGGCTTGAGGCCGATACCGAGGGGGGGCTCAGGAGGCCGAGAGGGCCTCCGTCAGTCGTTGTTATCGTTTAATCTGACGGCGTTGGATCAGCCATATCAGTATGTAACTAGCATTTTCCATTTCATCTCCTTCATTTTGTAGAGATGGATAGTGTTGGTACCAAATGACCTTTCTCGATCATTTACGATCGCTCGATCATCTTTTCCGATGAGCTGAGAATCTTTCGGTAGGCTTTGCCTCAATCGGAGGCCTATAAAAAGTCTCAGGAACCAAAGATTTCGATGAAAATCCTTTGATACTCAATTTAGTACTATGAACAACAGTCATTAGCTTAAGAAAGCTCGAAAAAGAAAGGCTTAAAGAAGCACTTGTGTGAGTGTGAATGAGTATTCAGGAGTTGTTGGCTTTTTTTTTTCTTATTAGTTGGAAATTTTTCTTACCCATTTTATTGATGTTTGTGAGACTTAGGTGTAACCATCTATCAAAGCATTCATGATAAGAGCAGCAACGGTGAGGCTTGCCTCCTTATGGCATATCAAAGTTGGTAGGCCATGTCCCATCTAATATAGGTGGCTATAGCTGATTGGTGGGTCAGGTCCCATCAGAAGTGGAAGGCTGTAGTGGGCCACGTTTCATCAGAGTGGGTAATCGCTGCAGGCAGTTGCAGATTGCCGTGGGGTATGAGCGGCTGTTACGACATTTGCTAAACATCCCTTGCGTTGCACGTCCGTTGTCCCATTCTGAATCATGAGGAAACACGCAGACAGTAATGAATGATGGGACCAAGCATGTGGGCCCCATAATGAGCCCTATCCAGGTGGCCGCTGAGGTTCTACCTAGGTGGCTAGCTGGAGGCGTAACCCGGGTGATCAAGTCGGGTCCTACTTGGGAGGCCAGCTAAGGGTGCTTCTGGATGCATGTAGTGCATGTACATAACTTCTGAATCCATGCATTGGTCTTTGGACGCATGCATGTGAATTGTTAACAACCAGAGAACAAAATGTCTGACTAGCAAAAGCAATTCCTCTTCTTGGGATGAGGCACTAGCTCATCTTTTGATATCAACGGAGGGTGGTAATCCACGTCCTCAAGGCTATATATAGCAAGTCGTTGTCTCAACAAACTAGACTCCATCTCTAGTTCCTGGCACATGGAGCTCCCCTCGCTCCGATGCTATGAGCTAGCAGGCGAGAGGGTAGCAGAGAAGGCGGAGCCAGGGCCGTGAAAGACCAGGGGCGTCCGGATCGAAGAAGAGAACCAAAACCGGGATGGCCAGGACGAAGAGAGCCAAAAGCGGCCGGGAGCATCCGAAGCCTAGGGGGGGCCAGAGTCGGAGCAGAAAGCTGGAAGCCCGGAGCCGTGGAGACCAAGATGGCCAGGAGTCAGGACAAAGCCATCATGCTCCAAGAGTCGGAAGCGGTCGGGACGGCTAGGATGTGGCCAGGAGTTGGCCGGGACGAAGTCGTGGCCGGGAGCCGGAGTCGTGGCCGGGAGCCGGAGTCGGGGCCAAGAGTCGGGACGGAGAGCCTAGAGCCGAGTCGTTATCGTCCGGATGGAGTCGGGGATGGCTGTCGGGGAAGACCGTGTTGGGTGCTCCCTCCACGTGGGGAGGGAACCGGCCCATGATAACAAACTGCATCATAGTTTGTTACGGAGCTATTTTCAAAAAGGGAAAAGAAACCCAGAAATAAAGTAGGGGGAGAGAGATCCGTATGTGGCAGATACGAGAGAAGAAAAAAATCCCAGATTGGGGGGAGAGAGCTGTGTGCGGCCTGAGAGAGATCCAGAGAAGCCCAGGCTTGGGAGAAATCCTGTGCAACCTCAGGAGGTCGATACGGATGAGTCTGAGAGCAGATTTGGGGGGCACGGAAGAGCAACCACACGTTGGTGAGATCCTTCTTATACCCACATCAACTATTATTTTAAGTTCGAAGTGTTTCCTGATTTTGGGCAAAAAGAAATTAGGAGAAAAGTTGTAATCTTTTATTAAGATTAGTGAAGTGCTCTCGGAATTTGCCCCATGGTTTTTCCCTTTCACATTGGAGGGGTTTTCCACGTAAATTTGGTGTTTTTGTGTGGTGTTTGTTTTTATTCCGCATATTCTGTGATTGTGGTAGATCGGTATATTTTTCTGTGATTGTGCACGCATAGTTTTTTCATTAAAACACGTTCCGCATATTTGTTCTGAGGGTGATTGAGGGTGTATTCCCAACAATTGTGGTATCAGAGCAAGGTTGCAAGCCCAGAATTATTTGAGCATGCCACAGATGAATTCTACCACTAATACTAGCAGGATGATTAGTCTCAATGGCAGTAATTGGTTGATTTGGAAACCAAAGATGATGGATCTCTTGTATTGCAAAGATTTAGCCAAGCCGATTGAGAAGATGGGAGAGAAGCCAGAAAATATGATGATGAAGATTGGGCTACTATGGATAGAAAAGCAATCAGTGTCATCAGGCAATGGGTGGATGACACAGTATTCCATCATATTTCAAATGAAACCTCAGCCTATGAACTATGGAAGAAGTTAGAAGGGTTGTATGAGAGGAAAACTGCCGGAAACAAAGCATACTTAATCAGAAAGCTTGTAAATCTAAAGTACAAGCCGGGAAAATCAATTGCAGAGCACCTAAATGAGATGAAGAGCATTGTGAACCAGCTGGCCACAATGAAGATGCTTATGGAAGATGAACTTCAGGCACTCCTCTTGTTGAGTTCTCTACCTGATAGTTGGGAGACACTGGTGGTGTCATTGAGTAACTCCGCCCCTGATGGAGTTATCACCATGAGTCAGGCTACTAGCAGCTTGCTCAATGAGGAGGAAAGAAGGAAGGAAACTGAAGAGTATCAAACACAGACAGATGTACTTGTCACAGAGGGCAGAGGGAGATAGTTTACTAGAAAAGAAAACAACAGAGGCAGAAGCAAATTCAGACCAAGGAAGGAAATCGAATGCTACCATTGTCATAAGAAAGGACACTACAAAAGTGAATGTAGACTGCTAAAGAAGAAGAACAATGAAGGCGGTAAGGCAGAAGATAAGAAAGATAGAGAGGTAGCAGCAGATGCCTCAGGAGAAGACATCATTCTATTTACAGAATGTGTTAATTAGTGCTTAGCCACCACATCAAATCAGGTTGATTGGGTGGTGGATACTGGAGCTTCTTATCATGCCACACCTAGGAGAGAGTTCTTCATATCCTACAGGATAGGTGATCTTGGTGTGATCCGAATGGGAAACAATGGTGTTTCCAAAATATGTGGGATAGGAGAAGTAGTGGTCCAGACCCGTGAAGGCAGCAGATTGATACTCAAAGAGGTCAGACATGTTCCAGATCTCAGGATGAATCTCATCTCAGCAGGCAAGCTAGATGAAGAGGGATATGTTAGCCAGTTTGGGGGAGATCAATGGAAGTTAATCAAAGGTGCTATCATGATTACCAAAGGACAGAGATCATGCACATTATACAAGTTGCAGTCCAGTTTGGTTAGGGGAGAGGTATGCGCAGCAGAGCATGATACTGCAGATTTGTGGCACAAGAGATTAGGCCATATTGGCGGGAAGGGATTGCAAACTCTCATCAGGGCAGGGGTCTTACCAGAGATACAGGACAGAGTTCTCAGTGATTGTACCCACTGTGTGGTGGGTAAGCAGCACAGGGTGACATTTCAGAGTAGCTCCAAGAAGAAGACTGACCTTTTGGAGCAAGTGTACTCAGATGTGTGCGGACCCATGAGGGAGAAGACCTTAGGAGGAGCCTCATATTTCGTCACATTTATAGATGATGCTTCCAGAAAGGTGTGGGTTTTTGTTTTAAAGTCCAAGGACCAGGTGGCAGCAGTTTTTGAGTTTTTTCACAGGCTTGTGGAGAGGCAGACAGGAAAGAAGTTGAGATGCATTCGTACAGACAATGGGGGAGAGTACATAGGAGTCTTTCACCAGTACTGCAGAGCACAAGGCATCAGACATGAGCAAACAGTGCCAAAGACTCCACAGGAGAATGGAGTAGCTGAGAGAATGAACAGGACAATAGTGGAGAGAGTCAGGTGCATGCTCTCCCAGTCCAAGTTGCCCAAGAGCTTTTGGGTGAAGGCAGTCCAGACAGCATGTTATTTGATAAATAGATCTCCCTCATCAGCTCTAGATGGAGAGGTGCCAGAGAAGGTGTGGACAGGCAAGAATGTCAGATATGATTATCTAAGGATTTTTGGCTGCAGGGCATTTGTGCATGTGCCTAAGGATGAGAGGACAAAGTTAGATGACAAGACAAGACAATGTATCTTTCTAGGGTTTGGTGATGAGCAGTTTGGCTATAAGCTGTGGGACCCAGTTGATAGGAAGGTAGTCAGGAGCAGAGATGTCATATTCTATGAGGATCAAACCATAGAAGACTTCAAGAGGGCAGAGCATCAGTCTGAGTCAGATATGTATGGCCCAGTAGATATAGAGCCTGTCAGTCCTCCAGCAGTTCATGCAGATGAGCCAGAGAAACAGCCAGTACAGGGTGCAGATGAGCAGCAGCCTACACCTATTGAGGATACAGATCAGGAGATTTAGATCCCTGACGAGGAGCTACCAACAGAGGTGAGGAGATCCACGAGAGCAAGGCAACCATCTAGTCGGTATTCAGTGCATGAATATATCATGTTGACAGATGCAGATGAGCCAGAGTCATATGAGGCGGCCCAGGTCAGTGAGCAGCGGGAGCAGTGGCAGAGAGCTATGCAGGAGGAGATGGACTCTCTTCTGCATAATCATACATATGACTTGGTAGCTAGGCCCAAGGGGAGAAAGGTACTCAGAAACAAGTGGGTCTACAAGGTAAAGGCAGAAGAGAAAAGCTCACAGCCTAGATATAAAGCACGACTAGTTGTGAAGGGCTTTGCACAAAAGAAGGGAGTTGATTTCGATGAGATATTTCTCCAGTAGTGAAGATGACCTCAATCAGGACGGTGTTAGGATTGGCAGCTAGCATGAACATGGAGGTAGAGCAGTTGGACGTGAAGACAGCATTCTTGCACGGTGACTTAGAGGAAGAGGTCTATATGGAGCAGCCTGAAGGTTTCAAGGTGAAAGGCAAGGAGCACATGGTGTGCAGACTCAGAAAGAGTCTATATGGTCTCAAGCAGGCGCCCCGGCAGTGGTACAGAAAGTTTGAGGCTTTTATGGTATAGGTTGGTTATAAAAGAACAACCACAGATCATTGTGTCTTCATTAGAAGGTTCCCTGGAGGTGATTTTATCATCCTTCTCTTATATGTGGATGATATGTTGATTGTTGGGCAGGACTCCAGCAAGATTGCCACACCGAAGAAGGAGTTAGGGAAAGCTTTTGATATGAAGGATATGGGGCCAGTGAAACAAATATTAGGGATGCATGTATTCAGGGATAGACAAGCATGCAGGTTATGGTTGTCCCAAAAGAAATACATAGAGAAGGTGCTTCAGAGATTCAGCATGAGCAATGCCAAGTCAGTGGCATGTCCACTAGCTGGACACTTCAAGCTGAGTTCAGAGCAAGCCCAGCCTCAGAGGAAGAGAAGCAGGAGATGAAGAGAGTCCCTTATGCCTCAGCCGTGGGTAGTCTTATGTATGCTATGGTTTGTACCTTTCTAGACTTAGCATATGTAGTTGGCTTAGTGAGCAGGTTCCTAGCGAATCCAGGAAAGGAGCATTGGGCAGCAGTCAAGTGGATCATGAAGTACTTGAGAGGTACAACTAGCTTGAGTCTTTGTTATGGACAGGGAGAACCTGTGTTACAGACATATACAGATGCAGATATGGCAGGAGATGTTGACTCCATGAAGTCCACATCCGGTTACTTGGTTACATTTGCAGGAGGTGCAATTTCATGGCAGTCCAAGTTACAGAAGTGTGTTGCATTATCGTCCACAGAGGCCGAGTACATAGCAGTGACAGAAGGATGCAAGGAGATATTGTGGCTGAAGAGATTTCTTCAGGAGCTGGGTGTTAGACATGATACTTATGTGGTCTATTGTGACAATCAGAGCACTATTCACCTGAGCAAGAATCCGACTTTTCACTCCAAGTCGAAGCACATTGATATGCGTTATCACTGGATCAGACAGGTCCTGGAAGAGAAGCAGTTGCTATTGGAGAAGATCCATACAGATGATAATGGGTCAGATATAATGACAAAGTCATTACCTATCAAGAAGGTTGAAGCTTGTAGAAAGAAAGCAGGCTTGGTGGATTTCCCCATGTAGTCGGGAGGGGGAGATATTGTTGGGTGCTCCCTCCACGTGGGGAGGGAACCGGCCCATGATAACAAACTGCATCACAGTTTGTTACGGAGCTATTTCAAAAAGGGAAAAGAAACCCGAAAATAAAGTAGGGGGAGAGAGATCCGTATGTGGCAGATACGAGAGAAGAAAAAAATCCCAGATTGGGGGAGAGAGCTGTGTGCGGCCTGAGAGAGATCCAGAGAAGCCCAGGCTTGGGAGAAATCCTGTGCAACCTCAGGAGGTCGATATGGACGAGTCTGAGAGCAGATTTGGGGGGCACGGAAGAGCAACCACACGTTGGTGAGATCCTTCTTGTACCCACATCAACTATTATTTTAAGTTCGAAGTGTTTCTTGATTTTTGGGCAAAAAGAAATTAGGAGAAAAGTTGTAATCTTTTATTAAGATTAGTGAAGTGCTCTCGGAATTTGCCCCGTAGTTTTTTCCTTTCACATTGGAGGGGTTTTTCACGTAAATTTGGTGTTTTTGTGTGGTGTTTATTTTTATTCCGCATATTCTGTGATTGTGGTAGATCGGTATATTTTTTCTGTGATTGTGCATGCATAATTTTTTCATTAAAATACGTTCCGTATATTTATTCTAAGGGTGATTAAGGGTGTATTCCCAACAGACCGGAGGAGGCCAAGAGCCGGAGATGGCTGGAACGCCCGGGGCGGAGCCGGGGATGGCTGTCGGGGAAGTGCTGACCAGATTGAAGCAAGGGGTTCCCAGAAAAGATGGAGGTCGTCCAAGGTGAGGCAAGAGAGCTGCATTGAGGTGACAGCGTACGTGGCCTTGGAGATTAGGTAATAGTATCTGAGCCTCACGCACCTCAGCTTTATGGATGTGAGAGTTGGGAAACCCGTGATTCCTTTCAGGACCAGTTTGTGCTGCCCCTCAAGTCATCTTCTTAGGCAAAACTTGAATGCCTTCTCAATTGATGGAACCTCCGCCTACCTCTAGCTGGTGAATGCGAAGCTTAAGCCCGCGTCCTTTAGCGGCAGTGGCCATCACGCCTTTATGCAAATCATGAAATATCTTCGCAGCAAACTCGGCGATGTTTTTGAACTGTCTCAATATGCCGGCGGGTCCGACTATTTGAGGCCGGGGTTGAGGCTGAGGCTGAGGCTGACTAATCGAGACCGATTGGCTAAGGTTGATTGATTGAGGCGAAGGCCAAGATTGGCTATTTGAGGCCAAGGACGACTGAGAATAGCCAGCCCATGTGGCTGACTAAGGGATTCGACCTGGGTGCGATTACCGTCGCCCATGAGGTTTAATGGCCCCATTAGATGCTCTTTATACTCCTGAGCTTGTGCGACCGCATGCTTTGCATCCGCCAAGCGAAAGGAGTATAGAACTCTTTATCTTTGCACTTGTCTTTACATGCTACTTTTGGCTTTGACTTTGACTCCTTCCTAGTGGAGGGATCTTTTTCTATTTGCACTGCTTTTGATGATTTTTGTCTGCCTTATGTGGACATTTGCATGCTCGCTGAAGCTGTGCATTTGCTTGACTTTAAGCAAAGTTAGAGGTAGATTGGTAACCTTTGACTGGCAGGGAGCAGCCAGTAATCGATTGGTTGACAGTAGCTAGTAATTCTCTCCCAACTCGGAGCCGAAAGGTGAATACCCGTCAACTGTGAGCTGGGGAGTTGATCTCTTCCGGCTGTGAGCTGGTTGGGTCTTCATGACCAGCTAAGAGTGGCCAACACCATCAACTGAGCTGGAGAGTTGGTCTCTCCTAACTATGACCTGACTTTGTCTTCTTTCTTCATTTTTCTTTTTTGACATGAAGTTTGGAGGTGGATGCCTATCAACTGTGAGCTGGGGAGTTGGTCCCTCCCAACTATGAGTTGATTTGGGGCTTCTTCTTTCGACATGAAGCCTGGAGGTGGATGCTCGTCAACTGTGAGCTGGAAAGTTGGTCTCTCCCAACTGTGAGTTGACTTATGGCTTCTTGGCTGACTGAGAGTGGCCAGCAATCTGTTATAAGTGCATGATGAGTTAAGGCCTTACCCAGTTGATTATTGGCCGCTGAGGCAGAGTTAAGCCGCTGAGGCAGAGTTAATCCACTGAGGCAGAGATGGAGCGCATCCCGAATGGTCGAGCGGGTCGGAGTCCTACCTAGGAGGCTAGTTGGCCACTGAGGCTGAGATGAGGTTGCTGAGACTGGCTCGGGGGCTACTGTGACCAACTCAGGGGCTACTGAAACCGATCCGAGGGCTGCTAAAACTGACCTGAGGGTTGCTGAGATCGACCCGAGGGCCTTTTGGAACCCCGAAGGGTGACTCAAGGGTGACTCGAGGGCCTTTTGGAACCCTGAAGGGTGACTCGAGGGCCGCTGGGACCTGCTCGAGAGCCTTTTGGAATCCTGAAGGATGACTCGAGGGCTGTGGGACCGACTCGAGAGCCTTCTGGAATCCTGAAGGGTGACTCGAGGGCTGTTGGGACTGACTCGAGAACCTTTGGAACCTCGAAGGATGATTCGAGGGCCACTGGGACCTGCTTAAGAGCCTTTTGGAACTACCTTGGGGGTTTCTGGGCCTGTCCGAGGGGTTGTTGAGAAATTGATCTTCATTCCGCAAGAAGATAGGAGGTCCTACCTGGGTGACTTGCTGGAGGTCCTACCCAGGTGGCCTATTGGAGGCATCCATCAAGGAGTCAGGAGGTCCGTCTTCAATTTGTGGAGAGACTGGACGATGAAGCAACATGCCTGGAGCTTCTTTGTGAAATGTCTGTAGGAGAGTGTCTCCTACTGATTTGAATACTTCAGTATGTTGGCAACCTGCCTTATAGGGAATTATGTCGACTGAAGGTGAAAGGTGCTGGTACCCTCGCTTGGGTTCTTTTGCATTGTCGTCCGTAAGAGGGGGGACTGCTTGGACGGCGAGCGGGATATCGAGGCCACTTGGGGGCTTCATGGTGGTGGTGCTCTTACTGGTGAGCCTGATGGCCGTTCTGTCAGTGCTTCGGTGAGGCATGGAGGTGATGAGTCTCTCTCTAGGAAGATCTTCAGCGGGTGGATTGTTGACTGGCCTAAGCAGCCATCGTGTGTGGCAAAAGAGGTTTGGGCTGCTGCTGTGTGACCACAGAGTGCTGCTCCTGTAGCTCATGAACCGCTGTCACCAACATCTGGACTCGCTAGGTGAGGGTGGCGAGCTGGTCTGGTTGAGTGGCTTGAGATGGTGATGATGATGGAGTAAAAAGGCTAGCTTCCTGTTGCTCAGCTCATCACGAGGATGCTTCCATGTGATTGGTAGAGACCTCTTGGGCTCTTGTCATCACCGTCTTTTTAATCTAAAGGGGATGAGGATCTGTATGCTAGCATCGCTAACGATCCGTGCTCTACCCTCCTTTTTGGCATGCCAATTTGTTGATGCCAGATCACCTTCCTCGTCATCCACGAGTATCCGATCGCCTTCTCCAATGAGCCAAGGATCTTTCGACGGGCTTCGCTTAGATCGGAGGCCTGCAAAAAGTTTCGGGGATCGAAGATTTCAGCGGGGATTCTTCGACGCTCAATTTAGTGCTTTGGGCAACAGCCGTGAGTTTGAGAAAGCTCAAGAGAAAGGCTTAGAGAAGCGCTTTATGTGAGTGTGTAGGAGTTGTTGTTGGCTTTTTTTCTCTTGGTTGGGGGTCCCTTTTTTCCATTTTATTGATGTTTGTAAGACTTGAGGTGTAACCACCTATTAGAGCATTCATGTTAAGGGCAGCAACAGTGGGACTTACCTCTTTGTGGCATGTCAGAGCTGGCAGGCCATGTCCTGTCCAGTGTAGATGGCTGCAACCGGTTGGTAGGCCAGGTCCTATCAGAGTGGGAGGCTGTAGTTGATTCATATGCCAGGTCTTATCAGAGTGGGTAGCTGCTGTAGGTTGCCGCGGGGTATGGGCGGTCGTTACGGCGTTTGCTAGACATGTCCCTTGTGTCATGCTCGTGGGGAGACACCACGGGCAGTGGTGAGTGATGGGGCTAAGCACGTGGGTCCCACAATGTATCCTACCTAGATGGCCACTGGGGATTTATCCGGGTGGCTAGCTAAAGGCGCAATCCGGATGATCGAGTCGGATCCTACTCTGGAAGCCAGCTTCTGGATGCATGTAGTGCATGTAACTTCTGAATCCATGCACGTGGCCTCTGGACGCATGCATGTGAATTATTAACAACCAGAGAAAAGGTCTGAACAAGCAAAAGCAATTCCTCTCTTGGCTTGGGATGAGGCAGCAGCTCGTCTTTTGATATCAACCGAGGGTGCTTCAAGTAATCCACGTCCTTAAGCTATAGCAAGCCGACACCTCAACGAACCAGACTCCATGTCTGGTTCATGGCACCTGAGCTCCCTCCGCTCTGACACCGTGAGTTGGCCGGCGAGAGGGTAATAGAGAACCATCGCGGAGCCGGGGCCGTGAAAGACTGGGGGCGTCTGGACCATAGCAGAGTCCGGAGGCGACCGGGACAGGGGACGGAGTCGTGGCCGAGAGTTGGAGATCGGGACAGAGCCGGGGAAGAGGCAGAGATTGGGTCACGGACGTCCGGAGGCAGAGCCGGGAGGTGTGGAGTCGGGAGCCGGGGGCGGCCGAGATGGAAGCAGAGAACCAGGATGGCCGGGACGAAAGAGCCGGAAGCGATCGGGAGCGTCCGAAGCCGAGGGAGGGTCGGAGTCGGAGAATAGAAAGCCCGGAGCCATGGAGACCGAGATGGGAGTCGGGACAAAGCCATCATGCTTTCAGAGCCGGAAGCGGCCAGGACGCTACAAGAAAATACTACAATAGCAATGCATTTTTATGTCGCTAAATTATGATCACGTGCGACGACAATAAAACATTACAACGCAATTAGCTACGATAATAAAATATTGCAACGCAATTAGCGACGCATTAACGACTCAATAAATCAAAAATCAAAAAAAAATTAATTTAGCAACGCAAGTAATGTGTCGTATATTTTAAATTTAATTTTTATAAAAATAATTATGAAAAAATATAATTATGAAATAAAATATTGCGACTCAACTCAGTACGTCACAAATTTTTAAAAAATTTATATTATGTTAATAGCGATGCATTAGCGACGCAATAAATCAGAAAATTAAAAAAATTATTTTTTATTTAGCGACGTACTAATTATATCGCAATTATTTAAATAAAATTAATTTTTATAAAAATAATTATGAATAAAAATATTACGACACAACTCAGTGCGTTACAATATTTTTTAAAAAATTAATTATGTTAAATAGCGATGCAATAGCGACGCAATAAATAGTAAATTAATAAAAATAATTTTTTAGCGACGCAAGTATTGCGTCGCAATTTTTTAAAAAAATAAATTTTATAAAATATTAAAAAGAATTATGAAATAAAAATATTGCGACGCACTTCGCATCGCAATATTTTTAAAAAATTATTATGTTAAATAGCGACGCATTAGCGACGCAATAAATTAAAAAATTAAAAAAATTAATTTTTAATTTAGCGATGCAAATAATGCGATGCAGAGTTTTTTTTAAAAAAAATTATAAATATAATTAAAAGATAAAAAAATTTAAAAATAAAATATTGCGACACAACGAAATGCGTCGCAATTGTTTTAAAAAAATTAATTTTTGTACATGTGTCGGATCGGTCATCGCCGACCGGGATCGATCATGGCTTGGATCGATCGCAACAATCGGATCGTCGTCGATCGGATCGATCGCGACGGTCCGAGATCGGTCATCGCCGACCGAGATCGATCATGACTTAGATCGATCGCAACCGTCGGGTCGTCGCCGATCGGATCGATCGCAACGGTCCGAGATCGATCGTCGTCGACCGGGATAGATCATGGCTTCGATCGATCGCAACCGTCGGAACGTCGCCGATCGGATCGATCGCAATGGTCCGAGATCGGTCATCGCCGATCGGGATCGATCATGGCTTCAATCGATCGCAACCGTCGGGTCGTCGCCGATCGGATCGATCGCGATGGTCCAAGATCGGTCGTCGCCGATCAGGATCGATCATGGCTTCGATCGATCGCAACCGTCGGGTCGTCGCCGATCGGATCGATCGCAATGGTCCAAGATCGGTCGTCGTCGACCGGGATCGATCATGGCTTCGATCGATCGCAACCGTCGGATCGTCGCCGATCGGATCGATCGCGACGGTCCAAGATCGGTCGTCGCCGACCGAGATCGATCATGGCTTTGATCAATCGCACCTGTCGGATCGTCGCCGATCGGATCGATCGTGACGGTCCGAGATCGGTCGTCACGACCGGGATCGATCATGGCTTCGATCGATCGCAACCGTCGGATCGTCGCCGATCGGATCGATCGCAACGGTCGAGATCGGTCGACCGGGATCGATCATGGCTTCGATCGATCGCAACCGTCGGATCATCCGATCGGATCGATCGCGACGGTCTGAGATCGGTCGTCGCCGACCGGGATCGATCGCGAACCGTCGGATCATCGCCGATCGGATCGATCGCGATGGTCCGAGATCGATCGTCGCCAACCGAGATCGATCATGGCTTCGATCGATCGCAACCATCGGATCATCGCCGATCAGATCGATCGCGATGATCCGAGATCGGTCGTCGCCGACCGGGATCGATCATGGCTTCGATCGATCGCAACCGTCGGATCATCGCCGATCGGATCGATCGTGACGGTCGAGATCGGTCGTCGCCGACCGGATCGATCATGGCTTCGATCTATCGCAACCATTGGGTCGTC
>UESW01004599.1:327918-478287 GCA_900491605.1 Calamus simplicifolius
CGACACTCGTACGAAAGGCGATTGAAGATTTTTCAAGAGCAAAGAGGCATTTAATCTGTGACAATACCGGGTATGTTCATTATGTGATATGCCTGTATGATTGGTGATATAAGTTAGATGGTTAATGGGCATATTTTTCCGCACTAATCGAATTCGTCCCGAATACGTTTCGGACGAAGACGATCGGGAATGAGTTTATCCCAACATTGGTATCAGAGCCATTGGTTTCGGTTCTTTTTCTCGTATTATTAGTATGCCAGCATAATTAGTTTACTTTCTGATAATGATGAAAAAAAAAAGGGAAACAAATGATTAGATAAAATCAGATTCTTGAAATTTAGAATTTGATTTATTTAAAATAAGTTTCTGATAAAGATGATAATATCCATCCTTATCCTGGTTTGAAATATAAGAAGATGATAACAGCCAGTCTTGGCATGCATCCAAGCTTGCACCCAAACGGATAGCCGTACGTTTTATATATATATATATATATATTTTGTTTTGTTGAAGTGATGAGTAACTTTAAAAAAAGGTGATGACGTCATCATAAAAAAAAAAAGGTGATGACGTCATCGTGACATCATCAAAACCGACCCATGACCCAACCTATTGACCGTTGACCGGTCGACGGTCAGACCGGTCAACCAGGTCGAACCAGTCAATGTGGTTGGACCGGTCAACCCGGACCAGTTCAAACCGGCAGAATGACCCTTGTGTCTTCTATCGGCCCGTACGAACTCATTTTAACTCCAATTTGGGCGTTCTTGGTATCGATGTGCTCTTAACGGAATGCTCTACGTCATGGTATATTCATATTGCATTTTGTCGGCACTTATAAATATGAAAATACATGATAAACCTTATGTACACGTACTTAGGGGTATATTCTTTGGCATTTTCTCTAGTATTTTTTGAAATACAAGTGACAGATCATATGTATATGAATAAGCATTCCTTATCTTAATGTATCATGGATTATAAGTAATCCTTTGTTCTGCATTTGTTGCAGGAACAATGGTGCATTTGAGACGCACTCCGATAATCCCTAGAACGGTGGCTCAAAAGGAGAGGCTTGAGAAACTTAGGATCAAGCTAGCTCTTTACCGGTGGGAAGTTGATGATGATATGATGACACACATCATCAAGGTCAACCGAATGATACAAGATATCATTTGGAATGGTTTTGTAATGCCGGGATATGTAATGGTCGAAGCCCTAAAATGCACCATTCCTGATGAGTTGGGAAGACTTATTGATAGGGTTTGGGACACCTTAGAAGGTTCGAGCTATAAGGTGATTGTGGAGCGATTCATGATAGAGTACATACGGCTCGAGGCAAAAAGGACGTCAACCCTTGCATTAAATTGGTCTCGGCGCAATACGATGCCCGAATCTAGGGGTTTTTCGGCTGCCTCCGTTTGGATGCCTAAGCAAATAGAATTTTCTGAAGATTTTCATCAGTCATTTCCAGTTTATAGAAAGAGGATCACCACTTGATTGTGTTTATTTATTTATTTTAAGTTCTTAAGGATTTGTTAGATATCTTGGGTGGATAGTTTTGTTGGTGTTTATGTTTTATTTTCTTTGATGGATTCATTCCTTATGCACATAATGTTAGATAAATGAATGTTGATGGATATTCATGATATGAATAGTTCATAGTTCCATTCTATTTTAATATTTATCTTATTAGTACATATGGAGTTGAGTGGGAGTTCTAAAAAGTTTGAGTAACTTTAAAGAACGTTATTTTACCTTAATGATTACATTAACGGTAATTTCACATTAAGTTTTTTTTTTGATGATGATTGGAAACGTAGTGAACTTTTGAATCAGAAGCCTATGTGAAATTATTCATTAACATAATCATTTTGTGCAAATTGATGTATAAATAAGTGGCGTTAATAATTCGTGCTTGTTTATCTGATATGTTCAGATTCAATGGCGACAATTATGAGATTTGGAGTCTCAAGATTCAATATGTGCTGGAAGAGCAAGAGGCACTTGAAGCTCTTAACCGGCTTAAGAAAGAACCTGAGGACGGGACAACTGCCCAACACAAGATGGATAAAGATGCCTTTGCTGTTTGGAAAAGAAAGAACTCCCTTGCTCGCATTACGTTGCTAAGCAGCATGGACAATGACATCATGCGAGAGTTCGGACGTTTCCAGAATGCTAAAGAGATGTGGGATGCACTGGCATCAAGATTTGGTTGAACTTCTGTGACCAAACTGAGACAACTCACTGTCTGTTTCGACTCGTACAAAATGTCTCATGGAAAGACCATGAAACAACATTTGAGGCTGATGTCGAATATGATTAGTGAGCTAAAGGATGCCGGGCACATACTCACTGATGAACAGCAGGTGCAGGCAATAATCCGCTCCTTGCCTCAAAGCTGGGAGCACATGAAGATCCATTTGACCCACAATGAAGGTGTCAAAACCTTCCAGGATGCAATGCGGCATCTTGAACTGGAAGAGGAACGCCTCATAGCGGGTAAGCCAGAAACTGATGTTTACTTTGCTGGTTCTAGCTCGCATGGAGTTTCGGGCTCCAAGAGGAAGCACCTTGCTGGGTCAAAGAAGTGGAGAGGCAAAGGGCCAAGTACTTCAGGGAAAAAGCTGAGGTACAACCAACGGGAGAAAGGAAAGCGTCCTTTCAAGAAGAACATTTCAAGAGTGAAATGTTTCAACTGTGGGAAGAAGGGTCACTTTGCTCGCGACTGTGGCGAGCCAAAGAAGATAGAAACCCTTAGCATTCATGAAAATGCTACTTATGTATCTAGTTCAGTGTTTCTAACCAAATCTAATCCTTTGTGGACTGTAGACTCGGGAGCCACAGACCATGTAGCGAAGGACAGAGGAGCTTTCGTGGATTTCCGACGAGTTCCACAAGGAACGAAGTGGATATACGTGGGGAACAATTCAAGAGTGGAGGTCAGAGGCATTGGCACCTGTCAACTACTTATGCGCGGTGGACGCACATTGTTCCTACATGATGTGCTATTTGCTCCAGAGATTCGTCGGAACTTAGTTTCCGTGTTGGTTTTAGTTAAACTTGGTTTTAGTGTAAACTTCCATAAGAACGGTGTAGACTTGTGTTTAGGAACAAGTTATTATGGTTCTGGATTTTTCTTAGATGGTTTTATTGTATTAGATGTTACTGTTGTGAAGTTAATATTAGTTATTCCTTATTCACATTATCTAATTCTTATGAGAATGATGTGAACGTGTGGCATGCTAGACTTGGTCATATTGGCCAACAAAGAATGAATAGACTGGCTAGAGATGGATTATTGGGCAATATTAAAAAGGTTGATTTGCCAATATGTGAGCATTGCCTAGAAGGAAAAATAACAAGGAAACCATTTGGAAAAGGAACAAGAGCTGAATTTCCTTTGCAGCTAATCCATACTGACATCTGTGGTCCAATGAATATAAAAGAAAGGCATGGGTTTGTTTATTTCATCACATTCATTGATGATTATACTCGATTCGGACATGTCGATTTGATTTCTCATAAGTCTGAGGCCTTAAATTGCTTTAAAAGATTTATGATCTTAGTGGAAAATCAATTAGACAAGAAAATAAAAGCATTAAGATCCGATCGAGGTCGAGAATATCTGTCTGATCAGTTCAGAAATTTATGTGATGAAAAGGGAATAGAAAGACAACTAACTATTCCATATACTCCTCAACAAAATGGTGTTGCGGAAAGGAGAAACAGAACCCTAATGGAAATGGTTAGATCGATGATGGCACATGCTAACTTGCCAGTCACCTTTTGGGGTGATGCATTGTTGACTGCTGCCTACATACTTAACCGTGTGCCTTCTAAATCAGTTGCTTCTACTCCATATGAATTATGGACAGGCAGAAAGCCTGATTTAAGCTTTCTAAAACCTTGGGGTTGTGCTGCCTATACTCGTGAGTCTTCTCACAAGCATGGAAAATTAGGCCCAAGAGGCAAAAAGAGTATTTTTATAAGATACTCAGAGCACTCAAAAGGATATGTATTCATAGGTGAGCAAGAAAGTAGAAGTATAACTGAATTTGAATCACGGGATGTCACATTCTTAGAGAATGAATTTCCTAAAAAGGGCGAAGTAGGCGGTGATTACTCACTATACGAATATGTGGATCGTGATAGTAAAGTTAGTGGGAGCACTGTGACAAATGGAGAGTTGAATGCAACCCAGTCTCAATTGCAACCACTTAAAGAGTCGACACCACCATTATCTCATTCGAGTGGGAGCGCAATGGAACGTGGTGAATCATTAGGAGTACAGCATTCCATACGACAGTCGAGTCGTAATAGAATTCCACGTCGACGTTTTGACATTGAAGGAGAAGCCTTCATGATCGCCTCACAAGATGAACATGAGCCGAAGAACGTGAATGATGCTCTAAAGTGCCCTAATAAGGAAGAATGGATACATGCAATGGAAGAGGAAATGGAGTCATTAAGATCAAATCAAGTTTGGGAATTGGTTGACCTTCCAAAAGGACGCAAAGCCATTGGGAACAAATGGGTTCTCAAAATAAAGCGTAAGGCTGATGGCTCAATAGAGAGGTATAAGGCTCACCTTGTGGCGAAAGGATATAATCAACAGGAAGGAGTTGACTTTGAAGAAACTTTTTCACCTGTGGTTAGATTTACCTCTATTCGCCTTATTCTGGCAATAGTAGCTAGTATGGATCTAGAATTACATCAAATGGATGTAAAGACTGCATTCCTCAATGGAGAATTAGAGGAAGAAATTTATATGGAGCAACCTATTGGCTTCATTACAAAAGGCCAGGAGCAAAAAGTGTGTCGACTATTGAGGTCGATATATGGCCTTAAGCATTCTTCAAGACAATGGTATATACGTTTTCACAATGCAATAATAGCATATAATTTTGCAATGATTAGTGAAGACAATTGTGTATATATCAAAAGATCCAAAGATCAATTTGTGATCTTGTCATTATATGTTGATGATATACTAATTGCCGGAAGTAGTATGGAGTTGGTTAATACAGTCAAGAATTGGTTATCTTCTAATTTTGAGATGAAAGATATGGATGAAGCTGCATACATTCTTGGAGTTAAGATTTCAAGAGATCGCTCAAAGAAATCCCTATCTCTCTCACAAGAGACATATGTAAATAAAATCCTTGAACGTTTTTGTATGCAAGACTGTAAACCAATAGATACTCCTATTGCAAAGGGGGAAGCATTAAGCGACAGAATGTGTCCTAAGACTTCAAAAGAAAAGGAGCAAATGGAACAAATTCCATATGCTAGTGCCATTGGAAGCTTGATGTACGCTATGATGTGTACAAGACCTGACATTTGTTATGCAGTTGGAATGGTAAGTAGATACCAATCCAATCCAGGTCAAGCACATTGGATCGCCGTCAAAAGGATCCTGAGATATCTAAAGGGAAGCGCCGACTATGTGCTGACTTATCAAGGGAGTGATCTACACCTTGAAGGCTATACTGATGCTGACTGGGGGGGAGATTTAAAAGAAAGGAAATCTACTTCTGGATATGTATTCTTACTGAATAATGGCGCCATATCTTGGAGCAGTAAGAAACAACATTGCATAGCCTTATATACAATGGAAGCCGAGTTCGTGGCTCTATCAGCAGCGGCACAAGAAGGTGTTTGGCTTAGAAGATTTTTGGATCACCTAGGTGTAACTGAGAATGCTGCAAACCCTGTATTGGTCTATTGCGATAGCCAAGCAGCAATAGCATACACTAAGGATCCTAAGTACCATGGAAAGACCAAACATATAGATATCAAATATAACTATGTCAAGGATATGGTTGCACGAAAGGAAGTGAATGTGAAGTACATATCTACACAAAGGATGATAGCGGATCCTATGACGAAACCGATTCCTAGAGAAGTTTTCCATGGTCATGTGAGATCGCTAGGACTGTGTAGAATATGATGTACTGAATATTGAATTTTTCCCAGAATGTTCTCTATTAATGAAGTTTGTTATTATCAATGCCTATAAGTTTGTATGACGTTTGTGAATGTCGATGCTGAGTGCATTATATTGAAAAGTATGTCAGACAGATGAGAGATTAGCCCACTCACACGGGTAATCGCCTCTACTCACTATGTAATGAATAGAGATGAGACAGTTTTTAAGCTTGTTATCTAGGTGATAATTGAGAGCTCAAGCTTGAAGCGTGGACGTCGCCTTAACAGAATGTTAAGATGAGGACATATAGATTATTATGTCCGAAAGTGAAATGATCCACATATTTCACTCTACCTGTTTTTAATGCCAGATGTGAGTTCTGATAGATGCTTATGAATAGAGTAGATTTGCGAACTCAAGTTGGACATTGAGTATGTCTAAACTATCATTTGTACGGTATTGAGAGTAAAGACATACGCTCTATGGGAAAAGGAGAGAATACCGTAATACATATTTCATATTACGTATGCATGGGACGACCGATAAGAGTTGACAAAAATTATGATCTCAATTTTTAAGTCGTGTGAGACTCTTGAGGAAAATAGTTTTCTCATTTAAAGTGCCCTCACAACTCTTACTTATTCTCAAAATTTCTATTCAGTGTTTGCTATCTTAGGATGCTGCCAATGATCATGATAATTTGGTCTAACGGGGCATTTCTAGAAAGCAAGTTGGACTGAGATGAAGAGGTTTAAGGAAAGAGGAAGATCAATTTAATTTATGATGTCACATTCTATATTTATATTCACAGGTCGATCAATTATGATTTTGAGTAAATCATAGTTGTGAATAAAATATATGAGATATTGAAAGAGATCAAGAGAGATAAAAATGTGACCGATTGATCTAGGGAACTGCATACTAATTCTACTCTGGATAATGCCTAAATTTGAGCTGTTATATATTCCTAACAGATGTATAACAACGAGCTCTCATAGTATGCTGGTCGCACGGATTATTTGCCGATATGAACTTTGCAAAGAAGAGAGTTGTGTTTAGCCCATCGTGGGCGAGTGGGAGATGAAAGAAATAATGGGTGGACCGCCCAAGTTGGGCCAAACCTGACCCGTGAGCCACAAGGGGCCACGAGGTAGTTATTTCCCTTTTTCATCATAAGGCACCCTTTGGAATAAAACGTTTTATTTATGGGTAGTTATTTTCCTATTTGAAAAGGCACCTTTTGGAAAAAACGATTTTTTCCTATATATATGAAAACACACTCCTTCAAGAAGTATAACTCCTTTGTTTTTTTCTTCCCTTCAAAACGCGATACTCGTACGAAAGGCGATTGAAGATTTTTCAAGAGCAAAGAGGCATTTAATCTGTGACAATACCGGGTATGTTCATTATGTGATATGCCTGTACGATCGGTGATATAAGTTAGATGGTTAACGGGCATGTTTTTCCGCACTAATCGAATTCGTCCCGAATACGTTTCGGATGAAGACGATCGGGAATGAGTTTATCCCAACAGAGAGGAAGAACTTTATTGGTGTCATAGAGTTGCATATTATGGAGAATTGGTTCTTTCCAAGTTTAAGATATGCATGATAGCATCATGTAAAAGATCTCGAGTTGTGTTTGAAACTACATTTATATGGATTAAGTCAGGTTGACAAGCTAATAATGTGGAGGAGCCTTTTGTGATTTCTCTTTTGGTTTGATGCAGCCAGCTGCAAGGAGATTTTTCTTCTTCATTAACATTTCTATTGAGAAGAGAGTTTCAGAATAAACCCAAAAGGTCTTTTTGCTTTCCTCCATAGTTATTTGGAAGATGAGCTATGACCTTGGACACCTGCTTAAATGCTGACATGGCAATTCTTGATGACTTGCACCCCAGGCATGCATGGGCTAATCACCCTGCAATAAGCAGCTCCCTCTAGGCCACATCTCAACACAAGTTTGGATGTGCATGGAGATAGAATTTTCCATGGAAGATAGTAATCTAAATAAAATTTTATAGAATTTTTTAGTGGAAAACCTAGGTGATCAAATGAAATATTGTTTTTTTTTTTTTTTGAGATCTGTTTAGATGATTTGAGAAGATAATGTCATTTTTCACCTTATTTTCATTTGGTTAGCTTGGGAGACGTTTGAGGGATACATTCAAGTGCTTCCTCAGTATGCTGTCCCCTACAGCATGCAGAAAGGAGAGACTGACTCTCTTTGAAGCAACGCCACTTCTCCCTCTTCTATCCCTAGTCTTTCCCCCTACAGCATACATAGAGGAGAGACCAGCTCTCAAGGAAGCAAAGCCACCTCTTCTCCCTCTCCTATCCCTTTCCTTTAAAATTGCCTCTTACCACACTAGTCTGTGGTATGTGTTTGTGTGTGTTCTTCTCTATCTTCTATGTCTTTCCTCTAATATTCCCTTATGCCTATGCAAATCTGTGACACATGTGCTTGTGATCATACTGATCAACATCAAAAACCAGCCACTGAAAAAAATGAAGCCATCCATATAACTGAGACACATCCTTGTTGCCTTCAAGAAGCTATTTTCCTTTGTTCTCCTCACAGATTACAGCTGTGTTTCAAATCTCCTACCAGACTTGTCAGTTTACCTGCCACAAATATGTAAATTGGCTTTAATCCTGTCCCCTTTTTCCTCTCTTACAATCTTTATTTATTGATTTCCGAAGTCTAGAAAATATCCTTTTTTTTATCTTATATTATTGTCACCACTTCATAAACTTTCGTCTAGACCATCAACACGCTCTCTCTCTGTGCATGAAAACACTTTTTAAGTCTATAAATCCCATCCTGCTAGAACAGTAAAAGTCATGCTATCCATCGTATGCAGTCCCTAATCTTATCTGACTATTGCTTTTGGTTTTGTCATAGGCATATGGATCTACTAATCTAAGCAAGGGCATCTGTGCAGTTTGTTTTCAAGGTTAATGGAAAGTTTTAGTGAAAGGTGTATTTTTGAGGTGATGATCAACTTCTGGGGAAAAGGGGCTTTTTCAAAAGAAATCATATCTAAGACTGTGGAGGAAACTCCAAAATTGGATTGTTACGAGGAACTTGGGGGATCAAAAACTCTGAAAAAAGACTAGGAAGCTTATATGAGAGAAGGGTGTTCTAACTGATTAGGGTCTGAAACTATATGGTCATGAGTGAAAAAAAAAATCACACATCTCATCTGTAAGTCGTGCAATGGTAGATGCAACTTTAGTAGAATTTGATTTGCGGGTTTCTGGATGGTTGGAGGTTAAATGACCTAAGGGACATCCACCAAGTGGTTATCCTATATGGACTGTAGTCTTGTAAACGACCTTGGAGATTGAGTGAAGAAATTAGAATATGGGAGACAGGAACAGCAGGGGACCAATATGACTTTTGGATTAAAGGAAATACTAAACGGTCGGTAGAGGGCAAAGTTACTTTCAAGTGAATACCTCAGCCTAACATGTCATGTAATAACAAAAATTTTGTGGGTAACTTAAGGCCTGTTTGGCAGCTAATGTAGATTGGATTTTTTGTTTCCGAAGATAAGAAATCTAATCCATAACATAAAAAATGTGTTTGACCAAATCGTTTTCGAAAACACTTTTTTGAAATGATCCTAAAAATATGAATGAATCCAAAAACGTTGGAGCAATGTTTTCTTTGGATTCATCTTAACCATTTTTCAAATTTCATCCTTTCTTTTAAAAATGCCCGAAACTTGCAGATTCGCTTCTTCCTTCTCTTTGTAACATTTCTTCACGCGATTTTAAATTCAAAAATAGTTTTCGAAAACACCAACCAAACATATTCTTGAATACTAAAAATCAATAGAATACAATCCATGTTTTCAAAAACAATTTTTTGGATCATGAACCAAACATTATTTTAGTTTTCTTGCTGAATCTAAAATGTTTAAAAGAGAAAAACTATTGCTTGGGTCAAAGTTCATCATCTTAGCGCTAGATCTCATTCTAGTATCACACTGATATATTAATGATGCGCTTCGTACATCAGCCAGTTCAGCATATTGAAACTCAGTACGTATTGGTATGATATACTTGGTATGGAGTGGTACGTATCAAGTAGATCATACCATGGCTGGGATTGCTGTTATTGCTGGCGTATACCTGAAGAGAATGGTGAAAATCAAGATGCTGAGATTCTCCTATATCTATGAACTGAAGTTCACAACCAAAATTATTTGAGGTCGTCTTACCTATTTCCAAATTTCAGGTGGTTATGTATCTCATGTCCAAGAGGCAACAGGTCAAGCTCTGCCATCTGCACCTATCTCTAGTTGCAGTGCAACATGCAGACAATGACTTTCATATATATATATATATTTCGGTTGGAAACATTTGCAGACTATTTTCATTGAAGATAAATTGTTACATATCACCTGCCGCGCCATACAGCTCCTGGAAATTGCACAGTTGTAGAGCTCTAGAATTCTTCTGATTTCAGAAACTCACATTGCCAGGAGAAATCTAACCATAAGCATCAATCATTGGTCCAACTATCACAAAATGCCTGCAAGGCTTCTTGTTCACACTTTATAGATGATCGTATTACTTTAGTTAAACGATATCCTTCTTCTGTCATGCTACCCTGGGTCTTAAAAGGGTCTCAAATTTTTGTTCCACACGTTGTTTCTATCTTTTAACTGATCCTCTGTTTTCGAAGCCTTATTTAAATGAGGCAATAATGCATGATCAGAACATCTCAGAAGGTAGGAGCTTCTGGACAATTATAAAGTTTTTGCTGGGACTTGAACTTACATGGCAATTTGCAACAAGCTTCCAGCCCAAAAGATTCTCTTCCCGTTTGTCTTCAATGTCAGACAATCATCCACCTCTGTCTAATAGTTTGTGTCTCTCCTCAGTTGTCATCAATGGATGGCTTGCAACAAGGTGGTGGAAGTACTCCTCCCTCTTGGCCTTGGCTTTGGCTGGTCAAAGGGTTGGACGGAGCAACCACGGCCGTGGATGCCATTGCAGGCAGACTGGGTCCCATCCTGGAACCGTGGTAGACATGTGACCATGCCGGATGAGATTCTTCCATGGATGCATGCTTTCCATATCTGACTCTAACCAGGAATTTGATGTGCCAACTGATTGTTTTGTTTGCAATGGCGTCTTGTACTGCAATGGTGATGGCCTGGGATCTGCTGGGGTCTCTGAAAGTGTGACCCAATGAGCTTTGACCCTGGTCACCCAACAAACCCAGCACCAATCTACAGGTAGGCCGAATTTTCTCCCTTTTTCTCTGACCGATGATTCTTTTAGCTTCCTGTCTAATGATGCTGGTTGATCCCAGAAATGATCAAAGACAAATAAATAGCTCTAACCAACAATATATCGATCGTAATTTGGTTAACAGGGGGTCTCCAAGCTCATCATCAATGCAGCAAAACGAAAGAATGGATATGAATTTTGCCCTGGCTATTTCAAAGTTGAGCTGGATGGTAGAGCAGACTGCAGTATCATTCAAAGAGCTCTGGAATTAAATAGAACTAATGCCAAAATGGTTACAAAACTAGCATAAAGTTCTTAGCAAATCTTCTTTCCAGGATTTGGCCTCACTACAAGTGGTAACACTGTTGGCCTCACCAGCAATCATTCAGGACAAATCAACCTCTCTCTCTCTGTCCATCTCTTGCTTCTTTTGCAATAATTTGTACATTTCAATGCCATTTGCAACGGGTCACATCTGACACTGATAGCTAAGATTGCTGGGGAGGCATGATTTCATAATCTTGCACATGGTCGATGTATGAGGGGTCACTCGGACCACTTAAAATACACTTCAATCAACTGTGCCATGTCGAGGGAAGTCTCAGTAAAGACAACCACTTCAAGAGTTCTGAATGGACTGTTGGATGATCCATACCCAGACAAACCAAAGAGTACATTAGTCCAACCGACAGGGCCTACGGATCCCACTATGCAAGCAAATGGAGGTCACATCAGCTTTAAAAAGTTGCTCCCTTTCTCGTGGGGGAGAAATGAGGCTCTCCGAGTGATTCCAGTGGCATATGGATCCTTAGCTGTTTTACCTCCCAGGATTCATTTGAGAAATGAGGATCTCAAGTGATTGGGAGTAACAAGTGCATCTTTCTCACTGTTATGCTTGCTTGCTAGCATTCATTTGTTTATGTTCAAGATGCTTTGATCCACTTAAGCTAGTGTACTTTTTCTCCATGGTACTAGTAACTTGTAAAAAGAACAACAGTATTTGGTAACCAATTTTAAGTTTCACCGACTCAGCTGGGTGTTGGAAACCCATGGACACTTGCGTCTCTTTTATCTCAGCAGATGATTCGCACCCTCTGATGGGCCCTTTGGAAGTAGTTAGACTATTATTCATGTGTTCAACTGGTCATTCAATTGTGACCTAACTCGACCGTCAATTCTGGCTTTATTTTTGGCACCCATTGATGGTTTTTTGATGTGTTTACTACTGGCATTTATAATGTGTGCCTGGTTGCGTGTGAATCTCACTGCACAAGAATTCATGGAACACCAAACTTTTGGAATAGTGCATGAAAGCAGCTCTTATGACAGCTTGGCCTTATAATGTGACAAAAAGTAATAATTTGACGGTAAGAATCGATGATATCTTAGATATTCGTAGAATTTCTAGCAATATTTGTGTAAAAGAATGCATGGCTCTGCTTATAATGAACCTAATTACGTTTTTATTTGGGTAATTATAATAGCCAAATAACTCCAGTTTGTTTGTTGAAACTTAATAACGTTCTATTACTAACTGCTTTGGTGTGTCCTTTAGAACTTTCATGTTGGTCTCCACCTATCACCACCAAACTGCAAGAATGACACCGAGTCTAATAAGTATTCTCGTGAACAATATAATTCCATGCAACTCAACAAATTCGATGTATATGATCTCATCTTTCATATTATAGGTTGTGATATGATCGATGCAACGGAGCCAAATGTAAATTGTTTCATATGGACTCATCATGCATGATCCTACTTCAGGAGGGGTATGATCTTTGGGTACATACATGCCCTTGTGTCTATAAAGATCTTTCCCAGCTGGTTTTGATCAGCTGTGTCGGTTTTGAGGTTGTCTACCAAACCCTTGGCTATCTTTTGAAGAGAGAGAGAGAGGACCCAAAGGTGAATGATCCAAAGCTTCTGTCTAACGTCACACTTGATAAATATGCCGTCTCTTGCATCAATATCCGGGCTCCACCTCCGCCACTGTGCAAGGCCAAGCCAAGAACGTGCCGTGACAGCCATACCATGCATGAATACAATGATGCAAATCAAATCTTGATTTTATTTTGTCCGCATTTCTTCGGTAGCATGGCTTTAAGCTGCGATCTTAGTCACTTTGATCTTTGAACTTTTAAAAATAAAAACTAATTCTAAACTCTATAATTAAATAAAGAAATATCATTTATTTTTATCCTATATGATAACATACGTAGCAGCATATGTAACATCGAAATGGTAAAAATAAATTTAAAATTCATAATTAATTCATTACCTATGATTTAATAATTTAAAAAATATAAAAAAAAAAAATAATCTTTTTTTATTCTAATTTATCCTAATTCATGAGTGCTAATGTATCCACTGCGCTCTTTCTAGGCAAATTAAGGCAAAAAAAGATTATTTTTATTTTTTATATTTTTTAAATTATTAAATAATATTAACGTATTAGTTATGAATTTTAAATTTATTTTTACCATTTGAATACAATATATGCCGCTGCAAAAACTGTCATATAGAATAAAATAAATAATATTTTTTTTATTTAATAATAAAAATTTAAAAAATTAAAATTATTTTTTATAATTTTTAAAAATTAAAAATTAAAATAATATAATTTATAAGTACAAGAGTTAATTCTGTAATTTAGCCTCAATCTTATTAACCAGCCATTTCCCAGAGCATAGCTCAATGAAAGGCATTGGCCATTCGTGGCTCCGAGGGTCAGTTACTTGCGGCTGATGGACATAGCTCTATTGATATCTTGGTCCCTATGATGGAGCTCCAGGCTGCATGGGTTGACATCACTCATGCTGTTCGACACATGGGCCATCGTAGATTGATTATTGAGGAAGACTATCTTACGATTATCTGAGGATTCTTATTCTCTTTTAAATCCCTGATAAGATATATTAGAGTCTCTCTGCAGACTACTTATGCTTTCATCATGCCCATAGAGAAGCTAATGCAGCGGCTGATTGGGTTGCATCTTTTGTTGCTCGTCGATCTGGATAGTGGGTTTGGCATGCTGGTAGGGTATCTCTTGCCCTGTTATTTTGCATCAAATTATGTATTCTGATATTTTGGGTTTGATTTACTTCAAGTGGTACGATCGCTCGTCTGTTAAATAAAAAAAAAAAAGCATTAGCCAAATAATAACGTGAACCTCAGGGCGAAAGAATTAAATATTGGTAGAGGGCATGTGTGGTGCCTCCATAGAATCTGACAACAGGTTGATCATTTATGGTGGCACCGGCCCATGGAGACAAAACTTTCATCCAATCAAAGGTTCCAGTGCCACAGATGATCCAAGCGAAGCTGTGATCTAGTAAAAATAAAATTCTTTGTCCCTCGTAAAAGGATCTATATATTTAATTAACCAATCAACGTAACGCCAAGCTCGACTCGTTGGATTTGGCCTACCACCGAGGATTTGCCTCGAGACGTGTGCCGGTGGGGAGAGGGAGACCCCTGTCAATTTAAGCGGAGTTCCTTCCTAGTTAATTAAACGGGATTAAGGAACCAAATCAAACCGTTTGGTGGGGTGGTAAAAGACAAAACACGCTTTTAGACGCGCGTGTCAACAAAAATCCAACTCAAGTCCCGAGTCGTAAGAGCTAGCTTATAATATTTTATTGACATGAAACATTAATTAATATGATTCCCATCGTGCTTCACGTCACGTAATGTATCGGAGTATTAAAAAAGGATCTGATTTTTTTTTTTTTAATTATTTCTCGTGCCGTCGAGGCTCTCCAATCCTGTGGGTTTAGATTTAGAAAAGCCTCCAGCCCACGGCACGATCCGCGAGCGACGCCGCCGAGACCAGGAGACGACGTCAGGCCTCCAACGACGCCGTCGGCCGGTGACGGTCGTGGACCTCGAAACGTCAGCCGTAATGTCAGGCGGGAACCGTCGGTCCCGTGAGCCGGTCCGGCCGGGGACCACCGGCTCGAGAGAGCGTGGTCCCTGACGGGGAGATCTAACGGCGGGTGGAGGCGGGCGTTTGAGTCACCCCTCCTTCGCTGGCTGGGCCTGGAGGGGGTTAACGGCGGTTAAACGCGCGAGGCATGGGAGCCCCACGGCCCCCACCACGTGCGTTGGCGTCACCGCCCTCCGAACCAGTTCAAAAAACGGAAAGCCGTTTGAATAAAAGCCGTCGACTGTTGAGTTATTTACGAGAATAGCCCTACTCCACCCAACGTCTCCTTCCCATGCGGGCGGGAATTGATGGCGTGGAGGCGCTCAAAAGGAAACGCGCAGGAGATATGCGAAACGGATTTGGGAATCTGATAAGAGTTTTTAAAGCTGAATAAAATGTTATTAAAAGTTCTAAATGGTTACCAACTACGATCAAGGCATAATAAATACTGCAGAACAGAACATCTGAAATCTAAAGTATTGTTATCTATTTGTATCATTCAAATAATTTATAATCTATAATCTGCATCATGTATTATAAGTAGATTATAACTTAAAATTTTTTAATGAAGCCATGCTTTTACTTACTGTTAATCAAGAACAAGAATCAAGCCAATCTATCATCTGTTTGCACTCAAATTGTTCTTTGTTTAAAGCAAACATATATTAAAGATTATAGGTTAGTATTTCTTAAATTACTATAGTAGTATTGTAAAACCACTGGAATTGTATGTTTAAAATTAAAACTTAAATAATTGATGTAAACACTTAAAAACCATAACCTTTTCCATATCTTCTGACTCGGGCGCTATCGGCCTTCTGATCTGGGCTTCCTCTTGGACGGACCTGCACAGAAGTCTTCACACGTGGCCCTGCGAAATTGATATCTCTGCCCTCCCAATCGGAAGCTATAATTTTACCTGAGAGAATCTGGGAGCGTCCTATTTAAGGCAATCAATCTTGAGCGCCTTCTGGAAGGTTCGAAAGGATACGAGGATGATTCAGATCAAGCTGTTGCAAGGCCGGTGGGATCCGTATCTTGTTCGTTAAAGGATTTGATGGCCTGAGATCTGATGAGTTATGTCCTAAGCTTTACTTAGATCCTAGGCCACTCCTCGATATGATTCTTTGTTTGGGATTCCGTTACGCTAGACGAAGGTGTGTATTGAGCCATGGATTGCTTGGGGTTTACTCGAGGAAATGGGCTATGAAAGTTCGGGGAACCGAGTCTCGGGGGGAGCCAAGCTACGGGAAGCTCGATCCGTTAGATCATATAGTTAGCTCATTCTTCGAAGGCTTATGCAAGACTCATAAATTTATTGCTCCGCTATACAAAAGGGAAAAAGCGTTTCCAAAGTTAATGAAGGACCAATCAACGTGATGATGCCTCTAGGCGAGGCATCCACATGGCCCAACGTATTAATGAAGCGGACTCTCGAAACTTTGCAGCGTTTGCCGTACGAGGGCGCAGGCAATCGAGTGCGCGTCTCAGGTGCCGATCGGGGCTCCTGATGCCAGAGCCCGGAGTCCGGCGTTTAGCGTCAGGACAAACCGACGGTTATGATTCACCCGCTGCCCTGCCTTTGCCTCTCCATCCGGCCGGCCGGCCAGCCTTTCAGCCGCTGGCCACCATGCACGTGAACCCCCCTCCCCTCGCCTCCCAGCCCTGGACCGGCACCCAGGTGTACTCTTCTGGACCGTCTGATCGCAGATGGAGACGTATGATCATCAGATACACCGCAGAGTATCAGCGACCTTGCATAGGACCACAGATAGCTACCGTCCATTTCAACGCTTCAGATCTTTGTCACGTCCCACGTCCGCTAGTTCACTGCTATTGTCCACAGGAGCCAGATTTCAGATGTACTGCTATCCTGGACCGTCTGATCAAGGATGGAGACGACGGACCATACCACCATCTCTGTTGACTTTAGGATCCAGAGGACAGCTGTATATCTCTGGACCATCAGATCATAAGAGAGAGAGAGAGAGAGGAGGGGGAGGGGGGGGGGGGAGGGGGGACTTGGCACGGAGATCAATGATAGCTCCAGCCATGGAGTTCGTAGACAAATCTCCATGGTTCGTATTTGCCCCCGTTTTAAGTTGAGGGACGGTAGCTGGGCGTAAAGTCTCAAATGATGGCCGCTTCCATTCCAATTGCGGAGCCAGCGGTGGTTTGCGACTTGCGAGACGCTCCAGACCGTTGATATTAGAGAAACAAAGCAAAGCGCACGCGAAGCAAAGCACGAAGAAATAGGAAATTTTGATTTAAAAGAAAAATGCAGCCATACTCAATGTAGCCATACGCTACCCGCACCTTTGAAGCTCTTTTATTTTATGGATTCGTATGATCACTGATCTATTAATTTATTAGTATTTAATTAAAAATTAATTCAGCAGTTGATTGAATTATAATTTTCAGTAACTTATTATTTTAATTTTTAATTTTGAAAGTAAAAAAACTCATGTCTTATTATATTTCAGCAAATTTTGTTTTTAACCCTCGTACTTAACTTACACAGAATAATATGATCAACTATAAAAAAAAAAAAATTCAGAAGGCATTACAAAGACACGAAACAAAGCTTCGACAATAAAAGAAGCTATAAGAAAATCAAGATAATAATGAGGCAAGTCAAATCAAAGCTAATTTTCTTCTTTATTTGTTTAAGAAACCTCCCTCCCTTCTCTACTCCATCCTCTTTATCCAAATAAATAGATTAAAATAAAAAATATTAATATATAATTATATATAAAATATATATAAAGACATTATTCACAATTATAGAACCAATAAAATATAAATGGGATAAATAAAGGCGTAGATACTAACCCTTAACAGGAATTCATTCCAATTTAAGTACCTTTTTTTTTGTCATTAACAATAAATTATTTTGTTTCTATCCTTATCTCCATGAAAAAATAAATAATCTACCTTCTAAATATAACGAAGTAGGATGAATCTCGATTTTAATAATTGAAACTGCTAACTTGAAATTAAAACATTAAGCATATATCATTATATCCCGTCCAAACTAAGACCATCGTTGGCATGATAGACTTAGCCCTTTGTTATTTTATTTCTTATTAATTGTGATAAAAGATTAAACTAACAAATATTGATTATTCTTTCCAATGAGTTTTATTCTCATGACAGTGATTTGCACTGCCACTTGGATTAGAATATGAAACAGAGAAATATCAACCAATTGAATGGTAACCATTGTTGTTATTGTTGATCACTTTGGCAGCATCTTAACGCTCACGTCATATAACAATGCTTGAGTTTAAATATGCTAAATATTTGTGGATAAATTATGCCCATAATAGAGACTCTAAGTTATTTTATTTTTTGGATTACAATATAATAACAAGATGTCAATGGATAAAATGTCAACGAACAGCAGCTCCGTTAGATGGATTAATTCTCTCCATTTGTGTGTTCTAAGCTTACTTTGCCGACACCGTCTGATCAAAAGATCTAACAAAGAAGAGGACTACCGTCACTCCAGCCGGAACACGCATCAAAGACCATTTCAACGGCCCAGATCAATTAAAGTACCACCTTCGGGAGCCGAGTCGAGGCGGGCGGGACTATTTCCGTAAAACAACAGAGAAGTAGGGGTATTTCCGTAAGACGGCCATCCCACGGTCATTGAGCCGGGAGGAGGAGTAGAAGAAGGAGAAGAAGCCCGAATTCCTCAATCGCGACCTCTCGCCTCCCGGCGTTAAGGATTAGGGTTGGGGTTTGGATTTCCGGAACCGCGAACTACTCGTCTCCTACTCCTCCAAGTTCTGAGCTTTCTTGGTTTTGGGCGCCAGGGATCGATCACCATATTTGGGTGCTTCTTCGAGGAGGCGAGCTGATCATTTGCTCATATTTGGGAGCTTGCTTTGCTTAGAGGATCCAGAAAAGGTGGTGGGGTTTCTTGTGTTTTGGAATTGAGGACTCGAGCGGTTTCGCGACCAGAATCCCGGTTTTTTCGGAGGTTTTTACTTTGCGTGGAAGGTTTCGAAGGCTACTCAGACAAGAAATCTTGGAAATTTCGTTGCTTTTATGGGACGGCGTTTTTGATCCTCGATTTGGACGTCCGGGAGCAGTTACAGCGAGCGGGGATTCTCTTGGACTACTGCTTTTTGCTGTTGAAAGGGTTTCATCAGTCTGCATATGAATTCGGTTATTCATCGATTGATTTGAAGGTACAAATCAGGGATTTTCCAAAGATTCTAGTTTTTCTTGGTTCAAGGTTTTCGAGGGTTTTTGACCTTATGGTTTAAGGGGCCGTGGAGTTAGCTACTGTACAAGGTGGCTGGAGCCCTTTTCGTCTGTCGTTTTCTTATAAAAGGAACAGTGCATTCACAAGAAGAGTGCTTTGATTCTGGCTACTATCCCATGGTCTTTTCTCCAATGTCTTAACTCTGGAAAAAAGAGGACCATTATTTCAAGCAGCAGCAAAAGCAAGGATTTTTGGTTGCATCCGGAGTTTATTTCTCCAAGGACTCGAAACTGGAGGATTGGAAGAGATAGGTTCTGACGGAGGCTAAAAGGAAGGGTCTTTTACGGATCTTAGTTGGTTGTTTCAAAGCTATTGATGTGAAAGTCTTGAGAGATTTCATAACCACAGTATTCGGTAGAAAAACAGGAAGAACAAATAGTGAAAACAAGGGGTAAGGTTATTTGGTTGTTTGGAGTTCTGGTTAAAAGAGTCTTTTTCCTTCCTTAGTGGTTTAATACAGTGATGACAACAGTAGTTCTGATGTCTGTTATCTGCATTAGCCTGGCGGGATCAGTGTTGTCTTGATAAGGAGCTTTATTTTGTCAGACACTTCGCTTTCTCCTGCTTCTCTGGCTTTTGTTTTATTGTTGCTCATGAGGGCCGAGTTTGTGAGGTGGTTATCAAAGCAAAAGTCTAGTTGAGTGGGTTCAGGTTTGGATTTTGAGGGGGCGAGATGAGTTCTAGCCTGCTACAGAAGCCGGGGAAGAGTAACAGCGGCCTTGATGCTACTGAGAAGGTTGTGGTTGCTGTCAAGGTTTCAAGGATATCTCAAAGACTGCCCTTGAATGGGCTCTGACTCATGTTGTTCAACCCGGCGACTGTATCACACTTCTGGTCGTTGTTCCACCGCACAGTTCAGGTATCATTTCTCCAAGCTCTCTTTGTTTTGTTTCTGTTTCCGTTTCTTGGTCTCAGCCTCCCATTAACTTCCTTGTTACGATGAATTCTGAGTGAGTTTTAGTGACCCGCGATGATGAGATCACTGGCCTGGTCATGGTTACGATGATGATTTCTGGGCTCGCATCCTCCATTTGAAATGTTTTCTGTTGTGCATTACATCTGAAATTCCTTTTTTCCCCTCTTTGAAACCTCGGTTCAGTATTTTTGAGAAAAAAAGGTTTGGTTTGGCAAGTTGCTAAATGTGGATTTTCACAAGCCTAAGGTGTTGATATCACATCCAGCTTTTATCATTATAAGTATTGATAAGCATAGTTTTTGCTGAAGTTTTTCGCCAGGTCTATAATTTGAACTTGGGGTGAGTCTTGATCTCGCTCTGGTAAAAAAACTAGGTACGGTGCTTAACTAGGATTTACATCCTCGAGAGCGGAGACCTGGCAAAAATGTCTTTGAGAAGAATGATTTTGGTCTAGAAGACTACGAGTACAATCATATATCTTCCTATTAGCTGATGATAGGAAAAACTATGAGCTTGTTTTATTTCTCATCCATCAGGTAGAAGACTATGGGGCTTTCCAAGATTTGCAGGGGACTGTGCCAGTGGTCACAGGAAGTCACGTGGAACCACATTAGAGCAAAAGTCTGATGTTACAGATATATGTACTCAGATCATGCTTCAACTTCACGATGTTTATGATGCAAATAAGGTAATGTACTCGAGAAAGTGCTGACCATTTTCCTGTTCCCTTCTCTTTTGTAACTGTTATATGATTTCATGGTTTCTTTTTTTTTTTTTTTTTTTTTAATGTTTTGTAGACCAATATCAAGGTAAAGGTTGTTTCTGGATCACCTTGTGGCGCTGTGGCTGCTGAGTGCAAGCAAGCTCAAGCAAACTGGGTTGTATTGGACAAGTAATGATTAAATTGTTAAATGATTTGTTTGGTATTTTCAAGGCAAGCAGGATCAGTTGTCCATCACATCCTTCTATTGCTGATATCATGAATATCCTCTCTAGTAGTAGTTAATATTTAACATGATTGAAACTTTTGATCTAGTTGTATTATTGCATTTCTTTTGTATTTAATTTGTTGATCTGATCCATTCTTTCTGACACAACTTCTATTCACAGACAACTGAAGCAGGAGGAAAAGCGCTGCATGGAAGAGCTACAATGTAACATAGTGGTCATGAAACGTTCTCAACCAAAAGTTCTTCGTTTGAATCTCATTGGATCTTCTGAGGCAGAGCCACAAGTGCCCTGTCTGCTGCCTTCTGAGCTGGATAAATCAGCTGGAAAAACTACAAAGGATATGAGAGATTCTCGGAATTCCATTAGAGGGCCAGCTGTGACACCAACTAGCAGCCCTGAAGTAGAGACATTTACTGCTACTGAAGCTGGAACATCCTCAGTGTCGAGCTCTGATCTTGGAACTTCACCTTTCTGTGTTCCTGAAACTAATGGCAGTCATAAGAGGGAGGAACAGTTAACCACAAAAGAAGTCCGGAATTTAAATGTAACCAGCTCTGACTCTGACAGTGATAGATCGAGTCCTTCAAGCTCCTTAAAGTTTCAGCCCTGGATAGCTGAGATTCTCTGTGGTGACCACACATCTTCAAAACAAGTTGAGCAATTATCACAACAACTTGATAGCAATGCCCGTATCTCTAAAGCAAAAGCCTTGTTCGGAAAATTCTCTAAACTTGACCAGGAAGCTGGAATTGGAAATCTAAACTACAGGTCTAATTTAAAGTTTAATGGAAATGTCAGAGAAGCAATTTCACTATCGAGAAATGCACCTTTAGGTCCACCTCCTTTATGTTCAATATGTCAGCACAAGGCACCTGTGTTTGGAAAGCCTCCTAGGTGGTTCAGTTATGCTGAACTAGAGCTTGCTACGGGTGGGTTCTCCCAAGCTAATTTCTTGGCTGAGGGTGGCTTTGGATCTGTTCACAGAGGGGTCCTTCCAGATGGTCAGGCAATTGCTGTTAAACAGCACAAATTAGCTAGTTCACAAGGAGATCAGGAGTTCTGCTCAGAGGTGGAAGTTCTAAGCTGTGCACAGCATCGTAATGTTGTGATGCTAATTGGGTTTTGTGTTGAGGACAGGAGAAGGTTGCTTGTTTATGAATATATCTGCAATGGTTCATTGGATTCGCATCTTTATGGTATTTCTTTCTTTTACTCGGCACTTATTCTTACATGGTAGATAGATGGTATAAATTTGCTAGGTATTTGATGCAGTAACTGTTGGAGATTGTCTTCTTCTCCAGGCTTCATAATCTCTAATATCTCAGTTGTTTCAGTGCATGACCAACACCGTAATAGACTAACTTCATGGTTTATCCTGACCAAGATGTAGAAATTACTAAACGGCAAAGACATTCTGATATTACAATAGCATTGGCCTATAAAGTAAACCAGATTAATAGTGCTTTATGTATTGATATCATGTTTTAGTAAATAAAAAGCCCATGACAAATTTGAACACCATTAGTTTTAGTAAATAATAAACCTATAAGTAATTCAAGCACAAAAAAGAAAGATGAAAAATTCTTGGCTGATATGTGGATATCTTTTCACCAATACCTTGGTTTTTTATTTAAATTGGCACAGATGATAGAATCTATATTTTATAGAATCCCATTGATAAGTGTCCTACAAATACAAACTGATGTATTGGATGAGATTAAAAAAATCGTTATCATGACCATCATATGAAGAAAGGCCTGTCTTCCCTGCTGCAATATCCTCTCGGGGCAAAAAGATAAATTGCCCATAGCGTGAGAAGATAATATATGTTGCTTGAAAGTTGTTGCTAATTTTAAGTTTTTTTATGTGTGTAGGTCGTAACAGAGAACCATTGGAGTGGTCTGCTAGGAAAAGATTGCAGTGGGAGCAGCACGAGGGTTGAGATACCTTCATGAAGAGTGCAGAGTTGGTTGCATTGTCCACAGGGACATGAGACCTAATAACATTCTTATTACCCATGATTTTGAACCACTGGTATGACCTTGATGAATGCACATACTGTAGGCATTCATTTCTCTGCTATTGTTATTAAGCCATGTTGAAACAATTTAACTGATTGTTCATTGGTTTAACTTGGCCTTGAAAGCCTGTGTTAATGTTTTTATTGCATATACTCAATGTGTATATCCACCATTTGTGCACGTTACTCTTCATTTGATTTGTAGAAATAGCAAATCCAATGATTATCTAGTTCATCTTTTGTTTATTTACAGTTTATAGAAAGTCCTCTGTGCAGTTCAAGTGGTCCTTCTCAATGTTATGTTTTTTTTTTTGAATTTTTTTAGGCTAGACCAGTATTCAGTCTTTTGCTGTCAAGATTGACATAGCAAATATGTTTCTTCAGAATTTTTTCTGGCATGCCTAATGCCTTTGTGGTCATAACCCTGAAAACAGGCATTTTCTGCCAATTTTACTTGGAATTTTTTTTTTTTTTCCTCCCGTACCTGTATGAAACCATGATGGCTGTCATAGCAGACTTCCCCAAAAATCTTCACTGATCGTCAATTGCACCCAAGACTTCTCCATCGTTTCCTTTTTCATTAGCTCAGATCCTTCCACAGATGTGGAACTTAGTTCTTAATTTGTGTCTATTGGTTTATATTTGATTAAATGATATGCACGTTCTGAGTTATGGAGAGGAATTTTACAATTCAATAAGCTGTTTCATTCTTTCCGTGCTTTAAGTGTTTCTCAAATTCAGAGGCAGGAATTCTCGCCTTAGAATAAACAAACTTATTGCTTTCATTGGTTCTGCATGTTACAATCCATAAATTTAAGTAGAATGTTCTTCTTAAGGAGGTTATTTGTATTTGGAAACCTATTGGGTTGTTTGAACTTGACTTTTGGATGTTTCTTGCACATTTCCCACTGTGCATCATTTATTGCTTTCATAATTTTAGGCCCATGGAGATTGATACCCTCCTCCCTTTCTTCTTCTTCTTCTTCTTCTTCTCAAATGTAGGGAGATTCCCTTTTTCATGGGTAAAGCTAAAATAGAAGTTTATATAACTTATTTTAAGTTTAGAGGTTGCATGATACTTCACTTATTTTGTTTTATCATATGCAATTAATTAATTAGCTTCTTTCTTCCACCCACCCTTAATTTTGTCAAGCTTTTGTCAAGCCTCTGTAGTTTGTGTATTTCACCCCCAGTGCATGACTTTCTGCAAAAATCTGAAAATATGTCAACATGTTGTGATCACAGAAAACACGATCTCAACTTCTTCACGTCTGATCCTAAAATCAAACTATATTAAATATTGTGTGGAAAGGGTATTAGTGAAAATCAGGGCTAATAATTGAACTTTGAATGACAATGGCACCAACTACAAGGATAAAAAGGGAAAGGATGATGATGGTGAAGATCATCATCTATCGGAGATACTTTCTAGCTATCAATCCCACCCCAAAATGCACATACACATACAACAAACCAATAAGGTTTTGATGCCTATTTATATGCATGAAAGTGGGTCATTAGCTTCCTAGCTTTGCATGCATGATATGTTGATTTTGTAATTGGAGTAACCAAGCGAACATTCTCGCAAGATGAAATGCATAAAACTAACAATATAAAGATCATATTTGAACTTTTGGCTCTTTGAGCTTTATAATTATTTTTGAGAGGAAAAGGGAAACAAAAATAAAAATGACAGGGCTCAGGAGTAGAATCAAGATAATTTGTTCCTTGTGGAAGTGTTGAGGTAGAGAAGGCTTTGACCAATGAGAAAGCTCATCATCATAATAGCTATGGTGCATATTTGAAAATGAGTATCTTGTGCTAAATCTTATGCTTCTGAGGTTGATTTATGTCTGTAGCCAATTGATGCTCATAAATTCACTACCACAATGAGATTGTATTGAAGCACCTTATCTGATACTTCCCACATCCTCTTTAGCAAGTTTGTCAGCCACCATGGTAGCTGTTATCCCATGTGGTATATTTAGCCATTGTACAACTAAACTTCCAACAAACAGACACTTAGCAAACTAAGAAGGCAACAAACTCCTAAGTAACTCAAAATAATGTTGATCTTCTCATTGTAGCAAACTATTTTCTTCAGGGCACCTCTCACTGAGTCTTCACAAGAAAATAATTAGTGGCACAGAAGAAATTGCATCTGTTTACCAGATGTTGTCCCATATGTCAATAGTCAATAACTCAAGCTTTTGCTATTGTTTGTTTGTTCTTGATCTGCTAAAGCAGAACATTTCTAGATTTTCAAGCTCCTACCACCACATAGTCGGGGTCAACTATCACCTAGGCTTGGTAAAGTGATAACCAGTGGTTGTTGGAGAGAGAGATGGTGCATCATTTTATTGTAGATTTTTGAAAATCACATGTTCAATATGTTTCCTTGTAATATCTTAATCTTTAAATAAATCTGTCCATGAACCCTGTCTATGGACTCTTCTTGCGTTCCCTCTACTAAGAATAGATCTTTTTAATATGTAGAAGTGTTTTTATGTCAAAAGTGGTTTTTCATCATTTCCAGACTTGTTCAGGTTTCTGCCAGCCATTCTCCAATAGCTCATTCTTTGAAACAGAGGAACTTGAATCCCTTAAGCAAGTACCTAATGACTTCCATTTGATTTTCTTCATAGAAACAATGGAATGTGACTTGTCAAAAGAATGGTTGACCCCTATTTCCCTTTCTTTTCAGCATTGGAAGTTGATTTCTATAGGATACTGCAGCACTGAAAAGATTTTGTTTTTCTGAATTCTCTAAATAATCGTTTCCAACATCAAACTTTTCTGTAAATTGGTCTTTCCTCATTTTAGGTTAATAAAGATTTTGCAATAGGTTTGTAATTCTCATTCCATTGAGCTGAAATTGTTGTGCCACTCAACATTTATGTTCATGAATGTGAGGCTACATCCATCACAAGCTAACTAAGTTTGGAAAATGCATCCATGCCTGGCTCTCCATCTCTTCTTGAATTGCTGGTTCCTCATTCTCTCACATGTAAGATCGGGATAGCGATTATGTCAGGATTGCAAGTTTGGCACCAATCAAATGTAGGCACCATTTTTCTAAGGTGAACCCAGAAAGGATGGGTCAATATATTACAAATGTGGCATTGTCTGTGTAAATGCCTCTATTTGGTCACATAGAAGATTATATGCATTATTTCATGTTCTTAGAGCATTTAGTTTGAGGTTAGTTGTACCAGAAAGCTACCCTTCTGTTTTGTTTGACTTTTAACTTTAGAGGCAATTGTTGGATGTAATGGGCATCCAATTTTTATCATGATATTTTGAAGGTTGGAGATTTTGGCCTAGCAAGATGGCAGCCTGATGGGGACCAAGGCGTGGAAACAAGAGTGATTGGCACATTTGGGTAAACTTGGACTATAATATTACGTCTTCATTCTTTTGGGAGTACATTCTGTGTATCTAAATCTCCTCTAATGGAATTACAGTTACCTGGCACCGGAGTATGCACAAAGCGGTCAAATTACAGAAAAAGCTGATGTATATTCCTTTGGGGTGGTACTAGTGGAACTAGTCACTGGACGAAAAGCCGTAGACATTAACCGGCCGAAGGGTCAGCAGTGCCTTACTGAATGGGTAAGTTGTATATTAACATGACTTTAGTCGAGGATCAAATAAGTCTTGACTTGGTGGTACCAAAGCTGAGCTAATTTTTGTTGCTCATGAGGACTATATATCCTTCTTCCTGAGAGGAAGTAAAGGAACTGTTGCAGACTGTGTTTTGAGTATGGAATCCTTGGATTTAATTATTAATCATGTCATAACTTATTTGAGCAGGTTCGCCCTTTACTGGAAGATTATGCAATTGAAGAGCTCATAGATCCACGTTTGGGGGACCATTACTCTGAACAGGAGGTCTGCTGCATGTTGCATGCAGCATCATTGTGCATAAGGCGCGATCCTCATGCAAGACCTCGCATGTCACAGGTAAGTCTAAATTCACGTAATCAAGATGTGGAAAAAAAAGAAAAGAAAGGAAGAAGAAGGTGATAGTAGACCATTTTTTTTTTATGATGCTTGCATGATTTTTTGGTTATTATGTATAAATAAACAGGTTCTTCGAATGTTGGAGGGTGACATTGGAAACAGGAGCGGACGGATGTGGCTAGATCCACTGCAGCACCCACATTACAGTGGTCCAGTCCGTCAAGAGTCTTTGGACAGTTTCAGTGGGAAACACTCTTATGAAGCTATAAGGTCAGCTTGGGGGAGAGAGAGGGAGGGCCCCGCGCATCGATGTTGATCGACTCTTAAGCAGCATGTGATATGCTGAGGCATCTCAGATGCAGTGTGTATTCTTCTCTCTCATGTTTCTCTCTTCCCATCTAATCTTGGGTTCCTTTTTAGTAATGGTCTTCATCAATGGTATATTGGTAGGGTGCTGTTGTATAGTCTCATTAGGCTTATCCATTTACACAATGCAGGATAACTGCTGTTTTCGTGAATGAATCAAGAGCCATGCTTTTCTGGTTAAATGCTGTTATTTTTGGTCCATGCTTTGTCTTTTCTGGATGTAAGAGTGGAGGAGGATCTCATTTTGGTCCATGGTCTTGGACAGCACTGTTTTTTGTGCTTGTCTTTTGCTTCTTCTGTCTTTTTTTTTTTTTTTTTTAATCTAGCTGCTATAAATTTTTGATGAAATGATTCAAGAACCTGAATTTAATGTACAGAATGCTGGAAAAAAAAAGATAGTATCAAGATATTTAGCTAAAAACATAAACCAAAACTGAGAGTATTGTTACCAGATCACAAATCAATGATCATTTGGGATGCCTTGGAAGAATATGCCCTTATTAAAAAAAAAAAAAAGGATGTCTAACTGCTATTTTACGTTTAATTCTTTTGCACAGAGGCTCGTGATTTACATTTAAGTAGATGCATGTATCATGTATGTATGGTTAGTTGTCTTTCTTTTGTACAAGCCCCAGGGATTGAGAGACCGTTGAATGACAGCTAATCCCAATCATACAACTGATGTTCAGGCATCAAAGCAGAGTTTTTTTCTTCAATTTTTTTTTTTCATGTTGAATCGGTGGTTTCCGTGGGATTGGATAGACGACGGCGGTTTTGCTGGCTGGACGGTACCAACGGTAAGTATTTTAGCTTTGGATTTGACTCATTCCCCGTTCCGATAATGCTATGGCTTCGTCTCCAGTCCTCTCTCTTGCTTTCGCTCTCAAGCATCAAATCATCTGATATTAAATCACATCATTCTGATGTAACTAATGAAAGCTCCGTATTCGATGTAACTATCTAAAAAGCCGGTTTTGCATTGACTCTGGTCATCAGAGTAAAGAATTATATTGCAAGGTCTGAAAAGATAGATGCTGCTAAAAAAAAGAAAGAGAAATGCTGAAGCCTATGTTTATTTATACTCTTAAAGAATGAGTAATTTATAAATCTGTCAGTTTTTCCACCTCAAATATCAATTATCTTTTAAGGTATATTTATTTTAAAAAAAAAATTGCCCTTACCTCCTTGCAACCAAATCTATGCAGTCCCAAGTTTTATGATCAATAAAATTCATGATTTACCAATCATAGCTATTTTTTTATAGTAAAAATTATGAAGGATTTATATTCTGTACTCCCTCTAAACTCGTTCTAACTTATCGTCAAAATTAGTTTATTGAAAAAAAAAAAATTGATAGGCCTCGATTGTTTATTTAAAAAGATATAGTTGTTGTTCATCAGTAAAATCTGAAAAGGCATTTGATCTTTCACCATTGATGATGAATAAGACTTGTTATATGGTCAAACTTCAAGATTGTCATTAGTTTTTCTTTTCTTTTCTTGTTTTTTTGACTCAACTTGTGATTACACCAATGAAAATTTCTGCAGATAATGAGACTTTGCCACCAAGAATTAATGTGGTCCATGGTTATTCCTCTAGTGGAATATTATTACAAGCCAAGTGACCTGTGAAAGCTACCGTCCAAATTACAGTTGGACGTCCAACGTAACACAACTTTCAAATGCCAAACATGTGACCTCAATGGACCCCTTGTTTTCTCTGCCTCACTTTTTTTTTTTTTTTTAATTATCTCCAATTCTCCATGCTGCTGCTTATCTGAAACAAAGGTTACTACATTGGCTTGAAGGACACTATTATATTGGAATCAGACGAGACACGATTCGGTTGCGATGGGACCCTCCAATCCATCCCAAAGGCTCTATAATTGAAGCCTTTCTTTAATAAACCATCGCCCCTCCATGCTTTGTATGCACTTAATGTTTGGACAAACGAAACGACGCTAAGGTCAGCAGAGGAGTATACGGACGGACGAGGGAGGACGGAGAGCAGAGGCCATGATTAAAAAAGAACGACACCAATTTGATTGATGTCAGCTTTGATGAGCCTGGACCTGGAGAGAGATGGCAAGCGGAGGAGGAGGAGGCCAATGGAGCCGTGGGAAATAGCCAACCACCTTGTACGTGTACGGTAACGCAGCAGCAGGCACAGAGGATGACCGCCGGCGGGCCATCTCGGCTCTGCGACTGATGGTATGCTGTATGAAAAAGATTTTTATACATCGCAATGGCATTCGATACAGTAAATTTTATTTGGCCTGTATTATTATTTTTATTAATTTATATATATGTATGATATTTATTAAAAAATATTAAGATAAAAAGATTTTATACATCGCAATGACATTCGATACAGTAAATTTTATTATGCATGTATTGTTATTTTTTATTAATTTATATATATATATATATATGATATTATTAAAAAATATTAAGATAACTTTATAATATTTTAAAAAAAATTTATGGCATTTCAGTTTTAAACTTACGATATAGTAGTTATAAAATTAAGACACTCGTTCAAAAAATAAAAAATTTTACTATATCCAATTGTAAACTTACAATATCGTAACTATAAAATTACGATACCTATTCAGAAAATGTATCTGTACACAAATTCTAAAAAAAAAAAAAAAAGCTAAATGGGTATTAATGCACGTCATGTCAAAATTTAAGATGATACCCCAGTTTTAAACTTATGACATCGTACTTATAAAATTAAGACACCCATTAAGAAAATCAAAAAAAAAATTACGACATTCCAGTTATAAATTTACGACACCGTAGTTATAAAATTACGATACTCACTTAAAAATATGTACACAAATTTTAAAAAAAAGCTGAACGGGTATTAATGCATGTCAGACTTTTTTTTTTGAATTTGTGTACATATATATTTTTTAAGTGGGTGTTGTAATTTTATAACTACGGTGTTATAAATTTACAACTGGGATGTCATAATTTTTTTGCTTTCTGAATGAGTGTCTTACTTTTATAACTACGGTATCGTAAGTTTAAAACTAGGTGTATATAATTTTTTTTTACTTTCTGAACGGATGTCTTAATTTTATAATTACGACACGTTTTAATTTTATAACTACAGTGTCGTAAGTTTAAAACTGGGGTATCGTAATTTTTTTTCTTAGAATATCATAAAGTTATCTTAATGGGTATCATACGCATGTAAATCAATAAGAAGAGATTATGCAGTCCACATAAAACTTACTGCATAGAATACGATATACAAAATCTTTTCTGTATCATATTCTTTGCGGTGGATTTTAGATTTGCTGAGTTCCGAGTCTCAACCACGGGTTTAAACGATTTCAGACCCACATTATATATAATATAATGGCTTTTATTTTGTTTTACTATTTTTCGTTATAGCCGACCACTTTATCTTTTCGGGCAATTAAATTTTGAATTTTTCTTTAAAATTTTGTTTAAAAATTATTGTACGGTTTAAAAGTATTATTTCTTAACCTAATAGAACGTGGAGGACAAAAATAATTTTTCATTTTAAAGACTTTTTTAGATAAATTTCGATAGTTTTGATGTAATATGTTATTTAAAACTTTTATCCCAAGCTAATCTCTTAGAATTCCTACATATACGGAACTTTGGAGCTCAGTTAGTCAAATGCAATGATAAGTATCAAATTAGTTCAGTTCAGAATTACATAAAATCATATAAATCAAATTTTTTTAAATTATATAGTTGAATCAAAAAAAAATATTTAAAAAATTAAATTAATCAAACTAAATTATGTTAATTTGGTTCCGTTTGATCTTTTAGTTTAATCAATAATTGTTGAGATTACCGATTAAAGGGGTGGGGGTGAGAGCATTCATACCTAATCCCATTTCCTTAACAAACCTGAGCTTGGGCATAAAACTTAGCAAAGAGGTCATCATAAGCCTTGTAGAAGTTGTTATCAATGTCAAAGTCTTGTAGAAGTTGTTATCAATGTCAAAGTAGCAGGCGAAGATAAAAATTGGAGGAAGGCGTAGAGGTTGAGGTGAAAGATGGAGGAGGGACCGAAGAAGAGAGGGTCCAGGAGCAGTAGAAATTCTACAGGTGGGACTAGAGAGACAAGTGGTAAGCCTGTTGGTATAGAGCTAGGAGGTAAAGCGTCTATAGGTAGCATAGTTTAGTGCATCTTCAGATAATCCTAAATGATAATATGGATTACAAGATAAATTATTATTTTAGATTATAAATAATGTTGATTACTATGTTTGATATACACGGGTATTCATCTCTTGATAGATTACAAATAATGTTGATTACTATGTTTGGTATACATAGGTAATCCTATAATAATATTGATTATTGTATTTGGTATGACAAACAGATTACCAGCCATATAACATCAAATTCTGAAAATACTTCTAAATTAATTTATTAAAAATTTATATATTATTATATATTTGATTTAAAAAATTATATTTATAAATGATATGTTTAAAAAAATTGTATTTATAAATGGAGGGACGGTAAGGATGCTGAAGGCCATCGATCGGAAGAAGTTTAATAGTGATCGTGGGGCTGCTCCGCAGAAGAGAGTGGTTCGAGATCTTCGACACGGAGGTTCCAACGGTGGATATTCGCGGCTTTACTCCGCGGAAGAGAGTGGCTCGGGATCTTCTCTGCAGAAGAGAGTAGTAGTGGCTCGGGATGCTTGACTCCATGGGAGAGAATGGTTCGGGATCTTCGACATGTAGATTCCAGCGACGTTAATAGAGGAGAAGGCAAGTAGAAAGTGATCAAATGAAATAGATTACCCTCTCTTTTCTGAGATAATATGGATTACTCATGGATTACATGAGATTTCAGATAATCACGACAAGATAGATTGTCCCTCTAAATATGCATTTGATGAGCCCCTTCTAAATAACTAATAATATGAATAATCCATCACCAAACACAATCTTGAGTCATCGCAGCAAATGCAACTTCTTTCTCTCCTCCATGAATTCGCTTCTCAAAGTTCTATGAATTTGGGTTAGTTTTAGGATTAGTGTGTGATTGACGCTGCCGAGGACAAAGCTCATCATCATCCCTTCTAATCAGGTCTCAAAGTTCTATGAATTTGGGTTAGTGTTAGGATTAGTGTGTGATTGACGCAGCCGAGGACAAAGCTCATCATCATCCCTTCTAATCAGGGCCCAGCATGTCAAACACTTATGTGAGCTCGAAGTTAATCATTGTCCTTCGGGGCACTATCGGGTTAGGAAACAGAAGATTTTGTACCACGGTTCCCATCTTCTCCCCTTCTAGCTTTTCTTTCAATTAAAAAAGAGTACCCTATATTTAGTCGAAGCCATATATAAGAAAGTGATAAATTAAACCTAAACTAAATAACTGAACATTTAAAAAAAAAAAAAAACCTAAGTTGATCAAATTGCATCAGTTTGATATAAATTATACTCAACCCTAGCCATAAGCCAAGATGAATGGTCTAGATCAAAGCTTGCCCCTGGAACGTTCGGCATTTGCCGTCAATTAATAATCAATCCTTCACAATCTTATTGCTCAAATGGTCAAACAATCTTTCACCACCCTGCTGCTCAATAGAGTAAATATCCTCACACATCCATCCAATGAGCAATAGACCACCAAATACATAGATTCTCTCCCACCAGCAATATGATTCCCACCATCACAGCTTACGTCGACAGCCCTAAAGTTTGAGAAATCCATAAATTTTCATGCATTCAAGGTATGGATCACAAATAGCTATGAGGGTTTTAAACTAGTAGCTCCCTATACACTTCCTTGCGTGGTCTTTATTCTCATCATCTCACCTATTAACTCCTCAAATGAAGCAAATAAAAAGTGCCCATCCTTCATTCCGCCGGTCATATTACAACAAACTACAATGCCGACGAACAAAAGCCTCCTTAACAACCTCGAAGGACTCATAGTCTAGTCTTAAAGATCAAAAGAAGGCTTACCAATCTTCAGACTCCAGACACAATAAATACATGGCGACGTTACTCGGCCAGATATACCCATCATTCACCATAGTATAAAAGTTTTTTTTAAAAAAAAGAGAGAGAAAAAAAAAAAAAAAAGGCTATTCTAAAATCTAAACCATGCCCTTTAGAAAGTTCAAACCTTTGAACTTTAAGAACCGCTGGCGGCTGCCTGGAACACTGCCATTGCACCTAACAGAGTCGAGCAGACAGGATGTCCATGACTACTTGTTCATATGCTGAGAATAAAATCACAAAGGTAAAAGCATGACCAAAATCAATATAAATAACATAACAGTGGTAAGTCCTACAACTAAGTAGACAATATTTGTGATGACTTCCACTTTCACTCAAATATACATGGGTTGAGGACAAAGGAAAACTTATGAAGAAAACATCATTTATTTCACTGAAGCCCGACAACTCAGTCTAAAATAGGAACATAAAATACCGGCAGATAAGCAGGATTTCGTCACGCAGCAAGATCTCTACTTCCCAAGGATGGGAAACTGTCCAGGATCTTCAATTGAAGGGGCAGCGGCTGAAGCACTTGCACCCCGACCACCAAAACCACCTCTGAATGGTCCCCGTCCCCTGCCACGGCCACGGCCACCTGGACTGTAGTATCTTTCTCCTTCACCTGGCTTTAAAAACTCATTGATGCTCACGGACTTAAAAAGGAAAGGTCCGTCAGTCTCAATTTCTTAAGCAGATACTTCTGCAAGAAAAGACCAAGCAAATAATCGAATATATATATACCTTTTTAGCCCGTTCATCACGATCAGCAACATCTTTCTTTTTACCAGCATCTTTATCAGAACCCTAATGACCAAAATGTTATATCAAATGGTGACTATAAATTACAAAGAAACTAGACCAGGCTTTATAAAGGTTGTTAATAAGAACAATCACGTGACGAGGGCCACAACAAGCTTACCAACTTGATAAATACATCATCACTTCCTTTCTTCAATGAAAGCTGTTGCATGGCCTGCAACTCCATATCAATTTCAACTTTTCGCTCTTCGGTCTTCATTGCAAGTAAGGCTTTTCGCTTCTCCTCCCTTATTTTCTCATACTCCTCCAGAGTCATCTCCTGTGGGAAAAATGTTTTCACCAAGTTAGTGATTGCAAAGTAAACTCTAAAATCATACAGTCTGGCACAAAGCAATAAATATAGGAGAATGGAGGTAATCAACATTTTCAATGAGGTGCTCCAAAGAGAAGATTCGAGAGCAATTCACTTTGCCAAACATGATATGTTTGTCATGTGAAAACATGGTTGCAATCCCAACAACTCCCACTCCGAATGTGCACAGGATCATGAGGTTGAACCCTGATATGACCAAGGGTAGTTCATTCTGTACAAGATCTTAGGCTCCTGTTCTGGAACCAGGTTTTTCAAGCGGCATAAACCAAGCTCAAACATCCACCAAACCAATGAAATGCAAGCTGCAACAGCATCAATGTAGACCATGCATCAGTTACCCTTGATAACAATGGCAAGAAACCTTGCAAAGGTCTAGCACTACGGATCAACACTTCACCATGAATCAGTTACCCATGATAACAATGGCAAGAAACCTTGCAAAGGTCTAGCACTACAGAGATCAACACTTCAAATGCCGCCATTTGAAAAGTCTCAAAGGACTAGTCCGTGTTGAAACATGGCTTATAACTAGCGAGATTCTCTTTTAACAACTACAGTAAACCATATATAATCATCAACTTATAGGTACGAATGGAGGAGCCTTTTTAGGTAAAAAATAAATCAAATTGCAAGATAAATGAATAAAATCCACGGTCCAACTTTCATCACATGAAAAAGAGAAGGAAAACGGAATGGATTGGACATTTATGATATCCATTTATATGATGTATTTATTTTATGGCAGTTCCTGAATTCATACATATTAATGTGCATGTCAAAACCTTGATTCTGCCACAATGAAAGGAATAGCTATTGACTGAGCGGAATGGAATGCTCACATAAACTTTTGCTTCTTTAGCATGTTACCGCTTCCAAGACCCTTTGGATCAGCCACAAATGCCAGAGTTACTAGGAGTTCAACTCAAACGCTCAAATTAAACAAAATTGCATATGAAACAAACAGAATTTCTCCCAAGGCTCTAGTCACCAGCAACAATATATAAGTTGCTCGTGGAAAAGATGAACCATTGGAGGCTTTTTCTATGCCTGCAACGGAACTGAGCAGCACAGAAAAGCAAATAAGTCACCCAGTTCTCTCAAAGGCAAGCAGGAACAGAATTGAGGTTTGACATTATCTTTTTGTACATGAGAAAGGCAGGTTTGGGTTCAGGATATGAACTAAAAAGCTGTAACAGGTTGAATCTCAAGTCACAAGATTCTAACCACTAGTTATACAACTGAATATTAAAAAAGAAATCTTAAATTGCACTATATCAAGAAGATGCTTTCCCAGTATTTAGCTTAGTAATTAAAGACTTATTTTACCCAAAATCCCAAATAAATTAGAATTCCATTATAATATATAGGTAAAAGAATTACAAAGGTCCTTTTGCAAGAAACAGCATGATCACTAGTGCCAAAAAAAAAAATTCCAATCCAATTTATAAGAAAGTTGTTTAACCTCTATACCAATAAACCAAATAAACCAGAAACCAAACTCAAGTTAGCAAATTAGTTGAAGATGATTATAAAACACCAAGGCAAAAGATTTCCCAAAGTCCCTTCTTGCAAGCAACAAGAAATTGGGAGCACAGAAGTGCATGAAAGCATGAAAAGTTTGTTCGGTAAGAGTATGAAATACCACTTTAGTCTTCAGCATCATATGGACATCATAGGTATTTGAGGGCAACCACATGTAAATTATTTAAGCTCATATACAAAATGAAACAAAATTGCTTCTGAAACCAACAGAATTTCTTCCAAGGCTCTTGTGACAAGCAACAATATATAAGTTACTCATGGAAAAGAACCATAGAAGGCTTTATCTATGCCTGCAACGGAACTGAGCAGCACAGAAGAGAGAGCAAATAAGCCACCCAGTTCTCTCAAAGGCAAGTAGGAACAGAACTGAGGTTTGACATTATCCTTTTGTGCATAAGAAAGGCAGGTTTGGGTACAGCATAGGAGCTAAAAACTAGTTATACAATTGAATATTAAAAAGATCTTAAATTTCGCTCTATCAAGAAGATACTTTCCCAGTATTTAGCCTAGTAATTAAAAACTTTTTTTGGCAAAATCCCAAATAAATCAGAATTCCATTATAATATATAGTTAATGGAATTACAGAGGTCCTGTTGCAAGCAACGGCACGATCAGTGGTGCCAGAAAAAGATCTCTGATCCAATTTATCAGAAAGTTGTTTAACCTGTATACCAGCAGACCAAATAAAACCAGAAACTAAACTCAAATTAGCAAATTAGTTGAAGATGATTACAAACACAGGTAAAAGATTTCCAAAGTCCCTTCTTGCAAGCAAAAAAAGAGATTGGGAGGTTATATCTTTGCCTGCAACGAACTGAACAGCACAGAATTGTATGAAAGCACGATGAGTTTGTTCGGTAAGAGCATAAAACAACGCTTAAGTCTTCAGCATCATATGGATATTGTATGATCTGAGGGCAACCACATGTATATTATTTAAGCTCATGTACAGACCATTCAATTTGTTAATTGAAATTTGACGTAATGAACACTTTCAAAATGTTAACTCTGACCGATGAGGAACATTTTAAGTTTATCTTAGCAGTCTTTCGCATCTCGAATGTTTCGTTCTATGCAAGTACTGGACCCAAAATGAAGGGATATATTTGTCATGGCTGACTCATGGTGATGTGGCATATGGTACTAGTACCTTACTATAGTTTATAGTGTATCATGCAGTGTATTATACAGCCAGAGAACACAAGCGTACAGTGTCAAACTGATATATATCTAGGGATATAATTGAGCCGATATTGATCAGTTCTAGCTAAAACTCAGCTAGAACTAACTTTGCACCAAAAGTTTGGCATCAAGCATTGAGTCTCATCAGTCCTATTCTCATTACCTTGATGACTTTATATGGAATCAAAATCAATACAGGCATGTATCAAGTCTGAGTCAAGCTTGATTCAAGCTTCATTCAAACTTGACTTAAAGCTCAATTTAAGCTTAACTTGATCCAAGAAAAGGGAACGAACTGCACATTCAAAAAAGTTTAACTTTTTCAATTAAAGTTTAACAATTAACATAATCTACCAATCGAACACTCAGACAGCACATTCAAAAGGAAACTTGTACTATCAACACAACACAACCATATGAAACATAATGTTCGCCTGAGCCTGATAGGTGTGAGGCAAGAGGAAAGAACAAGAGAAGAAAGTTAGGCTGATAGGATTTCTCATCCTCGCCTTGGGTGCCCCAAAAATCAGCTATTAAATCTATTTAAAATTTTCAATGGTTGACTACACACAAACTTTTTACATATGCAATATACTATATGCCCAAATCTGAGCCTTATCAAGCCGAGCGTATTCAAGCTAGATTTCTCAACATGGCTTGAAATTAATTTGAGCCTGAGAATTGAATTTGAACTTGATTCAATTAACTTCAAGCAACATTCAGTTTAGATTCCAAGTTTAGTACGAGGAATACTAGAGTTAATCAGAATAATTGATAGCCCTAGTTATACCATGGTTTAACATTCACTTAGAAATCGAGTTTTTTTTTTCTGCTCTATATAATTACAGTCAAGGTTTCCTAAAAGCACCCAACATGCTACAAAACCTTGATCAATGTATCTGATATCATCAATAAACATCAGTTAGCAAAGAATCAATAAACACTTGTATAACAAATAATCATGATGAAGCAAACCATCAAAATTTAAGAACATTGGATTTAAACATTATATAAACCTCGGCATTTAACAAAACAAATCCTCCAATACAAACATTTTAAACTTTTCCTGTTCTGATGACAATTTCATTTCTAACATTGACTTTTAACAAAGCAAAATCATCAGCAAAACATTTAAAATCTTTTATGAACTGATGACAATTTCAAAACTCTTAATGGTAAGCATTTTTCGCATCCATTACAATGTCTCAGAAAAATATTCCCATTCCAAAATAGCAGCACAGTTTAGTTTCCCATTCTAACAAAAAATTTCTATTTCACTGGGACAGCAAAGCAAATTACCATTTGATATCTCAGCAAAATAGCTAGTGCAAATTGCTAGAGTTCTTATAGAGGTACATATAAATCTTTCTTGTGGTATCATGTAAGATGTACATCATGCATGATAGCCTTCACCACCATCTCTTAATTGCCATATGTTCTTCTACAGCTACAAATTAAATAGAAGGCGCACAATGTTTTTTTTTTATGAACTTCATTTACCATTTACACACCACCATATAGAAGAAGTTACAAATATTAATCAAAATGCTTTTAGCTGTGTCAATAACAGATCACGTTTGGCAGGAAATATTCGTCTCGGCAAAACCATTGCTCACAAAAAGCCTTTCTTTACCGAGATAAAAGTAAGAATAGCATTCAACATAAATATATCCATGTAAAGAAATGCTTACCTTGTCCTCAAGTTCCTTTTCTTCTGCGTCATTTGCTTGGGCATCCTTATCCTTATCCTTATTCGCATCTGGTGCATCTTCCTGCTCAGGCTGTTTCTCGCTGGCAACGATTTTTTCATCAGTGTTGACATTTTCATCAGTTACCCTATCAAATCATATTGCCAATGGTAAGCAAATTACGTCGATGAAACAAGCATGATTGCGGCAGCACAAACAATAAAACACCAAAAAAAGGACAAAAAGAGCGCTGATCTTAACTGTGCAACCGTGTCATCACTAGCAGTTCCCCAGTTTCCACGCCCTGCTCCCTCGCGTTTGATCTCATACCCGCGGCCTGTACCACTGCGCCGCTCATACAACCTACGTAGGGGGCGTTCGGAGTCACCTCTACCTTCACCATTCCCATACCCACCGCGACGGGCTCCACGGAATGGTGGGCGTGGCTCACGGTCCCTCTCGGGAGGCCTTCCAGCATCACCTTCCACACCTCCACCGCCGCCGCCGCCATAGGCCCCTGATAATTCATTCGTGTTCTCATTTCCAAGATACCGATTTGGGCCCCTGCCACCTTCTCGTCCACCTCTACCACGCCCTGGACCACCTCGGCCGGCTCCACCGCGAGTAGGTGGAGCGCCACTCCTAGCCTCCCTTACTATTAAAAACAATCCAGATCAAAGCAAGAAAAATGGCGGAAAAAAAAAGCTTTCCTACCAAAAAGCTATAACTTATGCACCAGATTTAAACTAATTTTAAAAAAGAACCAATTTTCGCGATTGCAACAGAAAGCCTCTAAGAGAAATCGAAAGACAACGCACACAGAAAACCGGAGTGAAAAATCAATGAATCGAACAGAATCTGAATCAAACTCACCGGCCTGAGATGGAGCGACCGGCTTGGTCGGGAGCTTCGCCGCCGCCGGAGCGGCGGCGGCGGCCGGCTTCTTGGCCGCGATCTTCTGCTGCTGGGCGGCGATCAGCTGCGAGGGATCGTCGTTGTCATCGTCCCCGAGGAGATCGAAGGGGTTCGCGGTGGCCATCTCCGCTCTGACGTCCCGGAGCCACGCTCGGAGGAGATGGAGGAAACCCTCAGCACTAGAAGGAGAAGAAGAGTGCCCTCGGCGATTCGATGTCCATGGAACCCTAGATTCAGCGGCAAAAGGCTCTCGGGAGAGTAGAAAGCTAGGGTTTTGAGGGAGCAGGAAGGAGCATTAGATTAAAGAAACGAGCGAAGAAAAACCCTAGCCGCACTCCAGGGGAGTCGACCTAATCCCTTCCACCCCACCTCGGATTTATTAATTTATTCTTCCGTTATCCTAAATGACTTAAATACCCTTACTTACATTAGCAAATTTACGAATGCGCCCTTACTTATTAGCGATATAGGAAGCCAGAAGCCGACGCTGGATGGGTATTTTTGTCATGAATGTTTCCAAGGTGATGCTTATCTATAAGAGCCTCAATATTGGTGAACTCGCGAGAGGCGAATCCCGGCCGTGACGTTGAAATCGTTCGGATGAGATTCTTTGAGTCTCCATGATGAGTCCATTTGGTTCCGCTCAGCGATGGAGTTTGGTGAGTTGGATAGCTTGTCCTCCGGTGGACCCGGAGAGAAAAATCACGAGCGTGAGGTCTGCCAATCAACGGCGGAGAACCTTCGACGCCCTGCATAACTCTCAACGACTTCCGCGTGCGCGGTTCCGCATAACAATTTCTGTGTGGATTCAGCCTTCAAGTAATATTTTGATTTTATTTATTTATTATCCTTCTTTCAGTTTGAGCAAGCTTTTTCTAATTTTCTCTGCAATAATTTATTTATTTTTACTTTAAAATATAAAGAATAAACCGAATAAGTAGAACTACGCGCTACAATCAAAGGACAAGGTAAGTCCAAATCACTTGGCTTCCGTAGCTGGATCCCACTTATTCTTAAACTTTGTCAAATAATCAATATGAATACATTATTTTTTTAAAAAAATCAATGCTTTTTTTTTTTTATACAAATAGAAAAGAAGGACTAAGCGAGCAGTCAAAACAGAGAAGTTTTAGACAGACCTTAGCCCCTCCAACACTAAAGTTTCAGGCTTCAAAAATTAATCTTGAAATTATTCGAGTCGGCTACAGCGTCATTCCTCGAACATGAGACCTCCTGATGGCGTGGAGAAGGCCCTTGAGTGATCAAAAAAAAAAATCAATGCTTTAAAGATGTGAGAGATGAAAAAGTAAAAGATACTGTTACACTGCATTTATTAAATCATAATTAAGGAGAAATTTTCTTTTAATTACATGCAATGTTACAAGCGCGTCATGCATTTTTTATTTTATTTTTTTTGTAATTCCATTGGGATGGCAAAGAACAGGAGGGCAGGACCGAAAATATTTGAAAAAAAAAATGATCCACATTCTCATCTCCTCTTAATGAATAAATTTTTATCTTTATCTTACTGCTGTCATCTTCTAATAACATGTATACTTTTTTAATAAAAATTATAAAACAATTATAAAAATATAAAAATATATTTATTTTCATAAAAAAAAAAAGAAGAAGAAAAATTTATTTATTTATTTGCCTCTGCCATCTTCCGTCCTCCATTCCGCATGGGCAACCCGAAACCAAGATAAGGACGGATACAACGTCCATTCCATAGAATAGAATCCAGTTGTCATGCCTTCCAGAAGAGGGCCGCCCTTGCGCTTATCCAAGATGCCATGGACACGAGAAGAGCACCACACGTGTTATGGAAGATGCTCTCCTTCCTTCATGATTCCATGCACAACGAAGATAGGTGTATCACATGACGCACTAAAAACTCCCTTCAAAATTATTGGCAAAGCATTCTACGTCAACATGTACGTCGCATGCTACAAAATTCAAAGAGAAAGTAAGCTAAAATAAATAATTATATATGTTTATATAATGCAAATTGAGGTTCCGTGAATGGAGGCTTCGTTGACTTTTTTAATCGTTAAAAAAAGTTTTAAATGAATTAAAAAAAATAAAGGATCCATGCAAACGAATGGCTTAACACTTCAGAAATGCTCTCTTCGCGAATGCTCTCATGATCAGCTATTCAAAAGGAACGGTCATAAGACTAAACAACCAAACTGTATTGTGTTTCAATCAAAAAGCTTACTCAAAAAAAAAAAAAAAATTATCTTTTTTAATTTAAAAATATTTTTATATTTTATATTTATTAATTTTTTTGAGCATCTAAAGAAGTTATTGAATTACACCTCCATGCGATGTGCCCATAGTAGAAGATTCATATCGAGTCGGATCGTTGTATTTTAAAGACGGATCGCCTACAACTGCACCCTACATGAAGGGGTAAAAACTCGTTCTTAGGGCAATATCTAACACGCCTCAGTCCAGGTAAGATTATCTTTTATATTAATTTTATATTTTTGTATTTAAATTTTTAGATTAAATTTTTATCAATTTCAAAGAAGAGTTTTGCAAAACGAAAATATTTTCAACAGATAATGATTAGTTTTCTTTTTAATAGAAATTGCTAGATTTTCATTATAAATTATTGAAAGGTAAAAAATTCCTTACTTTTGAACCAGCCTTAGAATTTATTTTAAAAAAGAGGTTTTGCATTTAAAATTTAAAATATCAAACTTGAAATTTAAAATTCAAATCTAAAATTTGAAATTTAAAAATAAAAAATTTAAATTTATTTTTTTAAAAAAATTGAAACTCAAATTCAAATTTGAATTATTTGAGTTAATTTTGCTTAGCAAATTTGAATTTTTGGGTTAATTTTGTTTAGTGGTTTTTGAATTTAAATTCAAAATATAGAAATATGAAAAACCACTAATTTAAAAAATTCAAACTATAAGGCTAAACCTTTAACTTTAATTTTTATTGTGCATAATGAATTAAGCAACCAACATACTCATAAAATGGGTTCTGATGATCTTAGTACAATCAAACCCAAAAAGTTTAATGGGTCATTCTTTAGGAGGTGGTAAAGCTAAGTGAAATACTGGCTTACCATTTTAAGCTTATTTTCTACCATAAAATTTTCAGATCTCAAATCCAATTCTCAACCAAGTTCTTCTAGTGTAGTTAGAGTTTTTCTTCCTCAACATCAAAAACACTCTAAAAAATAGATTTTCATTGTAGACATAGAATTTTAAGTGCTCTATCAGAACCTTTATGATGTATACCTTCTCACTAAAATTGCTAAGGAACTTTGAGATGTCCTTGAGGTTGAATATGGGATAGATGATGCTGGTCTAGACCGATTCACCATCTCAAAATTCTGAAAGTACATAATGATAGATTTCAAACCTATTAGTATTCAAATACATTAATTCTAAAATTTTCTTAGAAAGTCTAAGTTGATTGGCTATAGTTTTTCTGAAAACTATAAAGTCCAAGCCTTAGTAGATGCTCTTCCATCTTCTTGGTCATCCTTCACGTGAGAGCTAAGCTATAAGCAAGGTAATTTGACCCTAACAGAAGTGATTAACTCTATTAGGATTGAACAAGAACACTAGCTTAAGCTCAATCAAAATCAAAAGCCCAATTTTGGACCTCAAATCCATATGGTCGAGTCAAATTCAACCCCAAATCAATTCGAACCTAGGAAAAAGAATTTTAAGAAGAAAAAATTTCAATCTAGATCCAATCAATCACTCAAACCTCCTCAAAACCGACTAAATCAGAATCGACCGAATTAGAAGTCAAAAAATTATAAAGAAATATTTTGCTTTGTGTGCGGAAGGACTAATCATGTGACAAAGGACTGCTACCATAGAAAGACTGAACCATTAAGAAAATCATCCAAACCATAAGTTATCATGGTCGGAAGTGGTGCTAAACCTTTTTTTAGGTCGGTAAAACCAAAATCCTTAATTAACTCAACCCAACCTTCTTGTGATTGATGGCTTGATTCAGGAGCTAATGTTCATATTTCTTTTGATCGCTCTTAGTTCTTCACCTTTCAGATATCAAGTGAAGAAGGTATAACACTTGGGAATAATTCTTCAACACAAGTGCTTGGAAAAGGTCAAGTTGACCTAAAGATAACATCTAAAAAGATATTGATCCTTCACAAAGTGTTGTTCATCCCTAGTGTTAGAAAAAATTTGATTAGTGAATCTCTCCTTATATCTAGAGGATATAAAATTGTTCTAAAGTCAAATAAAGTTGTAATTACTCGTAATAATGAGTTTGTTAGAAAAGGCTTTGTCTGTGAAAGTCTTTTCAAATTAAATGCATTCTCCAAGTTATCTAATAAAAGTCCTCTTCTTTTTAATGTTGAATCTTCAAATGTTTGGCATAGTAGACTTGGTCACGTGAATTTTGATCGTATTCATCATATGACAAATCTTAATCTAATGCCTAAAGTTCATATTGATAGAAAGTTTAAATGTGAGATTTGTATTCAAGCCAAGATGCCTAGAGAACCTTTTAAATCATTAAATAGGAGCTAACACTTCTTGAATTAGTCCATAGCGATGTATGTGACTCTACCAAGTTTCTTACATGAGAAGGAAACCGTTACTTTGTAACATTCATTGATGACTTCTCTCAATATTGTCACATATATTTGATAAAATCTAAGGATGAAGTATTGGATAAGTTTAAGATTTATAAGGTAGAAGCTGAAACTCAAACTGAGAAAAAGCTTAAGAAACTTAGGTCAAACTGCGATGGTGAATATATCTCAAATGAAATGACTCTATTTTGTTAAGAATATGGGGTTATTGATGCGTATCGTAGCGCAACGATTAAAACACCTTAATTTCACTATTAGAATAGTGAGAGTAAGGGATCGATTCCACAGGAACTCTAGCGATTATTTTGAAATAAATTTATAAATTTAACTAAATAGATAATTAGTAGTGCAAAATAATCAAGATATGGTCTATCTTATAAGAGCACGGCCCGTACCCGTAGATCATGGCACGTCCCTTTTAAGATAGATTAGTCTAAATTACTTTCACTTAAATATAATTTATAAAATCTAAATATGAATAGAAACTTTATTTCATATAAACTAAAAAAGTCATGACATTAAGAAGGCAATAAGAAAGCAATAAATTCTCTCTACGCCAAATCAAAGATGGGATGAAGTCTTTATTCCTCCTTTGCATGCGCCTCCCGAATCACGAATAGATCAGCCTCCACGGATGGACAGAGACTCTGTAAACAGAGTCTCTTGGGAACAATAGCCTCCACGGATGTTGGAAACAGGGCAGCGGAACTCCTCCAAAGCCACTGAACATCGTCTCTCCAAGCCACGGAACGGCGTCTAGAACAGAGGAAGTCAACGGACGCCTTCTGAGCACGGACGGAACAGAGTCTTCAAGAAGAAACAGAACATATCTCTCCCTCATGGCTTGAAACGGATGCAGATCACAGCTGGAACAGAGACTTCCTCTCACGACTGGCTGGAACAGAGTCTTCTTCTCACAGCACGATCGTCTCCTGCTTCAAACGAAGCCTCCACGAACCACGGATGAACACCGCCCTCCCTCCAATTCTCCCGGATGCAGCACGCTGGATGGACTTTCCTCCTCCCTCTGCTGCTATTTGTAGAATCCTGGATGCGGTGAAGACGCGGCGTTGCCAAAATAGAGGACGCGAGCGGCACGGAGAAAATCCAAATAAATCTTGAATAAAATCCAAATTCCCTCAAGATGAATTTAATTCATCCAATTTGATAACCTCCTATCCAATTTAAGAATCGGAAGACGATGAAGTCGGCACTTGGTTTACCGACTTCGCTTTAAAATGCGTGCTAAAACGGATAAATCAATGAAAAATCAATTCCGGGCTCATCTTAAATCCGATTTGAGTGTCGTTTACGTCATTAAATTTCTAAAATCGATCTTTTTAAGTGATAAGATTTTTACTAAAATATTATATAAAATATTAAAATATTAAATAATAGATACGTTAAATTATTAAAAAAATAGATTTAATGATAATTATTTATGCATTTATCAGTTATTCATGAAGTTACCCCACCATACTCTCCTCAGTCCAATGGTGTAGTTGAACAAAAAAATCATACCTTAATGGATATAGTTAAATCAATGTTAATCTGTTCCAGCATACCCAAAAACTTATGGGGGAAAGCTCTTTTAGCTGCCTGTTATATCTTAAATAGGATACCCTTTAAGGATAATCTTAAAATACTTTTTAAGCTTTGGAAAGGTAGAACATCCATGCTAGATTATCTTAAAGTGTGGGGATGCTTAGCTAAGGTAGGAATACCTGAACCTACGAGAAGAAAAATAGGTCCTAAAATCGTAGATGCTATCTTTATAGGTTACTCCTTAGATAGCAGTACCAATAGGTTTCTAGTAATAAACTCTGAAATAAGTAATATCTCAAATAATACTCTTATCAAATCAAGAGATGGTACTTATTTTGAAAATATTTTTTCATTCAAGAACCAAGTACCAATTCAAGTCTCTTCTAGTCCTTTCTTGGTTCATGATTCTTTTGAAGCTTGGTCCTCTAATGAGTCAAAGAAAAGAAAAAGATCTAACCTTGAAAGTGAACTTTCTGAACTTAGAAAAAGTTCAAGAATAAAAAGGAAAAAGACTTTGACGAAGGTTTCTTTACTTTTCTAGTCGAAGGTGAACCTTCCTATTTTTTAGAGATGTCTTTACCTGGTGCTCCTTTTTGGAAGAAGTTATTCTTTCTGAATTTAATTCAATCTTACAAAATGAAACTTGGATCTTATTTGATCTACCTGCTGGTAGCAAACCTTTAGAATGTAAGTGGGTATTTAAGAATAAATTTAGACCTGACGGTTCAATAAAAAGTATAAGACTAGATTAGTAGCCAAAGCGTACAACCAAAAGAAATAGTTAGATTTCTTTGATACCTACTCTTTTGTAGCTAGAATAACAACCCTTATATCATTTCTTGCTATTGCTTTTATTCATAAGTTAATCATTCATCAAATGGATGTGAAGATTGCGTTCCTTAATGGAGATCTTGAGAAGGAGATTTACATAGAACAGCCTGAAGGTTTTGTTATAAAAGGACAAGAAATAAGGTTTGTAAACTTATTAAGTCTCTTTATGGTCTTAAACAGGCTCCTAAATAATGGCATAAAAATTTGATCAGATTATTCTATCTTTTGGATTTCAAATCAATAATCATGATAAGTATGTCTATTCTAAGATCATCGACAATGATTGTGTAATTCTTTGCTTATATGTCGATGATATCCTAATTTTTGGAACATCTCTTGAAATTATTTCAAGTGTTAAATCTTTTCGCTCTTCTAAATTTGATATGAAAGATTTAAGTGAAGCATATATAATCTTAGGGATGAATCTTATCAGGTCTCATGAAGGAATAACTATCTTTCTTCTCACTCCATAGAAAAAATGATCAAGAAATTTGGTTATTCCAATCTTAAACCAGTATCTACTCCATATGATTCTAGCCTTCATCTAAAAAAAAATTTAGGTGACCCAATTAATTAATTAAAATATTTTCAAATCATAGGATCTCTCTTGTATATAGCAAATAGGATAAGACCTGATATTGCCTATATTTTAGGAAGACTTAATAGATATAATCAAAATCATGATCAATCTCATTGGGTAGCCTTAGAAAGAGTGTTTCATTATCTAAAAGGAACATTTAATCTCTCTTTGATATTCACTGAATACCCTGAGATGATTGAGGGTTACAGTGATGCTAATTGGGTCACCGATTCTCGTGATCTAAAATCAACCATTGGATATCTCTTTCTTTTTGGCAGTGCTGCTATTGCATGTGGATCAACTAGGCAAACTATTATCTCTAGAAGTGCTATGAAGGCCGAGTTGATAGCTTTAGATACCATCTGTAATGAGGCAAAATGAATAAAAAATCTAATATCAGAGCTACCTTTAGTACCTAAGCCATTTCTAGCTATATCAATCCATTGTAATAATAAGGCTGTAATCAAACTAACTAATCAAAAGAGTACCAATAAAAGATGCATCACCATATACGACTTCGTCATAAGTCTATAAGACAACATAAAAAAAAATAATATTATCTCCTTGAAATTTATCAAATTCATACATGGCAATGAAAGGAAAGCAAAACAATTTAATATAAAAACAATTATGTACTAAGATAGATAATTGGCAATACAAAGAAATACTCTAAAGTCAGTTGATCTTATGCTCCAAAGGCTCAATCCTAATCCTAGAATATATACTAAAATAGCTGGACACCAAGACAAATATTTGAGAGCATCAAAAAATATTCAAAGTAAATAGGCCTCCTGCTTTGGAGGTTTAATCCTAAACTTAGGATATATACAATCACAATAATTAAATTTCATCGCAGATGGGATGCTATTATTGTTGTAGAAAAGTGAGAGAGATCATGAAACCAAGGCTATGTGCCTTCTTATAGTGCATTTTAGCATTTACTTATAGCAATAACTATGGTATCATACACCAATAACTTCTCTTGAGTATTTATCGATAGTTCTTTTATAAATAATCTTTTTTTAAAGTTAATTTTTCATATTGTTAACTCTAATAACAGACCATACATGCGTGGTCTGTGCGGAGGACAAGTGGCCAACTATTTATCTCCCCAAATGTTAAAATTAACTTTATTATAGTTGATCAATAATTAATAAATTTTTGAATGAAGATAATATACAATAATAATTAAGGTTAGTCCGAGCGAAAGAGAGTGGAGCAGTAGCTGACAAGCCGGAACGCGTACGCCATCGGCAAATCATGATGCTGAAACAAGTACTCTTTCTCCAACATCTTGTCCGTCCATTCTTTCTATCACAAACATTGCAAACATGCCCAGATCTCGCTAAATCGATTCACGATGCATGAGGACCCTAGCCATAATTCCAATTGGATGCTGGCCATTTAATGCAAGGCTGATAATCACTTAGCACAATTTTTTTCTTCACATTAATTAAATGCATAGAGATATCATACACCAATAGAATCAGAGGTGAACTCGCGTTCAGTGTTTGATGGTGGAATCTCAGCCATCCATCAAACATCCCCTCCAAAGCGCAGCCACGTGCATGGCATGCGCTGAAACAGGCTTCTGATGGCCTGCGCCATGCACGATCATTACATTCATGAAAAAGTCTTTTGGGCACCGGTCTTTAATTCACAAAGCGCATATCAAACATACGAATTAATCCCGCTGTCAAGCCAGCGCATCGATATACAATTTTAACTTTTAGAAGTCCTCATCTTTAGAATTTATTTAAATTAATTTTGATAAGAGTGTCCAACACATATGTGCTAGATTAACTTTTTTTAATTCATAGGTCGGATGGCATGATGTTGGCGGACTGAAGGATTCGGCTTCCTTGACTCCTCGATTTCTTTTGCTGAACTGTACGCTATTTGGACAGATATTTCCTATGCCATTTGCAGCTCGAGAATCTGTAGTCTTATTATTAAGGGGATTCTATGATTGTTATCCATTGGCTCCGATAGAACTTTTACGATCATCTACCAACTAACCTCCTGGTTTGCGACATTCGATCTATCCTTCAGAAAGCTTACAACATTCATATTCGACATATATATCGGGAAGCCAACTCAGCGATAGAATGGATCGCCGCTCAGATGGTCCATCACTTTACTTTCTAGAGCGGAAAGTAGAAAGACCCATGCCCTATTATGCTTATCCAAATTTTGTATTAAGATATATCGAGTTCGATTTAATCTAAATTGATGTGATCATCCATCAGTACTATTGATGTGGCTGATCAAGCCTTGTTAGGGTTAACGGAGAGCAACTGACGAAACCCTCAGCTTCGGCCTCCGAGGCCCCCTTGGCCTCCGCGGCCCCCTCGAAACTCAAGTCCCTTCAGCATCTGAGACCCCCTCGGGCTCAAGTCCCCTCGGCCTCCGCGGCCCCCTCGGGCTTAAGTCCACTCAGCTTCGGCCTCCAATGCCCCCTCGGCCTCCACGGCCCCCTTGGACCTCAAGTCTCCTCAGCCTTCGAGATCCTCTCGGCCTCCGATATCCCCTCAACTCAAGTCCCCTCGGTCTTGGACCTCAAGTCCCCTCGGCCTCCCCCTAGACCCCCTCGGCCTCCCCCTCGGCAAGTCCCCTCAGGCTCAAGTCCCATCAACCTCGGACCTCAAGTCCCCTTGACCTCGGACCTCATGTCCCCTAGGCCTTGGACCTGGAGTCCTCTCGGCCTCGGACCTAGAGTCCCCTCGGCTTGGGACCTCATGTCCCCTTGGCCTCAGACCTGGAGTCCCCTCGGCCTCGGACTCGAGTCCCCTCGGCCCCGAGCCTCATGTCCCCTTGGCCTTAGACCTAGAGCCCCCTCGGTTTCGGACCTCGCGTTCTCAGCTTCAGCCCTGGGTCCATTCGTCCTCGAGCCGCCTGACACAACCACGTGTCCATCAATCGCCTGCAGCTGCCACGTGGCCCACTAACCGTTTGCAACTATGCATGGCCACTGTTCGTAACGACACACGCCTGACACAACCAGACCCACTTGCTACCTGTGGCGCCGCGCTTGGCAGGCGGCCGACAGGGCAAGACATCTTTGACATGCTCAGTGTCGGTTACGATCTGTCCATGTCAGCTTGGCCACCTACCCACTATCAGACAACGATACAATGGGATTAGCCACCTTCTAGAAAGGGAAAAGGAGACCTTCGAACAGGTAAAAAGCTCATACTTGCAATGAGGGAAGGGATCTGAACTCAAGTTCTCTAGCTATCTCTTATTTGCTCTTTTTCTTGACGATTTCCAAGTCACGGTTCCCAAGTCACTTGCTTGAGCTTAAGTTCTCTACTCTAGCTATCTCTCATTTGCTCTTTTTCTTGACGATTTCCAAGTCATGGTTCCTAAGTCACTTACTTGAGCGTCCGAGGATTCTCAACTCTTTTGTAGGAGCTTTTTCGAGGAGGAGAATTTTTATTTTTCAGCGTTGGATAAACGTGACTTTGATGGCAATAACTATATATATATATATATTAATTGCGCATTAATGATATCGAGCGTATGGTGCGCGTTACCATCCATTAAATTATAATACGCACGAACGTTCGATGAGCGCTTTGTGCATCGAACACAAGGTCTTTACCGTACGCTCATTAAGCGGGCTCCCGTGGGCTTTCGTATCTCGCAGCGTCTCGCGCCGGCTTTCCATTGGGTTTCAAACCCCTGGTTAGCGCCATGATCACTTCTCTAGCCCTCCGGCCCCCTCCGGGCCCTCTCTATCTCCGGCGGCCTCTCCTCTCTCTCCGTCCTGAGAGGGATCTCACTGCGCCGACTCCTTTGAGTTTTGATCCCATCCGTCACCTAAAAACCGGATAAATTGATGCCCAATATAATATCTTCCGCCCCGGGGAACTTGTTTGTTACCACAGAGAGAGAGAGAGAGAGAGAGAGAGAGAGAGAGAGGCGGAATAAGTATCATTCATCCGGCTGCTGTTGTTCACCCGATGAATGCTGTTCTCGGGCAGGTTCTCTCCGATCTCTCTTCCTCTTTGCGTTGTTCGATTCAAGTTTTTGGTCTGTTCCCAACTGTATTCGGTCATGCTCATTTGATTCACTCAAGTAGCAGTAATCGCATTCAATTTCGTTGACATATATCTTGTTATTGGATGATAAATTTTGGTCTCCGAGAATACAAACTGATCTGAATTCTTCTGCCCATAACAAAAAGGGGGGAAAATCCTATTCCAACCAAAGAAATGGCATGTACTAACTGGAATGATACTTTTAGTTTTGCTATATCTGAAAGATCTCCACCGTGTAGTGCTTTGAATTCAAATTAGTTTATACATGGCTTCCAATTAAAATCCGCGCATCCTTTATAGAATCGCTCAAGATATGTAACTTGACTAGAAGCTAACAACAAAGGTCTTTTGGATCACGAGGACCTAGATCTAGCCTTTTTAACTAATTAGGAAAGCTCCTCTTTGTCTGAAAATGGTCATCAGGGGCACTCACTCTTACTGGTGTGGCTGATCCAACGCCGTATCGTGAAGGAAGAAAACTGACGGAGCCCCCCTTCGGCCTCAGCTCCTTAGAGAATCGTGAGCATTGCTCTCGTCATAATGAAGAAAGAGAACTTGTCATAATGAAGAAAGAGAATAAGAGGACACGTTATGTGCGTGGGTTTCCCAAAGGCCACCTTACGTCATTAATGTTCGGTCGAGTAATGGACTCCAAGGCCGACACCTCCAAGCTGCTAAGCTCCCTCGCCGTTAACAGTGCCATGCAAGTAAGTGAACAGAGCCTTGTACGTGAACAGTGCCATGCAAGCTCATCCAAGGGCATGAGCAGGGCCACGCAAGCACTCCATACTCAACACTCTATGAGGGATAGTTGGCTTCAACTCAACATCATCCTTCTCCCCCAATGGCTGTATCTTGGGACCCATACGACTAACTTTGTCATCCATCACTGTCCGCATAGGACAACCAAAAAGGTGACGTAGGGGACATGTTTGGCAAGTCGTAACGATCGGCCATGCTATGCGACCACCTACTCTAACAGGACACAGCCTACAGCTTGACACGTCATATGGAGGTAAGCTCCACAATCAATGCTCTGACAAGTGATCACGCCCTAAGCCCACGGATTTTAGGCATCTATAAAAAGGTAAGAGGGACCTCGACCAGGGGAGAGGTAACACACTCATAACACTCCTAAAGGCTCACACAGAGGGAGCTCCTCTCTGGGCCTCTCTCTCTCTTTTTCTCTTTCGAGCTTCCTCAAGCTCACGGCTGATGCCCAGACCACTGACTTGAGCGTCGGAGGGTTCTGCTGGGGCCCCCTCCGGCCTCCGGGACTTGCTTGCAGGCGTGAGGAGCTCACTGGAGGAGACGACCGCACGCTCGAGGCCGGTGATTTGGTGTCATCAGATTGGCGCGCCAGGAAGGGGGGATCAACGATGCTAGTTTGCAGATCCTCATCCCTTTTTATCAAAATGGTGGATCGTGAAGATGGTGGATTGTGAAGATTTCACCAGTTAAGCTGGGGGGCACCTTCAACGAGCTGAGCAGCAGGAGGCCAGCCTTTCGTTCCATCATCACCACTACTCAGACCGTTCAAACAGAACATGTTGCCACTCATCCTACAAATCCAAACATTGACGGTGGCTGTCCAAAAGCTCTAGAAGCAACATCTTATGACCACGCAACAGCGAGCAAAAGCTTCTACTCGCCCTTTGGTCACTGCCCAGGCCAGCCATCCTTCATCCTGCTGGGAACCTCCCCAGCAAGAGGTCCAACATCATCAAGCCCATCAGCGACTTAAAGCTCAGAGAGCCACCACTCGCCGCACAAGCAGCCCTCTCTCCCATGGACGCGATGCAGAGGAAGGTCCGGCCATGGCTCCGGTTCCCGACTCTGCCCCGAGGCATCGGCTCTTCTCCAGACCCGACGCTAGCACCTCGGCTTCAGATCCAGCCCCGGAGGCTCCCGTTTTCATGCTCCTGGCACCACATCCCTGAGCGTCAGGCAAGCTTCTCTTTCTCTCTGCCACATCCCAGGTCCGAGTGAAAGCTCCCAAAGCAACCGTGTCCAGATGCATTACATGCACCCATGCACGTAATGAGACTTCATAGGAGAGAGAAGGACCATGGAAGTTGGAGGGCTCCTTACCTTGGATCAATGTCGAGGCTGCCCGAATCCTATAACTCCCAGCAACATCCTCTCCTAACCGTCCGACTTCAGCGGACTCTCCCGGCCGCTCATCTTCAACGGCCGTTGGCTGCTCGGGCTTCCCTCGGCGACCTCTAGCTCCCGAGTTCGACTCCGACTCTTGTCCGTGGCTCCGCTCCAGCGTCCCCGGCTCTGGATCCCATCTCTCTCTTCACTGCACTCCAAAGATGGGTCCCCAGCTTCATTTCGGAGAGGAGCTGGTCATCAACCGACTCCAGGCTCCGTCCCAACTTGATTCCCTGGGGGGCAGACCATCAGCGGGCGGAAATGCTCAAATCCATATAGGGAAAACAGGGGTGCTACAAGCTAAGTACGATGCACCTAAGACAATTTTCTTTCATTGACACTTAAAATGTCATGCAGGGAAGACCAACCTTGTATCAGCCTTCAAGACCAATCTTGTGTTGGCGTTACAAAAGCCCGACCCCGGTCGGCACCAAAGCCCTGGGCCAGCCAGGCATGAAGCACAGTACCACTGACAGAGCGGTGTACCACCGGCTCTCAGCAACAAAAGCCCGACCCCGATCGACACCAAAGCCCTGGGCCAACCAGGCATGAAGCACAGTGTACCACTGGCAGAGCGGTGTACCACCGGCTCTCAGCAACAAAAGCCCGACCCCGGTCGGCACCAAAGCCTTGGGCCAGCCAGGCATAAAGCTCAGTGTACCACTGGCAGAGCGGTTACCATCGGCTCTCAGCAACAAAAGCCCGACCCCGGTCGGCACTAAAGCCCAGGGCCAGCCAGGCATGAAGCCCAGTGTACCACTGGTAGAGCGGTGTACCACCGGCTCTCAGCAACAAAAGCCCGACCCCGGTCGGCACCAAAGCCCTGGGCCAGCCAGGCATGAAGCCCAGTGTACCACTGGCAGAGCGGTGTACCACCGGCTCTCAGCAACAAAAGCCCGACCCCGATCGGCACCAAAGCCCTAGGCCAGCCAGGCATGAAGCCCAATGTATCACTGGCAGAGCGGTGTACCACCGGCTCTCAGCAACAAAAGCCCGACCCCGGTCGCACCAAAGCCCTGGGCCAGCCAGGCATGAAGCCCATTGTACCACTGGCAGAGCGGTGTACCATCGGCTCTCAGCAACAAAAGCCCGACCCCGGTCGGCACCAAGCCCTGGGCCAACCAGGCATGAAGCACAGTGTACCACTGGCAGAGCGGTGTACCACCGGCTCTCAGCAACAAAAGCCCGACCCCGGTCGGCACCAAAGCCCTGGGCCAGCCAGGCATAAAGCTCAGTGTACCACTGGCAGAGCGGTGTACCATCGGCTCTCAGCAACAAAAGCCCAACCCCGGTCGGCACCAAAGCCTAGGGCCAGCCAGGCATGAAGCCCAGTGTACCACTGGCAGAGCGGTGTACCACCGGCTCTCAGCAACAAAAGCCCGACTCCGGTCGGCACTAAAGCCCTGGGCCAACCAGGCATGAAGCCCAGTGTACCACTGGCAGAGCGGTGTACCACCGGCTCTCAGCAACAAAAGCCCGACCCCGGTCGGCACCAAAGCCCTGGGCCAGCCAGGCATGAAGCCCAGTGTACCACTGGCAGAGCGATGTATCACCGGCTCTCAGCAACAAAAGCCCGACCTCGGTCGGCACCAAAGCCCTGAGCCAGCCAGGCATGAAGCCCAGTGTACCACTGGCAGAGTGGTGTACCACCGGCTCTCAGCAATAAAAGCCTGACCCCGGTCGGCACCAAAGCCCTGGGCCAGCCAGGCATGAAGCCCAGTGTACCACTGGCAGAGCGGTGTACCACCGGCTCTCAGCAACAAAAGCCCGACCCCGGTCGGCACCAAAGCCCTGGGCCAGCCCGGCATGAAGCCCAGTGTACCACTAGCAGAGCGGTGTACTACCGGTTCTCAGCAACAAAAGCCCGACCCCGGTCGGCACCAAAGTCCTGGGCCAGCCAGGCATGAAGCCCAGTGTACCACTGGCAGAGCGGTGTACCACCAGCTCTCAGCAACAAAAGCCCGACCCCGGTTGGCACCAAAGCCCTGGGCCAGCCAGGCATGAAGCCCGACGCCCATCGGCACGTGAAGCCCTGCACCAGCCAGGCGTGAAGCCCGACACCCGTCGGCACATGAAGCCCTGCACCAGCCAGGCGTGAAGCCCGACCCCGTCGGCACATGAAGCCCTGCAACAGCCAGGTGTGAAGTCCGACACCCGTCGGCACATGAAGCCCGACGCCCGTCGGCACGTGAAGCCCTGCACCAGCCAGGCATGAAGCCCAACACCCGTTGGCACATGAAGCCCTGCACCAACCATGCGTGAAGCTCGACACCCGTCGGCACATGAAGCCCTGCAACAGCCAGGCGTGAAGCCCGACGCCCATCGGCACATGAAGCCCCGCATCAGGCGAGGATCAGCCACTTAGGAGGTAACGCCCCTTTCGCCTTGCTGGGGTAGGCTCGCTTCGTCTCAGGGTCGAGAAGGCATCTGATGTGGCTGATCCAACGCCGTTAGAGAATCGTGAAGGAAGAAAACTGACGGAGCCCCCCTTCGGCCTCAGCTCCCAACACCCATCCACGGCATTGCTCTCGTCATAATGAAGAAAGAGAATAAGAGGACATGTTATGTGCGTGGGTTTCCCAAAGGCCACCTTACGTCATTAATGTTCGGTCGAGTCAATGGGCTGGAGCCTTTAATGGTGCAGAAATGGTCATAATGGCTTGAAGAGCATTTAATGGAAAGAAGTGTCGCGAGCATCTTGCTTTGGCTCTCCTTCTCAACCCTAGGGCCGACCCCTCCAGGGCCGACCTCCCAGGGCCGACCCCTCCAGGGCCGACCCCTCCAGGGCCGACCTCCCAGGGCCGACCCGGCCGACCCCTCCAGGGCCGACCTCCTCCCAGGGCCGACCCCTCCTGGGCCGACCTCCCAGGGCCGACCCCTCCAGGGCCAAACCCGACGGCCGACACCTCCAAGGCCGACACCTCCAAGCTGCCAAGCTCCCTCGCCGTTAACAGTGCCATACAAGTAAGTGAACAGAGCCTTGTACGTGAACAGTGCCATGCAAGCTCATCCAAGGGCATGAGCAGGGCCACGCAAGCACTCCATACTCAATACTCTACGAGGGATAGTTGGCTTCAACTCAACATCATCCTTCTCCCCCAATGGCTGTACCTTGGGACCCACACGACTAACTTTGTCACCCATCACTGTCCGCATAGGACAACCAAAAAGGTGACGTAAGGGACATGTTTGACAAGCGCCGTAACGATCGGCCATGCTCTGCGACCACCTACTCTGACAGGACACGGCCTACAGCTTGACACGTCATATGAAGGTAAGCTCCACTGTACTGACGTCAATCAATGCTCTGACAAGTGATCATGCCCCAAGCCCATGGATTTCAGGCATCTATAAAAGGTAAGAGGGACCTCGACCAGGGGGAGGTAACACACTCATAACACTCCTAAAGGCTCACACAGAGGGAGCTCCTCTCTGGGCCTCTCTCTCTTTTTCTCTTTCGAGCTTCCTCAAGCTTACAGCTGATGCCCAGATCACTGACTTGAGCGTCGGAGGGTCCCGCTGGGGCCCCCTCGGGCCCCCGGGACTTGCTTGCAGGCGCGAGGAGCTCACTGGAGGAGACGACCGCACGCTCGAGACCGGTGATTTGACGTCATCACTTACCTTGGTGGCTTAGGTTTGAAAGCCTGTTAAGCTGGCCTATATGGTAGATGTCCTAGTACTGGTCATCCAACCTTGCCTCCTGGTTAAACCAAAAGATGGCACAGCAGGAGATATGGATGTCTTATGCTTAGTGAAAACTCATTAATTGTCCAAAATGAAGTGTTTGATGGTAAAGAACTTGCTCACTGATTATTCGTTGGTGTTTACCAGGGTTTCATTGGTCCTTTTTGTGTGATGGGATATGCCGTCAAGATTGGTAATGCTTGCAATAGCACCCGGGGAAACTGTATGATGGAAAATTATGGAGTTAGGAGAACAATGCATTGTTCTAAATTTCACAACTGTTGCATTGTTCTAAATTTCACAACTGTTGCTTTCAGCTTTTTTTGTTTTCTTGTGGGATACATAGATGGACTGTAGAGCTAGTGCTTTAAATGCAGTCGTTGTTGTGTGGATGATTCAATATAAGAAAGGAGACTAGAATGTGGAAAATAATTTTGCACATTGAGGGTAAATGCCCTTAATTTATCACTGAGGTTTTTTTTTTAAAAAGTTTTTTCCTCTTAATTATTGTCTGGTACCATGAAAATTATGTAAAATTATGATCTTAGTTATGTTGGGGATTAAATGTTTAAAGTTAAAAAACATGTAGTTACAATAAAAAACATGTAGTTACTTGAGATACTAAAATATAGTTGAAAAAAATTTATCTATTTGCAAGAATGATGCACCTAATAAATAAACAATAAAAGCAAGGTGAGCACAAAATGCACTTTTGTCACTATTTAGCATAGTGTGTTTCAGTGATATATTCTCACAAAGGCCAACATTATGCAACATTGGTCAATACTCTTACAATACCATATGACCTGCTTTATTATTTTGGCTCATCGTTGTCACAGTATATACAGAACACCAGAAAGACCAGCCGAAGGAAACTCATATCTGAATAGCTCTGATGTTGACATTTCCATGTTTTTGGCACCTTTTGCACTGATACTAGTAGCTCTACATGAACTAAAGTATACCCTAGTTTTGACATTGTGATGTTAACTCAAGGACTTGTTTGGCACTATGAATTGCAAAGCAAAATATCTTGTATGAGATAAAATGTTAGTTACAAACAAGTCAAGCTGTATAGAGCTTAAGGCTACTGGACTGGTGCATATTAAAGCAGTATTACCACACATAGTGCTAAAACCAGTGCACATAAAGTAGAAATGTTTATTCAGTACTTTATAAAAAATTATAAGTTTTATGCTGCGATATTCTAAGAGAGGGATGTATCTGCAATTTCATTAAAAATGTCAGGATAGTTATTGAAAAAAACCCTTTCCTTATCTTGGTTCACCCTCTAGCTTGAGCCCATATCATGGCTTTAAAATCATTTCTTGATAAAATTAATTCCATATTGTTAGTATGATAATGTTCATCGTCCTTATTTTTGTATCCAATGCCCCAAATTATAATCCTGGTGCTGCCCCTGGATGTCTTGAAGCCTCCTTTGGCATTTTGGTTTGCATCTGTTTTAGCTTTCGTAAATTAGAGTACATAGAATTGGACAATTAAAGCTAGTTCTAAACCCCAGTGATGTGTTTGCTGGTTTATATCTACTACTTATGGTACTTTGGATGTCAATTTCACCCAAAATGTTTTGTTTGTCAGTATCGATGATTTATATGCTTATAAGTAGCCTAACATATTGCAACCCCTCAGAACTTCTCTTGACAGTAGACATGTTGTTTGTACATCATGTTCGCATGTGCATGTCAAGGAATAAGATTTGTTTAACATTTTCCCATTTGCAGCAAATTCTGTTAGCCACCCTTTGTGCAATCTTTGAAAGTATTATATGTACGTATATTTGTATTAATATTGTATGTATTCATATTTATAATTCATGAATAAACCATTCATATGTAGTTATTTATGCTTGTTTTAGCTGAGGGATGAGTGTTTTCTACATGTTGGCAACAAGATTAACATCTACAATTTCATTCATCAATTCTCTGAATCAAGTGAAACAGCAATATCTTGAAAACTTGTACTTGTAAATTTTTTAATGTATCACTTGCTTACTGATTCACATTCAGTCTATCGGTTATTGGTGACAACCTTATTATGGGGTCTTGTTATATTGCTCATGACTGCAAGATTGGTAACCGCAATATTTTTACTAATAATACTCTATTAACTGGCCATGTTGTGGTGGAATTCAGTTATTCCTTTGTCTTCATTGTAAAGGTTGCACAATTTAGTTAGTTTTCCTTAATAACACTAGCTGATTGAAGCCAATAATATAGCACTATGCTCATACTGCAGGAGCTAATGTTGTTCATCAATTTTGTCACGTTGGATCATATTCTTTCATTGGTGGGAGTTCTGTGGTATGTTAACTTTCTGGCTATTTACCCAATTCTTCCATCTTTGTTCTCTGTTTTCTTGAAGAAAGGGTTATGATTTGAATCAAGGCTTCATGTATTGTTCTATTATCTGTTCGGCCTTAGCTTGGTACTTAATCATGTATGCTACTTTGTCATCACTCGGCATGGATGAGCATAAACAGTACACAATTCTATCATGTAAACACCAAATATATTTTAGGAAAAACTACATAACTTCTACTATAGACTGCTCAGTTTGGCTTGTAATGATGACAGAAAAATAAAGTAATTCTAATACGTATTAGTGGAATGAGTCCTCTTGGATATATGTTGTTGCTATTGTAAACTTAACTGTAGTTATAAACATGATGCCATTATGGCTGCTAAACATACATGTTTGAGTAATATAAAAGCATTTAGGATGGCAAGTTTTATGTGAAAACCAAACTGTTGAGGGTTTGAGTCCAACAAGACTTGACTATATCGGTATTTATCCCTATAATTCTTTGCATACCAGAATACACCATCAGCACACCAGATAATGGAGGTATACCTTTAATACCAGTTTGATATGCACCTCTAAAATATGAAACGTTTATTATCATTTTAACAAGGTCTCTATTGTATTGTCATATGATACTTAATGTGCCTTTATGCTTTAATCTCGACTTGCATATCAATTCTCACCATCTGACATTATTCACAAGGTGATAATTACTTGCACATTAAAGTATCCATGCTATTTGTTAATTCAATTTTATGCTGACAGATATACATGATGGCTTCTCATGATAGAGCAGAGCTTCGTGTTTTAAATCTAGAGGGTCTTCAATGCTATGGATTTTCAAGCATGGAGGTCAGTAATATGTAGACCTTATTGATCGCTGTTATTTTCAGAAATTATTTGAATTTATATTGTAAAAAATAATCATCAACTTAATTCAGTTTATGTGGGTTAGAAATCATGAACTTTATTTGTCACAAATCCTGTTGCTTGTGTGCTGGGCTTTAGTCCAGACAGGCTAAGTCCAACTTTCTATCACAACCCAAGCTCCTGTACACCTTGATCTTTCCCTAGCTTAAATTGCAATTCTAAGCAGAACTTGTGCCCAAAAGATAAGCCTATATTAAGTCCTATCTGGCTCATAATTGTTTGGGACTGATTGCGTGTGCTTGAGTGTGTGTGTGTGTGTGTGAGAGAGAGAGAGAGAGAGAGAGAGAGAGAGAAGAGTGTCATCTCATAAGGACAACAATATTCTAGATTCCATTGATTTGCTGTTCTGTTACAATAACAAGTGCTTTGGCTTAGTGAAAATTAGAGGAAACAAATGTCAACATGAAGGAAAAAATGCACATGATAATAAACTTTGGAAAATGTTTTGGGTAGTTCTTAGTGTGCAAGAAACATTCCTTTAGGTAATCACTTGGCCACAGTGTTCAACCACCAGACACATATCGCATCGATCCCTAAAAGTTACACCATTGTCCTTTGGCCATGTGGCAGGAAAATCTTTTCAAGTGCATGAAATGGATGCCGTCTAGCAAGGCTTGCTGTGGTGGTACCGTACCTTGTACTGGTACCATACTGCTACAGTATTTTTATGCCAAGTATGCGGTTTGGTTCAAGGTATTGAGACTTGGTTTGATGCTGGTATAGTACAGTACATCCAATACGGGTGGCACACACTGGTATGGTGTACCATGGTCTCTAGCATTACTTATAAATTTTTATTTCTTCTGTGTAAGATCAAGACTTGGTCACTGATCTGTGTGAGAAGGAAGAAATGTGCATCTGTGATGGATGATAGACGGGGGAAATCTTTCAGAGCATTCAATTTGTAGACATCAGGGTAGAGGTGAGCTATGGTATGAACCTTCCCTATGAGTTTGGGTTTACGAGTGCTTAAGGTGGGTTTTGTTTCATTTTGAAATAGTCCATGTACAGGGCAACTTGGCTCTCTCTCTCTCTCTCTCTCTCTCTCTAATATATCTACTAAGCAATCACATGCGTGCTCATCCACGCACACCCCACCAGATGTTCTTGGATACTTCATTTTCAGACCATTTCTTGAATCATACTTCAATTAAGGAAAGCTCTCAAACATCTTTCTTCAGTAAAGTATCAGTTCATGCAGCATATTATCCTTGGTTTGAGCATGTCGCCCCAATGGTGCTTAGATGCTATCATACAACATCTACTATAGTCTCTCAAAGATTTTGCATGTACATCTCAATATCTCATTTCTCAAAAAAGCCATGAAGAGCATTTGCTATGATTAGGCAGCCAGAAATGTTGGAGAGTAGTAGATTTGGTAACATTTTTGTTCAAGTCTTCAAACAGGGCAATTTTCTGTTGACTCACTACCAGTTCCCATCTTAATTTACATATTAGTGTGACAGGCATTATATGTCTGCTGGAGTGTAGGTCCTGAAGAATTAATTATCAAGTTCGATCTGATTAAAGCAGAAGTTGAACTCAATCAACTGATGGATATCCTTGAGCTGGGATAATTTGTTGAGCTTCCTATCAGGAATTAACAGTTATAATGAACTCAAATGGTAAACTGACATTTTGATATCGTTTTCTTTTAACAAACTTGATATCTTATTGTTAGAGCTGTGTTGGATGGTACTGGATCTCATTTGAGGCCAACTTATCTGTTAGTTTGTTTTATTTCATCCTTGGTTCGAAGATAATTTGTTATATCTGATCGAACCCATCTCTTTTTCTCTCCATCTAACCAATTCTATCTTAATGTTAAATTGCTGATTCTTTGGCAAACTAATGGTTAGAGGCATGAGAAGAGCTTACCAAAAGATATGTGTCCAGTGATCCCAGGAGGCCTGGAGGACTGACTTGTTGAAGTGCTAAGGACGCTTATCACCATTCTATTTAATCCTCAATGTTACTTATAATAAAAATGATCCAACTTGACAGGAAAAAGACAAAGAATTAGCTGAATTTCCTTTGGTGTCTTCTATGGTGCCATCTATCCGCAATTCATATGAACAAAGTCGCTGTGGAATATGCAATTTCAGAAGTCGGAGTGGTTCTTGAAGACTTGATAATGGTACCTCCCATGTTCTTTTGTTTGACAGTCTGAGTATCTAGATGAAAGACAGCTTCAACGTTAATATCTACTTCTGGAGTACAATTAAAGCCTTACATGATAAATAATCAAATGTCAACATGAAAATTTGACCATAGTTTTTTTGTATGTATGCAATTTTGTCAATCCAGCAGACTACATTATTTCAAACCTCATTCTCGCAACTGTTTCATCATGTAGTTTGTTGCATATTTAGTTGAAGCTTTGGTTTTTAGATGCTGTTCCTTTAAATGTCATAAAATAAACATCTTAGAGACTATATGAAGTCTTGTAATTGAAGCTACACTGCATGTTAAATTGCAATATATCTCGTTTCATTTGTTTGGAATGCTATAATTTAGCCAATTATTGTAAATCAAGTCATACTTGGATCATAAGTAGGGCCTTAAAAATTTGCAAGTCGACTTGAAGCCAAATTAGTCACATATCAAGTTGATTCATATTTTTGAAACATTAGAGGAGTCAAATTTAATTTTATGACAAGAAAATATTATAATATAATTATCATTAGATAATATAATAAACATTATATGATAAAATATAATAATATAATAAAATATAATAGAGTATATAATATAATATAATATATCATATTATACTATATTTAAATATTATATAATATATTATGATATAATATAATAAATATTTGATATAATATAATAAATGTTATATGAAAATATTATTTAATTACTATATAGCAATGTAGTGTAAATAATATAATAATATTATTATAATACTATATGAAGTTATAATATATACCAATGTAGTATTATATATATATAAATTTTTTTAATAGAGATAGCTTTTGCTATATTTGAATGCAGCCAAACTTAGATCTGGTCATCTCTCCTACCCTTAAATCCACACAGTTTATGGATCTTAAAGATGAAAATGGTGGACAAGATAACTGGATCTTGGATTTGGCTATATTCAACTCAAGTCTACCTTTTTTAATATCACTATAATAATATATTATAATATATAATCAATGTATAATAATATAATGCTTTTTAATAATACAAACAACTCTGCTAAGTGGTATCTAACAGCTGTAACTTTTCAACTAACATAGTTTAGTTATAATATAATTTAATTATATGCAACTCAACTGCATCATTTCTTTTTGGGTCATTGTTTCATTTTCCTTGAGTTGGTGGTATCTTTTTACTTATGTGGTTCTCCTGCATCCGTACAGCATATTCTTGCTGAATTCTGTGTGAAATAACTTGTTCAAAGTGGCATAGATGTTGTGGCTGTCATCTATCATGGTCATTGGGTCAGATATCTGTTACTGTTACCTTTAGTTCTCTTGTCCAGTATTTGTGGATATTTCCATCATCAATATCCTTTGCTTCTTTGGTCGGGTTTTGGTGGTTCAAACAAAATAATAATGATGAATTCATGTCTAGCGAAGTTTGTTGTATTATAATATTGAGTTGAAAGCCTTATTCTCATATATGTAATGGTTCGAATTTCAAAATATAGAATACATGCTGTACTCTAATTCATTATAAAAAGAACCTTCTCCTTTCATTCGACATATAAAGGGTAAGAATAGTATTATCGGCCAACGACCATCAGTGGACTCTGCTTTATTATATTGCTTATATTTAGTTTCTACTCTCTATCTTTCGCGTGTGCTCGTGTGATGGACATCTTTCTTTCGTCAACTCCGGAAGTATGCGATCTCTCTTTCCGATGGAACTATTTGTGGCCTGTATTTAGGTAGCTTATATTGCGATCTCTCTTTCGATGGAACTATTTGTGGCCTGTATTTAGGTAGAGCTTATATTGCGATGCTGAACTTCCTCTCATTTCAAAGAATGCATGTGGAAACGCTGCTTTCTATTTGAACCAGCGCTGGTGTGTACAAAAAAAAAAAAAAAAAAGTCTGGTACCGTGGCGGTGGGATTTGGCAGTTTATATATTAAGCTTACATATCTCTCTCTCTCTGTAACATCAGTAGGGTGAATGTTAGGCGAGCTCATGTGGATATATTGAGATCTTGCATCAGTGCAAAGTACTAATCATCTCATATTTAGGTAAGGTGGCCACAATTTGATGTGGATACTTGGTTCATCGTGGGTTGGTACATCTTTTAGTCGTACCATGCTGTCTTACATTGAAGCCACTAATGAAGGATGAGCTGTTACCCAGCAACCTAGCAACTTTTGAAATACCTAAAAGCAAGTTTGGTTTTATTACATTTGGACTTGGATGCAAAAATTGTGATGTATTCAAAATTTTTTATCATTTAGGCCGAGTGGCAGTAGGCCATAACTTCGAGCCTCTAGCGCATGAGTGGAAGTATTCAAAGCAGAAAACAAAAGTTCTGTTCTAATGCAACCATTGCAAGGAGTACATATGGGATGGTTGGATATTCTTTAGCTGTTGCCACAAAGAGATGCATCCTGCCGGTACTCGGTAAAACACACAAACAAAAGCTACTCATAAATTTAAAAAATGATGGTAGAAAAAATTTACAAAAATCGAGTGCAGCCTAATGTTATAAAAAAAAAAAAAGCATTCAGGTGCAAATATGAGCATTTTTTTATATTATTTCTCATGCACACCAATTATTATGCTTTCATGAAAAAAAATTAGCATGCCCTCATGTACACCAAGTCATGTCAAGACAAAAAACATGATGGCATTTTTTTTTTTTTTTTTTTCTTTTCACATAAAATCAAAGTCTTAAATACTATTGCTAGAGACACCTCAATAAATAAATAGATGATATAGCTAGATAAATATTGAGTTTATATAACATGGAAAACTCCACTTGGGAATTTGATGGCACTAGGGTAGATGGTTAAAAATTCTGCATTCATCACTCGTACTTTAGCAGATCATGTGAATGTAACGATGTCCAAATAGTGCAAGAAACCCATGAGTTCGAACCCTACTCCAAGTGTTTAAACCTGGAACATCCATTTGAAGGAGCGAGGACTAAAAGTAAAACTATCGTCTGGGTCAAAGAACGAAACTTCTACCATGTTTAGAAGTTTCAAATCCCACGTTTCTAAGGATTTCACCTAAAGCACGAAAAGTCCAGCTAGCCATGCTCATAGATTCTATACTCTTTTAATTGATTGATAAAAATTCAAAACAATCCTGATTCTGAAATACGCACAATCTTTTGGGGCGACTTTCGGATGTCATGGAAAATCATCATGATATCCTATAATTTTTGGAAGTACTAATCATAATTTTTTTTAATGTAAAATGTCTCGTTGTATTATGAAATCTCAAAAACATTCTAAAATTAATTAAATATTTCTTGTTTGACTGGAAATATTCAAAACTGTGTAATTGCACTCAAAGAAACAAGTACTCCCAGATCAGATCCAAAGCCATCCGTCACAGCTAGCATTCTTGTTTTCTAGATCAAGCATCCCTCCTTGTCGATTTGATAATAAATTGTTATGGACTACATGTTTCCTTGTTGTTGATTCGATAATAGAAGGAAGAAGGATCCAATGCTTCCGTACAACAACTTGCGTCATCTGTATACAATTAATAAACGAGGGTTGGTGATGTATCCCATAGCGTATAACCATACGCATGCAGCAAGTGTTTGGCTTTGTCTTTTTCACTGGGAATAGAAAGCCAACGAGATATGAGTGGGTGAGGTGTTGGTGACGAATGTGACCCATGTGGTGGTGCACCTCCTCATCAAACTCCCATCAGGTGATTATGATGTCATCCTCCTATAATCCCAAGTTTTCTATCGTGATGAACAAATTAAGTTGATTTGTTTCTTAAGTAAAACCTGTCCAAAGACTGTGCGAGAGGATTGGTTAGAGGAGACGTCCTAATCATGCAGCAAATGAAACAGTTAGTCCATAACAATGTAAGCTAACTTAATTATACTGATCAATGGAATTATTTATGCACTGCATGATGTGATCACTCGTCTGCTTTGTTAGATTAATATTTAAGGTATTAAGTTTATGGCAATTGCTTTCAGTGACAACAATTTTTGATGTGTCACAGTGCAACTAACTTAATGACAGAGAAAGCATTACAGGTTCATCCTATGGGTTAAATAATATCTTGGTCATTGTGCCGTGTCGGCTGGGGCTTCTATTTAAAAGAACATAGACTAGCTGAACTGGATTCTGACAAGAGTATTGCACCAAGATTCAAAAGTTTGTTGATGTTTTCACCCCTTGTAGGAGAGGCCAATTCAAAAGTAGACCATCTAATCTAGTGGTTTGAAAGCCGAAGCCCCGCAATTTGTAAGACAATGTCAACTTCTCGGAATCTCAAGAAATAGGTAGTTTTTCTTTAGTTTAAGGACAAACCAATGGATGCATTAATTAAGTTTCTTTATTTAATGGATTAACAAGCTTTAGGTAGTGTTTGATAGAAAAAATATTATTCATGGATAAGTGTACGGGATAGAGTTTGTCCCCTAGCTATCCCTAGGGATATCCCTTGGCTATCCCATTGATCATATCAAATGCAAAAAAGGTAAATTCATAGGATAACTTTTTTTTTACTCTTATTTGGAGGGATAACCAGCTATTCCTGCATTCTCTAGGGAATAAATTGAGGGGATATCCCATGGTTAACCATGGATTATCCCTTTGGTTAACTTTATTCCCAGCTATCCCTGATAGTTATGGCTTTTGGGAATAAGAGGAGATATCCCCTGGATATCCTCTCTTATCCCCTATTTCAAACACTACCTTAAGGTTTTTGATTAAATAATAATAAAATGTTCCAAGGGTTCGGAGATGTGTTAGAAAGAGGGCAAGAATAAAACGCTAGGTGCTAATGAAACAAATCAGGGCAACAACAATGGGTGGTTCATGGAAGGAGGATTATAGATGATTAATGGAACGATGCTTGCAATCTAAATTCGGAATTTGCAACATTAAGGTTGTGTTTGAAATAGGGAATAAGAGAGGATATTCCTGGGATATCCTCTCTTATTCCCAAAAGCCATAACTATAAAGGATAGCTGGGAATAAAGTTAACCAAAGGGATAACACATGGGTTATCCCCTCAATTTATTCCCTAGGGAATATAGGAACAGTTGGTTATCCCTTCAAATAATAGTAAAAAAAAGTATCCTATGAATTTACCTTTTTGCATTTGATATGATCAATGCGATAGGCAAAGGATATCCCTAGGGATAGTCAGGGGATAAACTCTATCCCGTACACTTATCCAGGATAGTATTTTTTCTATCAAACACTACCTAATAAATTTTTACCATCTTAAAAATTTCTACGCTTTGATCATGAATCTGTTGACTTGGCCATCCATTTTATGACCGATTTGATGCCCAGGAATGAAGTCTTAAGAGAGAACTTCAGTCCCTTTTCTTCTTGCAATAAAATGTGAAAGGTGGAGCAGCTTGTCAACCATTAGTTAGGAAAACGAAGTCATTGCACCAATATTTTCTTGCTCCTTTTAGATACTGTTGGTCATGATTAGAAATATAGATTCCTGGTTTTAGATGGCCCACCGCCCACTTTGACATAAATATAAGCGATTTAATATTCTCAAACAATTAGTGAATGACTAAAGACACCTCATATCATTTGAATTGTTCCCAGTGATGTGGTATTTTTAGTTTTTACAATGATGTAGGAAATCTCATTTATCATAATAAAAGTCCAGTCTTTTTGCAAGGATGTGAATTCCTGTGCAGAATGTTAGCTCTTACCAGCCCTTCCCACAAAATTTCAGTCAAAGATCAAAGAGGAAACAATATCTTAGGCATAGACCTTCTACAATCTAAAATGTCCTAGGAGTGGACACAGCTATTCAAAGGCTCCTATGACGAATTATGCTGAAATTTACCTCCACAAGTATCAGAGCTATTTTCTTCTGAGATGTTGGAATGTGCTGCTTTGGGGCCTTTGTAGCCTTACTAAAACGTTCTCCTCCCACTCGTCATCTACTTTGGATTTGAATGCTGTGACTTTTTCACTTTCCCACCTACCTAAGGTAAAGAACCCCAGAGGTGGCATATGACCTATATTGGAAAGAAGCGAAGCCATCAGCTGCATACTTTTCTTTGAAGATGTGGGAAGATGAAGTTAATTAGCAAGTGATCAGGTAAGAAGACTTCATAGGTTGAGATGTTGCCTTTTAATTGTTCTGTTCCTTTGTGCAAGATTAAACAGTGTTTTATTATTATTTATTTATTTATTTATTATCAAAAGAAGCAGTTTGTGCTTGCCATCTATCTTCCCAGAGGAGGCATATAGATGTTGGTCACCATCAAGGAGTGATCAGCACTCAGCAATTTGTATATATTATTGTATCATCTACTAAGAGTGGAAAGTAAAGGAGCACTTGAGTTGTTATTTAAAGCAGACAACGTATATAAAATGTAGTACTGATTCAGTCTCATTAAAAAGCAACAGCACAAAAGGGAGATATCCCAGCTCAAGGCATTATTACATTCAAGGCACTTCAGAAAGCTGGTGAACAAAAACAAAGTCAATCAGTGAAGAATTCCTCAGCGGCATTTTTAAACTTCTCTTCTTAGAAAGGTTCCTGCTTATATGATCATAAGATGAGAGGCTGAAAGTTGAGGCTCTTTTGAGTGCGAGGATACGTATAATTTTGTACTCTCAACTTGAGGGTACATGGGATCAAGACATCAATGGGAAAGTCCATGGCCAATATTCCATACATGGATCTCTACATCAGAAGGTGGTCAAAGATACTCTCACTGCCTATAAGATGTAGTGATAATTATGGGGGAACCCAAAAGAATTGATAGATTCAGCAAATTGTGTAAAGAAGTGCCTCACTAGCATCCAAATCCCTCTTCACGTACCATATAATTAATTCCAGCTACTCACCTCCAAAGCATTGGTTGATCTGGTCTTCTACCAACCACTCTCATATCTCTCTCCCCTCTTGACAATATCTCACCACTCCCGACTGCAAGCATCTAATATGGGGGATTCCAATTCCTCAGCAAACGGACATGCTTACCTAACAAGAGCTCAATGGAATTGACTTTTGATCATTAGACTCAGCAACTATTGCCAATATCTAACTTATAGACTTCTAGAATGAGACGGAAGAGGTAGGGGAAAAAAGTTTAAAAAGTATACATATACATACATACATACATATATATATATATATATATATATATATATAGAGAGAGAGAGAGAGAGAGAGAGAGAGAGGAACCGTTCATCTTTTTCAATCTTGGATCCATCCATGAACTATAGACATGCATCCATATGAAATAAAAAAAGCAGTCATACATGTAAGGAAGTATTTGATATAGTGATGATCCATCTTAGATTTTTGGTAATAAGATTATTACTTTTGTTTGCATATTGGTAATCATATATGAATGATGATAATCTCATATAACCCCATCTCTAAAATTATCGAGCAATCCAGTAATCATATATCATCCATGAGATTTGGTATTGAATATCATCTTGACACAGTGATCTTAACTTGAGGTTTAGCAAACAAAATACTCCTCATTTATATAAAACAATTTTGGCATTATTTTTATATTAATATAATAAATTTAATATTTTACTATAATATTAATTCATAATATTATAATATTATTATTATATTATATTATATTATATTATATTGTTCTACCATATATGATAATATGATATTATAAAATAATATTATAATTTAATCTTAATATTATAATAATAAATAGAATGAAATAATGATAAATTATCTGATGCTTATAAAATATATTAGGGATCATTTTTAAGATAAAAGAGAGTTTAATTAATATAGGTTAATTTTGATATTTTATGATTGATAATTTAAAATTTTCTGGTATATCAAATGTGATTATTTTAGATCATGAAAAATATTTAATTATTCATGTATACTACATCAAATATAATAGTGTTCGATCATTAAAAATCAAATCATGACAGAAAAATCATCAGTCATCTGACATTAAAGGCCCTGTCTGTTTACCAAATGCCCACAAAGAGGCAGCAGATGTGTCATCTGTGGTGACGCACCGTTGAGGAGTATGTGCAAATAAAACCTGTCCAACCATTCCTCATTTTGCTCTTGGCTGGTCTTATTTATCCTCATCCTCTATGTGACCCAACAATATTGTTAAAATTCTCTTCAAGTGTGAGGGTGTCTCAGGGTTTGCAAAGCTCAAGGATGGGAAGGAAGTGCTCCCATTGTGGGAACAATGGACACAACTCAAGGACCTGCAGCATACCCGGAGGTGTGGTCAGTAGTGGTGGAATGAAGTTATTTGGGGTGCAGCTTCATATAGCTTCCCCTATGAAGAAGAGCTTTAGCATGGAATGCTTGGCATCCTCATCTTATCTTGCTTCTTCCTCCCCTTCCTCTTCAACATCATCTTCTTCTTCCCTTGTTTCCATTGATGAAACCACTGAGAAGATTTCTAACGGCTATCTCACTGATGGTCTCCTTGGCAGAACACCAGAGAGGAAAAAGGGTGAGATACTCTATTTTCTTGCCTCAATTCTTTTTTATTGAGGATTTTTTCCCTTATTCATTACTGCTTGGGAACTAGATCTAATAAAATTCATCAATATCATGAAGTTATCAGCTATATGTTTGAATTCTGTGTCTTCTGATCTTAAGCTTCATCTGTATGTTTTCCACCCATAACTTATAATATTTCTTGTATATTATCCTTATTCTGTTTTTCTTTTTGATATTGCATAGGCAATATTGAGATTAAAACATATTTTTTGGGTCTTTTCTCTGCCTACCGTGCTGGTGGTCTCTGCCATCTGGCATTTTGTTCCAGAAACATGTCCTTCATACCTTTGCTAGATTTAAGATATGACTAGTATCAACCTTGTACAACTGCTATATGATTTCCTGCTTTTTAGAATTGCTTGCAGGCATGCTTATCTAAACCGCGTTCTATTTTATGATCCAAGTCTCTTCTTATTGATGGACAATTGTGTGGACAAATCAGAAATTGTCCTTTTTTTTTCAGCAGCCATCTTATTAATCCTTTTAATCTGTTCTTCTCTGTGTAGCTCTAATTGCTGATTTTCTTCTGATATCTCATCATATTTACCATTTGGATGATTTAATTGCTCTTGTGGTTCTCAGGAGTTCCATGGTCTGAGGAAGAGCACAGGTCATTTCTAGCTGGGCTTGATAAACTTGGAAAGGGAGATTGGCGAGGCATCTCCAGAAACTTTGTGACCACAAGGACCCCAACTCAAGTGGCCAGTCATGCCCAGAAATATTTTCTAAGACAGAACAGCCTTAACAAGAAGAAGCGCCGATCGAGCCTCTTCGATATGGTTAAGTATCATCCCTTCTCCACTCACAACCTTCCTCAGAAAGATGAGATCAACTTTCATACTGTATGTCAATTCTTTTTTCAGGTTGCAAGTTGTGATAGGGCAGCTCAAGTCACTGATTCTTCCAAGTTTAAAGAGCCTTGCATCTTAAGTGAATTGCATATTCCTACTTTGTCTCTAAAAACAACAGAATATGGAGCTTCTGAGATCACAGCAATTGATCTGAACTCTTCAGAACAAGAAACCCAGTTGCCTGCTTCCCTCACTCTGCTGCCAAATTCATCTGTTTGTCCATTAATATCGCAGTCATCCTTAGTGGAAAGGCCTCATGTTCACCTTGCACCACTGAATTTAGAGCTCAGCATTTCCTCATCAAATTAGAGTTACCATAGGAAGACATTGGAACAGATGGCCTTCTGGTGTTCTGCAATTTCCTCGAGGCTCATGAGTAAAATTCTGTGTGTCACAATATGAATGCTGTTGTATATGCGTACGATCATATGTTGGACATGCAAGGCTTTTACTGCATATTTTTGAGTTAGATTCATGTAATGCTTCAATGAATTTACCATCGCTCATGGAACCTTTTGAAACATGATGGGAAGCTCAGCATCTCACAAATTTGTCAAAGGGAAATGATGTATCCTCTTATTATTGAGACCAACACAGGTAGAAAATGACAAGCAATCCATTATCCTTGGCATCTACCAAAAAGAGAGAGACAATTATCGCTGATCTATTCACCTTGTCCCTACCACTTGTCACTTGGGATAAACTAGGTGGATCTGTAGAACAAATGAACCTCATGATTTCTTCTATATGAAGGCGCCCTCTTAGGACAAATTTCTTCTGTGATTGCCTTTTTTCTACATGTGAATGCATTGTTTGCATAAAGGTGGTTCCTACTCTTATCTCTGCTCTATAGCATCTAGCAATAAAAATGGTGGCTAATGGGACCCAAGGAAATGATTCGGTGGCTTTTCTTGTTATATATATAAAAGATAAGGTGATGCATCTGACAAACCTGTGACATCCCTCAGCCTAATCTTTTGCATCATTTCCATTTTTTTTTTTCTCAAACTAATATAAGTTTATTTGCAAATATGATTATTTCATCGAACAAAAGTGACCTTAATCATTGTTGGACAGTCTAAATTCACATGGGTGCTCAGTGAGTGTTTTAACTTGATATAGGAGCAGTCTCCTTTAGCCTATCGTGGCTGTTAGGTGGCTTTTCATGTGCATCTCTGTACGGGGAAAAAAATTCATCAGAAGGCATTCAATTATCTCTTTTTTATCAGCCTGCTGTTAGTGCTATTTGATGGCATAGCACAATCAAAAAAGCTTATGGAAATTCATTTAGTGGAAAATCATCTTCTTGTTTGCAATCTGATAAAAGTGACAGAAGGCATATAAGCAAAATAGATGTCGACTGCCAAGGATGATGGTTTAATAAGAAATTCTTCTCCGCCTTGGCTTAGCTGCTTGATGTCACTCTCCCATATTGGGAGAGAACCAAGGTTGAAACCCTTGCGGGTGGCATCCCCACGGTATTCAAAAATACAGTGGCAGTGCTTAGTAATTGTTTTCAATCATTTCTAGTTAATTGATCTTCGGCACCGAGGTGCTATTTCTTTAATTTTCATTTATTCTGGTTCTCAAAAATATTCTTTATCACAACTTCCGTGGTGATGAAATGTAGTGGTGGCAGGGTTTGAAGCCACTTGTGTTGTGTCAGCACCATGAAACTTTACTGGCTTACCAAGCTAGCACCATCCTTTCCCCAGTTCTTTCCACCCTCTCACATAAATTTGAGTTGTTTGAATTATTAAGGCCACATGATGCTTGCTTTATCTTCAAAAATTTTGTGCTTCCCATATTAAAGATTGTATTACAAAAAAAAAAAAAAAAAGGCAAAATCTTATCTGGATCGCTAAAGAAGATTAGTTCTTGCAGCGAATCATTGAAGTGATATTGAAAGAAATATGCAAAGGAGTTTTCTTTAACATATTTTAGATTAAGAAAAACGAAAGTCGCAAACAAGAATCCAAAGTCAATTTTCAGCAAAAGTGAAGATAAGAATGATGCCAAGACAAACAATTGATGGAAATAGCGAAGTTCTGTCATCAAGGAAACCGGGGGAAGAAAAAAAAAAAAAAAAAAGGCAGGCCAGCCATCACATCTTACCCATGTAACATTTTGACTACCGTCGCATGTAAGGAGGATAAGGGGGGGGAGAAAAGGGAGAGAGCCAGCCCACCTGCCCACCGCAAGCGATTTCAAGAAAAGAGAATAATGTTTCCAATGTGGGTTCCCATATTCACACAAACTTATTAGGAGACCTTGGGACCACTCTTTATTGATTGGCCATTTATGAACCCACCTGTCTGGCTTTTGTTTCCTTGTTTCTTTCCTCACGAAGATAGACCCCCTCAAATCCACCATCATCTTGACATGCTCAAATCTAAATTAGAATCTTTCGTACAACTCTACGATAAACCTTTTCTATAGCCTCACTATTAATCTGTTTTTTTTTTAATCATAATTTTATACTAATAAGACTGTTTCCATGTTTTGGAGTAACGCATGTAACTTGAACAAGTAGTTCACGCTCAATGCTATTGCATCCATATTATATCAGCTACACATATCCTTAGTGGTTCTTTCTTTGCAGAGTTGTCAAGCCAAAGATTGCAAATTAAATGGGAGATATTAAATAAGACCTTTAACTATATTATAAATCTGAGGTTTAGATTTTCCGCTACCCTGGCTCCAAATGATTAAAGGCCGTTCCCATTCTGTGCTTGAGACATCAGGGTCACGCGCTTTTGAAGGATGGTGACAGGTGAACAACCATGTCTCGCTACATGACGAGTACCTATCAGATAAGGTGTCAAAATTGTAATGGTTGATGCCACTTGAGGACTCTTTTTATGTCCACCAGATTCCAAGGATCTGCACCACGTCAGAGGTGGCCAGCGAACATAACAAACGTCCTTGGCCTTTGTTTTGCTTTTTGGATTGTTGATTTGGTGTGGGCTGCAGTTTGATGCTTGATGAAGCCCCTCCTCCCCTCTGCACAATGGCAAAACGTCTGGATCTGTGATTTCAGATCTTCACTCCTTTTAATGTGTCAACTTGAATGCCATCCGACAGAATTCCGCAAATATGGCAGTGAGAGAGAGAGAGAGAGAGTCCAAGGTTTTATTTTCATGTCCAGCAGAGGCTTTGGATAATAAAATATGCTCATTCTTTCTTTGCCCCTTGCAGGTTTGGCAGATGACGTGCAACTTGAATGTTAACTAATCTGAAGAAGATTATTCCAAGGACACCCATCCATTATTATTGGTAATATTTAAGTATACAGCCAACGTCGAGAGAACATCTCCTGCAGAATCCGAGGACAGCTTGAATACGGAAAGAAGAGAAAGAAGCATTCTCTTTGACATGCTCTGCCACGGTGTTGGAAAGAAGGTAGGAAGCAGCGTTTGTGGGCATGACGCTTTGTCCCAAGCTTCCCCCTCGTTGACACGCAGATAGGCTTTTGACCTGTGGTAAATTTCTTACGTCAGTTCTCCAGGCATTTTAGCTGCTACAGCTTGCTGCAGGTAACTTATCTACAGAACCAGCTTCATCAGAGAATTGCCAGCATATTGCACCAAATCCATGATTTCAGAGATTCCACCTCCATCTTCCCTTCTCAACTTGCATCCGGAAACAAAAATGATGGCCTAAAGAAGCGGCTAATTAAACAGAGAAGCATGAAACAATGTTTTCTGATGAGAGAGAGAGAGAGAGAGAGAGAGAGAGGGGGGGTGCAAAGACACGTTTGAGCAAGTAATCCACCCAACCAAGCATCATTATACCGAACCCCGAACCAGTGAAATGCACTTGGAAATAACTTTTTCCTCAAAAAAAAAAAAATTGCCACAGTTGGACACCGCAGAATTACTCATACAGCTATTTTGGTTTCCAAGCTAAATTGTGGAACGAGGGAAAATGAGGAATAGGATAAGAACATGCTCCGGAATCGGTTTAAAATGAATAAAAGATCAATTGCCATATTCTACAAATTGTCCAGTCTAGTGCCAGTTCCAACTTTGAGCAATCCTGTAAACAAATAAAATCAAGTTATATTACAAGGTAGAAACTACTTTACACAAAATCTGGCATGAGGGTGGTACCAAAATATCATCCCATTAAGCACAAAGCTTCAATGCCTGGCAATCTTCCCCCCCTTCAGATTCTTTTTCTTTGGGAAGTCCAACAGTCAGTTTATATGGAGAGGGGAAGGAAGACAAAAATGGAATCATTTTCTTTGCACAAGAACGTGTCATCAGCCGAATCTCCTTTGCTCTCATGGATACTTCACATCCAAAAGTAAAGAAGCCCATCAGGTAAACCAGGTATTCCAGATTGGTTCATTGGCTTTTGAACACATTTCATGAATCATGAGAGCCTTGGACCAGCAATGCAATGCGCTTACCGCTGTCTGCGCGAACACTGTCACCTTTAAATCCCATCTGGATATTAAAAAATCATGCAATAAAACTACTTCATTACCATCCTATAATCAATATGATTGAGAAATAATTTACCCCTCACATCAGATAGATAAGTGTGATAAATAGATAGTTTTAAAGATGAAAGAATTACCTCAGTTTGACTGCTATCAGGTGAGAACCACCGCAATAGAACTCCAAGATGAATGACCGCAGGAATAAGCTTGAAGAGCAATGGAGTTGTAACCTGCATAATTACCTCACCTATGACTAAGCGAAAAAGGGAGAAACGAAAGATCTCGAGGAATTAATGCTTCCCCAAAAAGGTGGTAGATATATGGGCAGTTTACAGAATGATGGATACAAACAGCCTGTACACAAGACTACATAGCATGTCATCTTTAGTAGTCTTGCCCAATAGAAGTTTTTTAACATTTTGAAGCCTCTATAGCAACAGACTAAAAATGGTCATATGAGATTTGAGAATATACCAGACTTAAAGCTGTTGTTCCCAGAAGTAGCAAATACAATTTACTCTGTAAAAAGCAATCAAATTATTTGTTAAATTGCGTTGTTGTACATAATGCCAAAAAGATGAGATTAAGACTATTTCATTTAAACTATACTACAACAATAAGAACAAAGTCTTGATCCTAAGCTAGTTGGGCCAGCTATATGAATCCTATCATTTCATTTAAACTATGCATGACAAATGATGTTACACAACTGCACGCCCTATAGGATACAGAAGGTCCAAGTTCACATGAATATGACCTATTTTCTTGTGGGCACTTGAGGGACCTGGCAAAAAGGAAAGCATGAAGGTGGAGGATGGAAGGGGTCATTCCTGTATGGTTAAGTCCTGCTAAATGGTTTGCTCTTAAGTGCTGCATCTGCCATCAGGTTTTGAGAAATGTAAGATTAGTGGGGCTTCTACATGCAAAACAAAGTTCCAAGTCCACTAACCACCAAAGGCCTTCTTCAGGGATTAGCATGAATCTGAATTCATAATATTACTGTCTGGTTAGTTCATCATATGGTCAGAACTGATTGCAATACATGTGACATTGTTTCTGCATGCAAAAGGTATAGGTATTCTAATTGTGATGCATCATTCTCCTGTAAAAAGAGAATACAGTATATGTCAGTAGCAACCTCAATCAGGTGAAGATTTGAAGCACGACTTAGAAGAACAAAAGCAAATTCTCCGATCTGCGCCAAAGACATGCCAACCTACATGCACAACAAAGTTAAGGTTCATTAATATTATTATAAAATATCTTAAGGATATAAGTAACAGCAACATGGAGTCCATTATTACAAGGAGTGATGTCTTGTTTGTGTAGCCAAATCCCTTGACAACTGTGGCAACCACTATGGTTTTTATGATAATAACCAAAATCACAGCTGCTAGCAAAATATCCACGTGATTCCAGAGGAAATGGACATGAATTAGCATTCCAATGCTAGCAAGAAAAAGAGCAGCAAAGAAGTTACGAATGGGTTCAATCTGCAGAAAGAGGAATCCAAAAAAGAAAACATAAGTTGCCATATCCAAGGCCAAGTTTCTCTTTTTGCTCCAATTCAATATAATTATAAAAAAAAGCAGATTTTCCAGAAGAAATGTACATAAATAACTTAACAGGAAATTACAGAACAAGCTTCCATCCAAAGATGGATAATCCAAAAATACATTCTCAACAGCCACCCCTTATTCCTAACTTCTACAAAAAATTAAGAAAGAGACCTTTTTTTGTTTTGGAGAGGGAAAGGGAGAACGAACCCATCCGTTTGTTAAATCAAATTGAAAAGTTAACTACAACGATAAGGAGGTAAAAAGAGGAAAATGAAAAAGGATAATAGGTGCATGATTTGAACAAGTGATAAAGAAGAGAAGAAAATCAGGGCAAGTCAAAGAGATTCTCTCGAGTAGAGAGAGAGAGAGAGAGAAGAGAGAGAGAGAGAGGTCTGTCGTTGCTGCTGAGGAGAACCGATCAGTCCCTGAAGATAAAGAAGTGCAGATCAAGGTATATGATGAGAAAAACCCTCGAGTTCCTTTCTTTTCAAATTATCCAACATAAACTAAAACAAACTGGTCTCCCGATGGTCTTTACTTAAGGTTTGGTTCTTCCTTGGCACCAGCATCCACAGAGACGAGAAAAGTCACGTTGGAAAGATGGCATGTGCTTTCATTGAAATAAAAAGGATTTGCACTGGTATTGTATTCCGAAACGATGGGATGTTTAACTGACACTCAGAACTGATAAGGTTTCTCAGTGCAATTTCCTGTGCAGTTGGTCTGACAGTTTAAAACATAATAACCCACTAGACTTAACTTATTATTGTCCCTTGTGGGTATTTACATTGTAGTGGCTTCATTTGAAGAGCTTTGTGCAGTTTCACATTATCAATGAATCAAGCTAATGAAGACACTAGATATTAGCTCTTCTAGTATCACTAGATCATAATTCTAATTGATTCTTTATTTAGCCCCAGGCTGGAGGCACTAAGGTGAGATGCTTATGCAAAATAGAATTAGATTTCTCACCAGCAGGGTCCACATAACACTTATTATATAAACAAGAGAGGCTGAGCCTTGTGCTGCTTAGGTTTGGCTAGTTATATTTTAAGGGAATTCAAGCCTGAGCTAAGCTCAGATATAAGCATGGCACTTTTCCTAATTGAATAAGGTTAAATGAACCTGGCATCTAGCTGAGTTTGAGCTTCCTCTTATTTTTAAAAGCCATAGCTACTCAGCCTAAATGATTTAAAACTTGGGCATACCAGCCCTGAACTAACCATAATGACCAGGGGGCAGTACAAGGACTCTCTGAAGCTCCCCTTTTAATATGGCCAGAAATTGCCCTGTATCAGGTGATATCAACATGTAGCGTCTTATATTAATGTGTATCAATGTCTACTAACCCCCAACCATTTCCCCCCCCCCCCCCCCCAAAAAAAAAAAAAAAACCACTCACTCTAAGGTGCACTGATCCCATACCATAATGTTCAGCTTGTTTCCTAGCTGAACAAACTTAAAACAGAATGCTGTTGAGATCAACCAAAGCTATTCATAAACAGGCTAGTTCATTTGCAGCCTTAAATAGGTCATAGACCAAAATAGACAATCTTATAACATGCACTACTGCAGGAAAATACATGATTCATGGTAATATACACCAATATATGCATAAATTATGCTAAAAATACTTAACAGTCAACTAGGTCATTATAAGAAACAATTTTCATTACTTTTTCACCATTATTTCTACTTTTCAATCTTTGATGATCATGTTTATGATTTGTGGACTTGCAAGAAAAATTTTGTTACTCCCTTGCAGCTTCAAGTTCAAGATTTCGGACGATACATGATGGTCAAATCTTAACACAATGACAAGCAAAAACACAGAAAAGCAACACTGTCAAGGTGAAGCATTTTATTACATTGAGAAGAGTCATTTATCCCTTGTTGTTTTAAGTTCAAGTTTCAGAGGATATGTCGTGGTCAAATCTTAATACATGATAAACAAAAACACAGAAAAGCAACACTATCAAGGTGAAGCATTTTATTATGCGGAAAAAATTATTTACATACACTAAATTTAATAGAAAGAGCAAAAATGCAGCTAAAATGACTTATTAGATCATAAACTTCTATTTTTATTTGGCTTTTCATCTGCCTGATACAGTTTTATTCATTTTCATCTGTATTGAATCAATCAGAGTTTCACCATACACAACTAGGAAACCAAGATGTATTTTCTCTAACCTCATTCAATGAGGTAATGCTACAGCAAGGTTTAGATCCTTGGTTTCAGATATGCTAGGACAAAAATCCTGATCAAGTGACCTATAATTGACCATGTATACCAATGATAACAGGTGTCATGTCAGCATAAAATTACAACATTGGTATTGCACACATGTAATCTGGATGTCTAGTTGGTACAGCCAAATTATAAAATTAGGATGTAAATTCTGGTTGACAAGGCGCATTTCCAATTTTCACCAACCGCTCAGGGAGTTCTGTTTAATTGTACCTTCAAAAGCATAGAAGTAACCATTTGAACTCTAGGCATAATCACTGATATTCTCCAAATCTCAGGCATCATAACTAAATTCTGGTATCTTATATATCTAGAACAATCAGAAACTTGTAGAGGAAGACTTATGGTTTCTTTATATGACATGTGACTGGAACTGTTTGACCATATGAGTCAGGCATATTAATAATTAAATAAACCATGGTCCAGAAACCAACAACGGTACAGAAGTAAGCCAGAATCTCCACTAAACAAGGGTACCAAGTGATGACCGATCTTTGACATCTCAAGGCATTGTGAAACAGAATACCAGTGTAATCTACACTGACAGCACCTCCATGGAACCATGTGGTCTCACTAGTGCAGCAAAATTTTCAATACTCATTAATCCGAAGAACTTCAGTGTTACATTCAAATTCAAATAATAACTTCAACAGATAAAAGAATCATGTTGGGAGGGTTACCTTTAATGTTTTTTAGTGCAAACATTGCAAAACTATTTATTATTAACATAGCTGAAAAACAACATTTTGTCAAGCAATTCTGTTATCAATGCATTCAAAGAGAAGGGTCTGGTATATAAACAGTTCATATATATTACTGTTGAGTCAGCATCATTGTCTCAGTTTTCTACAACATTTAACCAGGAACTCTTGGTATATAGGCCTTACCTGTTCAAGGGTATGCTGTGAAAGATCGGTGGTTGAGATCATCACTCCCGCAGCAAACGAACCCAATTCAAGACTTAATCCCAACTTGTCACTACACTGAGAAGAAAACAGATTTTTAAATTAGAAAACTTTTTGATATATGAGAATTACTGGATTGATAGACACACTAGCAGAAAGAAATTAAGATTTTCAGATGTTCAAGATTTACCAAGACATGCCCTGAGAGGGGAGTCCATGTAACAAACTAAATTGACCACTGCAAACTATAGAAAATTCGTAATATTGACTGCACATTGTCTAACATGTGTTTGTACAAGCACCAAGGACTCAAGCCTTAAAGAGAGTGTTAAAATATGGGCAGCCATGGACTGCCATAACTGCATGTCTGGACATATTGAAAAGCATGTATTGTGCTATTGCCTCCCTATGGAGGTTCAATGCATCATTACTTGAATTCAGATCTTATTTCTCCAGTCTGTGTGTTAACCCTCCTATACTATACTAAAAGTACTCTTCACCAACATTAAAGGCGTGCCTCGAGAGTGACAGACATCTGTTAGTGGTTTGCTCTAGACAAAGGTTCATCTAGTCATGCTCTTCAAGACAATGTATCAGCTGACTTCCATTGCACGACTAGCTTGGAAAAGCAGCCATAATCATAGCACAGTGTCACATTATTTTCCAAGTTCCATTTGACACCATGACTTCAACTCATCTCAACAAGGGGTTCCATCCTTGCCTCTACAACTGCCCACACCGTGTGGAGATCCACATATCAGTGACCTTTTGCAGAACAGGTGAATATTTAGGGCCCACCTGGTTTTGCCTTTGTTTTCTGTTTTTGCTTTAAAAACCCAAGAAGAAAAATTACCTGGACAGAACAGCATGCATAATGGAAATCTTTTAATTTTCTAAACTGCCCCTCAAATCTTAAGAGCTTTTGGAAGGAAAGACCTACTGTTTTCGAGATAGAGTGAAAGAAGAATTGAGGAAGTCTTGTGAAAATGCCATCTTCAACATCAATCTCCATGTGCTATTTTATTAATTTGTAGGGAAACAGAAAAACCAACAACAATGTTGTAGAAAATCTCGGATGAGCAATCGTAGAGGATTTTTAGGAAAAAAATTAGGATCAATAATCTGAAGAAAATCAGGGTTAAGAGTTAATAATCTTTCAAAGTTTAGTGGAAAAAATCAGAGTTAATCTGAAGGAAATCGGGATCAATAATTTGTGCCTAAAGTTAAGGGAATTAGCTGTAATTTTTTACCTATTTAGTTTAACGGAAAGTTGTATATATATAAGTAGAATGAATTGTAAATTTTTCATACAGAAATAATAAAATTCTTGAGCTTTTTTTTTTCTCATGGTGTCAGAGCCCTACGGCTAGGGTTTCTAGAAAACTAGGGCAATATTCAAATGGCCTTCATCGCCGATTCAACCTCCCTCTATTCTAGCCTTAATCGCTGGTTTTCTCTTCATTCTCTTCAGCCTTTATCGCTGATTTTTTTCATCTTTATCCTGTCTTTATTCCTAACTATTGTTCAGTCTTTTTCAACCATAACGGATGCTACATCTTCAACACCATCATCTCAATTATCTTCAACTGTGGAGAAAATTAAGAAGTTTAAAGGCCTGTTGGGAACTATTGAAAAACCAGCAACAAATAGTAATCCTCAATCGATGAATCAGGATATGTGTTCATTAACGCTTTTGGGTAAGACTCTAATCTCTCTTGGATTAAATGTTCTAGGTAATGAGTTTAGAATGCTTGGATAATTGACTCTAGTGCTACAGACCATATGACCCATATTTCAAATAAATTTAAAACCTATAATCTCTGTCCTAGCAATAAAAAGATTGTTGCTGATGATTTTACAACTACAGTAACAGAAGTAGGAGATGCCCAAATTACCTCAGAATTGGTTCTTAAAAATGTTCTTCATGTCCCTCAATTATCCACAAATTTGGTTTCCAGACAAAAGCTTAGCAAAAATCTAAATGGTTGTGTTATATTTAATGCTTCCCATTATGAATTTCGAGACCAAGTTTCGGGAAGAAGGATTGGACTTGCTAAGGAGCATAATGGACTCTATTACTTAGATACATTAAGTCAATTGGAATTGAATGAGTCTGCTTTATCTAGCTCGTCTTTCTCTTCCAATAAAGATATCATTTGGTTACATCATAAGCGTTGAGGTCATATGTCTTTTCCAGCATTGAAACTAATATTTTCCTCTTTGTTCAAGGGATTTGTTATTCAATCTTTCATTGTGATGTTTGTGAGTATGCGAAAAACATTCGTGTACCATTTTCAATTAGTAATAAAAGTTCTTTTCCTTTCTTCTTAATCTATAGTGACATTTGGGGACCATCAACTATTCCAAACATCTCAGGATCTAAGTAGTTTGTGATGTTTATTAATATTTGTACAAGAGTCTCTTGGATCTATTTACTCAAAAATAAATCTGATGTGAGTCATATTTTTCCTATTTTTCATGCAATAATTCAAAATCCGTTTGGTACCAAGATAAAAAACTTTCGCTCAGATAATGCTTGTAATTACTTCAATCAGACCTTTACCCCTTGTTTTCAAAAAGAAGAAATCATATATGAATCCTCCTGTATCACCACTCCATAATAAAATGGAGTAGCTGAAAGAAAAATCGACATCTTCTTGAGTGCACTAGTGCACTAGAGATTTATTGTTTCAACAAAATGTACCAAAATCATATTGGAAAAAAGCTGTACTCATATCAGCTTATGTCATAAACAGAATTCCTTCCAGGGTCTTGGGGTTTCAAAGTCCATTAAAGGCCTTATCTAAATTCTATCCTAACATACGGTCCACCTTCAATCTTACTCCTCGGATTTTTGGATGCATATCTTTTGTTTATATTCATAGTCATAACAGAGGAAAGTTAGATCCTTGAGCTCTTAAGTATCTTTGTGGGGCATTCCACTCAGAAGGGTTATAAATGTTATCATCTGTCTATTAGAAAACTCTGTCTCAGTCGATGTTACGTTTGTTGAAAATAAGACTTATTTTTTCACTCCTTATCTTCAGGGAGAGTTAACATAAGGAGTCAAAATTTTCACCACTAGAGACATCCCTCCTATTTGAGTCGTCTAAATCTAAATATCAAGAGTCAATTCGACAGTTTGAGGAGTTGTAAAAAAAAAAGAAAAAGAGATGTAAAATCTTTGATTCATTCTGGTTTGATCAAAGTGTATGCAAGAAAAAGAGATCCTTCTGAACTAAACTCTAAAATGAGGTAACAATAAGTGAATCAAACCTGGATTCTACATCAAAAATAGATTATCCTCCTTTCGATCTTGAACCACCTTGTTTCGAGCCTCCTAACCTTGATTAGGATCTACCTATTGATGTGAGAAAAGGAACCCGAGAATGTACTAAAAAACCTCTATACCCATTATCTCACTTTGTATCTTTTGAAAGGTTTTTTCCAAACCATCAAAGTTTCCTTTCAACCTTAAACACAATTTCTATTCCTAACTCATTATCTGAAGCATTATCAAAGAAAGAATGAAAACTTACTATGAAGGCAAAAATGGATGTATTACAAAAGAATGGGACTTGGAAATTGATTGATTTATCTAAGGATAAGAGAGCAGTGGACTGTAAGTGGGTGTTTGCAGTAAAATTTAAGGCAAACGGGTCCTTAAAAAGCTACAAGGCGAGGCTGATTGCGAAAGGATATACTCAGACATATGGAGTAGACTATCAAGAAACGTTTGTTCCAGTAGCAAAGATGAATACAGTGAGAATTTTGTTGTCCTTGATTGTTTACTTTAATTGGAAATTACAATAGTATATTGTAAAGAATGTATTTCTTCATGGAGAATTAGAAAAGGAGATCTATATGAACATTCCACCGGATTTAGTGGGTGGGTTGACGAAAATAAAGTTTGTCGATTAAAAAAGGCGTTATATGGGTTGAAACAATCCCTGCGTGCATGGTATAAACGGTTTGCCAAGGTGATGTTAGCCAGTGGTTACAAATAAAATCAAGGAGATCACATGCTTTTCATTAAGCATTCAGTTTTAGGAGGAGTCACTATATTAATTGTCTGTGGATAACATTATAGTGATAGAAAACGATGAAGTGGAGAAGCCTTAAAGCAGTGTCTAGCCAAGGAGTTTGAAATAAAAGATTTGGGAAGATTGAAGTATTTTCTGGAAATTAAAGTGGCTCAATCAAGACAAAATTTTCATTTCTTAACAAAAGTATGTTACAGACCTACTCAAGGAAACATGTATGATAACTAGCAAACCAGTTGGAACTCCTATTGAATAGAATCACAAATTAAATGAGGCCTTTGGAGATAAGGTAGTGGACAGAGAGATATATCAAAGGTTTATTGGGAAACTCATCTATCTTGCACATACTAGGCCAGACATAGCCTATTCGGTCAGTGTTATCAATCAATTTATGCATGATCTTAGAGAAGTTCACCTACAGGCAGTCTACCGAGTTCTTCATTACTTAAAAGGCACATCCAGGAAAGAAAATTCTATTCAAGAAAGGATCTACAATTGATCTGGCAGTTTATATAGATGCGGACTTCGCAAGATCTTCAGTCGATAGACGATTAACGTTAGGCTATTGTACCTTTCTTAAAGGAAACTTAGTATCCTAGAGGTGCAAGAAACAGAATGTAGTAGCAAGGTCAAGTGTAGAAGCTGAGTTCAAAGCTATGGCAACAGAAGTGTGAATTACTGTAGGTTAAAAATATTTTAAACATGAAGATTCAATGGAGCAGACTTATGAGACTATACTGTAATAACAAATCAGCCAAAAGTATTCTCACAACTCAGTGCAACATGACCGAACAAAACACAGAGATAGACAGACACTTCATTAAAGAGAAGTTAGATAATGGACTGATTTGTACTTTGTATGTATCTACAAGACTTCAACAGGCAGATGTAATGACAAAAGGGTATATAATAACATGTTTCATAAGAATATTAGCAAGCTGGGAATGAAAGACCTATATTCACCAGCTTGAGGGGTAGTGTAGGAAATCTTAGATGAGTAATCGTAGGAGGATTTTTAGAAAAGAAAATCAGGATCAATAATCTAGAGGAAATCAGGGTCAATAATCTTTTCAAGTTTAGTGAAGAAAATCAGGTCAATAATCTTTCCAAGTTTAGTAAAAAAAATTAAGGTCAATAATCTGAAAAAAAAATCAGGATCAATAATCTAAAGAAAATCAAGGTCAATAATTTGTGCCTAAAGTTAAGGAAATTAGCTATAATTTTTTTTCTTATTTAGTGTAATGGAAAGTTATATACATAAAGTAGAATGAATTATAAATTTTTCATTCAGAAATAATAAAATTCTTGAACTTTTTTTTCCTCAAATGCCAACCAGGCCCTTAGATTTTTCTTTAGTATATCATAATTGAGGCATATTCAGATTAGAATCATAATTAATCTTCCTTGTCCATCCTTCCACCTAGATGGTCCAATCTAGGATGGTCAGTGATTGACAATCAACGTCATGGATCCTATAAGACCTTTTTAACACCTAGTTTTATTATCCCACTAATTTGAAAAACTCCAATAGGCTTCCAGTTTCTGATATAAGCTTCCTGATTACTTTATAATAAGTGCCCTACTAGTTTTTGAGTTCTTTTATCATTTCTTCATAACTTAGCACCAATAACATTTTTTGGATGTGTCAACTGACTATTGGGCTACCTACTTCAATTATCAGTATCCTTTAACTATCTTTTAAACCATTAAAATCAAGTCCATTCAAAGCGATAATATCATTATGGTTATGCTCAGATTTAACATTCTGAAAATTAATTGCTCAGATTAGACGTTCTGAAAATTATTTGGAAATTAAAAGATTCTGGAAATTAACTGGGAGCTAAATTTTTCCTTATCATAATAAAGTATCTAGCAACTCAGTTACCATGAGGCATCTCGAAGTAGAGCTACATAATTGATTGATCTCATTGTTTCATAAATATACTTCATGCATCATTTGCTCATTTGTTACCTTAGGCCATTACATTTAAGGGGTCTGGCTCCTGGAATTGTATACGAGCTTTTTTCTCCCATGCCAGAGGTTAATTCTCAAATCATTCCAGTTCTTGTCCTCATCTAATATCAACCATTACAAAAATAGATGTCTTGACGCTCTTTTAAGGTATGCATGCTTAAATAATTTTGGGCAAGAGGGGTGTGGGTGAGAAAGATTTGGGCAATCAAATTTTTAATAGCAAGTCAACCAATTTGTTGAAATTACGTCTTATTGTAAATATTAATAATGATCATATAAGATGATTTATCCACACAAAAATTGCAAAATATGTTGAATTTGGAAAATCATTAAAAACAATGTTTCAAGGATTTAGAATGTTGAAAATGTTTGAAAATATCCGGTCTCTGCACCAACATAAAAATACAAAAACATAAAATACAGAGTAGATCAGAAATTGATGTCCAGTTTCCGTCATGCCTTGCTTGAAAACAAGAACTTGTTATGAAACTCTTCTGTTTAAGTCTACCCCTGGAACATTAGAAGGAGAAAAAAAAAAAAAAACTAAAAATGAAAACTTGAACCATGTTTGAAAGAATATATTGTGCAATGAAGTTAAAAAAATATTCTATGTTATAGAACTTGAGTGCAGAGAATCATAAAATGTTAAAAAAAAGTCTCCATACCATTGATTTTACAATATAGTTGATAAGGTTCGCAATCTCAATATCATATCCCATACTAGTGCCAACTTAGTATTATGTCAGTACACCTAATAGAGAGGTTCGTTCCACATACCGATACTAGGCATGCCTCCTTTCTCACATACCGGTTCAGTACTAATATAATATGGTATGTTCAGTATGTACTGGCACAGAGCAGTATGGCATATCATTTAATATAAAAAGCTTGCAAAATGTCAAATTATCCATGGCAAGAAAGCATGACAGGAAATTTTCATTCTCTAATAATAACTGCCACATCCAAGTAAGAATTCTGTTTCAAATTTCAAAGAGAGTTGAGATAGTCCAATTAAGAAAAAGAGAATCATTGCTTAGTAATCATGAACCAATTCCAGATAAAGTGAACGACAAAAAACTGTCATGACGATAATAATTTGCATGACCCTCACTTTATTTGATCTAAGTCGTCTAAGGAACTAAATATAGGATTTCTGAAATTCAGAACACCGGATAAAACATCAGATAGTTTCACTCAGAATTTTTTTCATTTAAAGTTTATGTTCAAGCTCACCTAATGCTGCAGATTGGAAAGGGTGCCTCAGTCAACAAGCTCATTAAATGGAGATGCACAGGATTACAGTTTTGAAGTGATTGTGCAAATGTGAAACAAGTAATGATTGGCATTATGAAGTGATGAGACACAAACCCAAGCAACCAGCAAACAGAATGCAACCGATGCCAATTGGTAAAGTTCATTGGTCTGCACAAACAACACAATCAAGTTAGCATTGCAGATACATAAATTGTAAAACAAAATGACATCCTTCAATGTACTAGAAGAAAGCATTTTTGTGCAACACTCCTTAAGGCCACAGCTCAGTACAGAAAATGTCAGGTCTGGACTGACACATGGTGCTGCTGCATGACAATACACAGTTGCCAGAGTGTGCCCATGAATACCAAGCATTAGAATAACAAATCAGACATGATGCATATCACACCAATGCAAGGCCAGCAAAGCAGTGGAACATGGCATTTAAACCTTGGTTAAAGAAAACATACCTGAGAAGAAAGACTTATCATTAGCTTAAGAAACCAAGGCACACATTTTCGGGAGAGTATAGACAGTACCGCCAAAAAAGTAAATAGCACAATCAACCTGGTGGAAAGATGATTGAGTAATAATTAGCAATCAGCATTATTTTATTGCTTAAGAAGAAAATGATATGACATGGAACATATTGAATAATGAAATAATATGCATAGTTGCTTGAAAATTTGATGAGATTGAAACATCCAAAAATAAGCATTCTGACACAGAAGTGATGAAAGACAGGTCAGCTATGTTGGACACCGATTACCAAAAATATTATGCAATGCTACTAGATAACAAATGAAACTTCTTGATGCCCAGTTTCCTAGTTTGAAGCTAGACAAGAAATGACTTATGTAAATACTGCCATCTACCATATGCAACGCACAGAGTTCTTGTTTCTTAAATTGCATTTATTATAACAGGATTGAATATCACATGGCAACAAAGCCATACACTTGGACCTGGCCCCATACACTTAGACCTGTTCCAACGTACATATGTGGTGAGAGAAGAAGATTGGATTACATTTTAGTTCTTTCGATTATAATTTTTAGCCTTAAAGATGAATATGGTCCATAGAAAAAACCTTGTCTTCTTCCTTATGCCTTTGGACTCTCCCAAAGTCCAGGTGAATTCCGGAGGGTTGCACCCCAATTGCACAAACTTTCTCTTTTATTTGTAATAAATAAAGAAGGTCCGCCTTCCAATCAATAGCTTTTCCATGTTTCATAACAAGTCCAGTTGACCCTAACAAAATGCAAGAATCTCACTTGGTAGATATTATAGAATTATTAAATTTTAATTAAACATATTTAACAAACCTAGCAGATTATGGCTTGTGGTTGCAGCTAAGTGACCATTCATCGCAACAAGCGATAGAGAAATACACAAAATTGACTAATATAAATGTTTATCACAATTAGAGCTAATCAAATGCCACGCTTTAGGCCATTGAACCTGGCTACACATTGGTAGTTAGGCCTGATGCTCGTATCCACGCCTGGTCCAACCCAACCAATAAGCTCATATTTTCAACCAAGCCTGGCCCGATCTCAAAGAACCAATCCTATGCCCACCTATTAAGCCCGAAATTCCCTCCCCTCCCCCCTTCCAATTTAGGATCTAATTAAGATTCTTTTAGTGCCCAAGCCCACAAAATTTTGGGTTGCACTAAGCTAGGTGGGCTACCTGATTCATGATCACCTCAAATATACATACATTCTTAGCCCAGGCCAAGCCATACTATTTTTTAATTTTTTTGTTAGACCAGGATTGATTTTTAGATATAGCCTTTTTTGGCCCATGCTCATCCTATGGGGCTATTTTTGGTGCCCAAGTTCACAAAATTTCAGGCTGGATTGCACGGGCCACCTGGCTTGTGATCCATTCCAATCACAATCCATCTACTAATAATTATTACCGTAAAAATAATTTCTTTTACATCTTTATTATTTTAATGAGAGAACTATTTTCGTTATGAGACTCAAAAGACTAGACTGCCCTTTTGTAGCCAAACCCCGCCCCCTGGCTTTTTTTTATTTTTATTTTTTTGGTTCAAGGCCTCCCAAGCAAAAGGGACACAGCCAGTCTTTCCACTACCCCCCATTTCCATCTCTCTCTCATCCTTTCTAATCTATTCCCCCCCAAGTATTAATAAGATTTTTTTTTTAAAAAAAAAGACTCATCCAGCTCTCTCTCTCTCTCTCTCTCTCTCTCATGTAATTGACTATATGAAACGCACGTCCAAGATGCTAGTTATATTTTAATTGAAGGATGTTTAGATGTTCTACTGCAATCAGCATATTGCATTCTCGACCCATTTTCAATTGGGAAAGGACAATCTTATATTAGCTTTAGAAAGAACATTCACAAAAACAGTTGCATACAAACAGGGGCACTTACGACTTCGTCATGGACATAATTCCTTGAAGAATACCAGAAGTTCCACCTAGAACTGGGAGAAATGCGAACAGCAAGCCGACAGCACAATCCTAAGGCACATACAATGAAGTCCAGAATAAAAACTACTGCCTTTAAAAATGTCAAGAATCTGCAGAAATATCTAGTTCTGATAAAATTATACATCAAGTCACAAAAAGATATTGGCAGAAATACCTCATATACCTGGAGAATAAGGGTGCCAATTGTAACTTGACCATGAAGAGAATTAATACTGTTCCTTTCCATCAAGAACTTCAAAACCTGAGTGCAAGAAATGATCATAGGAATTTCATTAACAATTTTACAATAAGGAAAATGGGAATTCTCAGCATATATATAGCATAAGCTAAAAGTTTTAAGATAAGATTGTAGTGCTGATTAGAGAAATAGTTGTCAATTAAAAGATACAAGAGAGAGGGTGTCACTTTAGATAAAAAGAAAAGGACAATAAGATGGAGAGATAAATTACAACAACAGCTTATAGGAAGGAAACCAAGAAATAAAGTGGAGGGCATATAAGGATTAAATCGGTTGAAGAAAAATAGAAAAATATGACAACTAGCATGCAGTTTTACCAAGATTATTAATTCACATTCTGGTCTAATGATGTGAATTTTTCTATCAAATAAAATAAATATTTAATATCAAAAAGAATCAAATTAAGTAAACAAGTCTGTATAGCAATCAAGTTATAAACTATAAAGTAACAATATAATAAAGGCAAACTGTATATTCTATTAGAATAAACATCATTTGATGAAGATGATTTTAGTTTGAAGGTTTCACTCCACCACATGTTCTTATACAATTGTATTGCACTACTGCTGAAACCCTTCCCAAGGCAAGGGGCAGAAAAGGATTAAAGGTGTTTAATGAAGAAAGATACCCTAGATGACAACAGAAAGCAAGCATCTGGAGAAACCACATTAACCAGAATAATTGATACGAAGCAGACACATAATTTAGCCAAATTGTGAATATAAAGATATTCAAATAATTATGGTGCCCAAAATTATTTCTTGGCCAAGTCTATTGACTAGCAAATTAACTGATGCTAGCCAAAACAATGTTCATAAAAAAGCCTGACAAAACAAAGAAATGCAGGTGCATAAAAATCATAATATATGACAGTTCTCAGACAAACCCAATGGAGGAAAAGATCCTCAGAAAAAGATATATATGGCCAAAAAGAAATTCAGAAAACAATCAACACAACATTTTTTTTCACAATTAAGGTTCTCTAATTCAAGAAGATTCAAGGGGGGCATATTAAATTATGCTTGCATGCCAAAATTTCAATTCAATAACTTATCTCCTAGGGATAATATATTTAAGATAATGAATTTTCATGCTTGTTTATGGAATAGCACTGGATACCCTAAACTCACACTGCCATTTATTTATCAGCCATATGTTGCCTTTGTGACATGATACTGCAAGCAGATGCCCCTCTCAAGCCTCCCTGGCTCTTACATAGAACTATGTTGATAATGACTCCACAATCCATACAATTGTTTTCAAAATACCATCTATTATCTTTGTCTTCTAAGCCGGTGGCCACCCTCTGTTTAAATTCCATGCCAAACAGGAAAAGAAAAGGATGACACATTTCGGCGCACAATGCCACCGTAACAAGACAAGCAATGGAATGATGATGGCACAGAACCATGCCACATACCAGTAAGGCACTGAATGGTCCATGCTGGCCAACATGAACAGCGCTTCAATTCATGAGAAAACAAAAAAGAACTGTGTGCATGTTGCAAATTGTTCTTTTCAGCTTATAAATAGGAATGAAGTAAGGCTTTCTAGCAGTCTATCATTAGGGTATCATTAGAAATTCACAAACATGAGTAAAAGGAGACCACGTTGATACAAAAGACAGCTTGTATATACATTTCAATAAGCAACTGGAAATCTACACCAAATATAAAAAATGTTGCAACATCCAAGCAAAAATGATGTATTTTTCAGTGTCTGTTTATCTTAAATATAGACCAAATTCTAACCAAATACTAGAGAAGTACCACAGCTGTTGATGACATTGACAAAAGTGCGCCAACAAATACCCCCTCTGAAGGTCTACCTCCACATAACTGCCAGAAAAGGTAAAAGGAAAAATAGTAGAAATCAGAGTAGAGGGGGAACAAGCTAAATATAGTCTTCGTATCAATAATGAAGGTCATGCTATTTTTCAAAATTTCTCAGATATAATCAAGAGCAATTCCCAAGGAATTATATTGTTAAGAAAGCTGATCTAATATCAAAAACTCTCATCAGATGTTTATGAAATAATCAAAAATTGCTAGTGGAACTATACAGATTTTTGTGCAGAACACAAGGTGAAAGGGTAAACAAGAAAACAGTCAAAGCAATCAACTGTAAATTTTTTAAGAGAAATTAGTGTAGTTTATACCTATAAGGTAGTCACTGTAAGGAAGTAAATAAAAGAGCAAAACATATAAAAGTGTTAATTTTTTTTGTAAAATGTGAAAAGTTCCTATTTCAACAGAATGCAATGGTTGTGATGGTTTGAGAATGAAAGTGAACTTGTCCTGCAACATATATACTTGACTCAGTAAAGCCCTCCTTGTAGATTTTATGATATCAACAAGGACTTAGGATCTAGCAGGGTGTTCTAGTTTAGATATAGGGCCAAAAATACATGTCATCTCAAAACTAATCAATGAGGAAGCAACACGTACTGAAGCAGTTATACCACATAAGCACATGAAAATAAAAATTTGGAGTAAACCCCGAGAACAGCAACTGCACGAACAACTCGAAGCTGCAAATGCATTTAGACATAGTCAAATCAATATCCAGCTCTCTTGAACTGACAAGCAAGCCTCTGTCATAAAATTATAAAGAAATATTTACAAGGATACAAATTTAACCTTTGCTGCAGAAAACTCCAAGCCCAATGCAAAAAGAAGAAAAATTACACCAAACTGGGCAACTGTCTCAACCTGTAAAAAAGAAGGCCAATGAGAAGAGGCAGTAGCACAGGAAGAATTAAAAGCTGCACGCATGCTGCATACATACATAGATACTCATTACCCCACCACAACTAATAATGTTTTTTTTCATCTGAAATGAAAAATATGCACTATATATTACAAAAATGATAATAAGTGAAATGTTTCTTATTCCTTAATTATCTACTAGCGTTTTGTAATATAGATACAGCAATTTACAATTCAGCCGAGCAACTTAACCAAATGAATCAAGCTTAAAATTGTTTCAAATACTTCTGTTGTTAATGCTACCTGCCAATATTTGTATACATCAAAATGTATGCAAACTAACACAAATGTCTTGTGTGTGTATGTAAAAAGCATGAGATGCTTTTGGAGATAGTAGAGACATTATGTTTTAACCACCTACATTAGCAATATCAAATACTTTTAGTTCCTTTTGTTGTAATATTATAATGACACGAGAATGATATTGTATGCATTGTCATCATAGTACTACAAGCACGCCCACACATGTAATGGCATATATGTAGAACAAAAAGTTTTATCAGCCTTCAGAACAACCAAGTTAACATATTCGCTGTTTTTCTTTAATGAAAAAATAAAAGGTTATCAACGTCCACATGCTCCAATAAGCATAGTCAACAAGCTTAAGGGTCGCTAGCAACCTACAATAAAATCAAAAATCCTTCTTTTAGGCACTACCTTGATTCTGTAGATGGAACTGTGGTGCTACAGTCCATCCTTATGTGAAGTAGGGGTGAAAAGTAAACCCACGATAAAATTTGCTACAGGCAGTACCATCACTACAAGGTTAACAGCACCCCAACCCGATCAACCCACCAGAGAAGAAAAGAAAAGAAAAAGAAAAAACTAGTCAAAAATATAATAAATAGATTTTGAGAGAAAGACAACTGAGAATTATAGTTCAACACTGGATAATCATAGCAAGCTGTTTTTGGCCCATACAAAACATAAAGGTACTTCTCAAACATGAAAATTCAGCAATTAGCATAGTTCAAGAAGTTTCAAAGTTACGATGATAACGCATGAAGAACATGGATTATTGACAGTTCTAAAAAGTACAAGCACCTTACTTGCACCAATTCACTGACAAAACTTAGACCTCCAGGTCCAATGACAGATCCTGCAAGTAAATATCCAGTAATAACCTGCAATAACCTGAAACTGTTATGAGCAATTACATTTAGTTTTTCCAATTACGTGCAGAAATTAAATACCTGTGCCATGTTAGAATTTCTTCAAAGCTAAAAGACATCACTATACAACAATTTAATGTGGCTAACAGTAAACAAAAAAAAAAGTAACTTATTTGTGGACAGACCGGTTGTCCAAGACAAGCAAAGGCAATGCCACCACAGGTTGCAGACACAATAACCACAACAAGATCAGATATCAACCTGCAAAGGTATTCAATTAAATATGTGTTATAATTGATGATAGATTGCAAGCAACGTATGCAGCATGATATCAACAAAATCTAAGATATCTTGGATGGAAATTGTGGGAAAGGATTAAACAAAACATGCCCCAATAAGTATGTATCGCAAAAGATGGTTCATGACTTATGTAGCGGAAATTGGAATACTGACATAAGATTTATTGGTTATGATTACATGCCAAAATTCAAGTCTCTTTTGTCTTTGCATTAGTTATAGATGAATGAAGAAGCGCCATAGTTATTGAAATCATGTTGATAATGTAAGAATAGAGTATGAGAGTGCACAATGGCATGTGTTTAGTCTCACACTAGCTAAAAACTAGGTCAATCTTTGGCACTTATACAGAATCAAGGAGCTCAACTAATATCTTCTTGGCTAGCTTTTCGAATAAAGTCTTGAGTTATTACAAATAATATCAAAGTGGACCTGACCCATGACTCATGTACCCTAGAGGATATTATAAATGGACTTTTGTAACTAACCACGGGCCAATCATGGTGTTGTGATTGGAACTAAATTTGGAACCTTAATCTGCAAAGACATAAGGACTTGAATAGAGAAACTATATGAGAGTTCATACTAACATATGTTTAATCCCACATCAACTATGTGATGGATAGCTTTTGGGTACTTGTACAGTAATAAGGAATTCAAATAATATCTTCTCGGCTAGCCTTTTTGAATGAGATCCTAAGTTGTGACATAGAGTAAAATCTTGAATTGTATATATGGATGGGACTATGAAGGACATGGCATAATGTTAGCCACCATTGTCAAAGTTAATAGCAAAGCTACAACCTAATGCAATCACATATGAGAATGAGAGAGGGAGGTATGGACAGCCTCAATGCATAAAATATGCAGCCAAAGAGGGTTACTAATAAGTACATCAGAAGAGGCATAGAAGTTGCCTTGATTAAAGATGAGGACACTCGTTGCATGAAACTCTTGCCATTACAAGATCTAAGGAGGATCAAATATATGGAAGTAGACTTGGCTACATTCTAATGCAGTCAAGCCTAAATCTGATCACCTTCAGCTCCTTTGGATCCACATAGTTCACAGATTCCAAAGGTAGAAAAAGTGAAAAAAAAATGGAATGACCTCGAGATCCATATGAATTCAAAGATAGGAAAGATGGTCGGATCCTAAACTTGGCTACATTCGAATATAGCCAAGTTTACCTTTATACACACACACATACATATACATACATACATACATACATATACATACACACACATACATACATATACATATACATATATAGACTAAGGCTAAAATTTTTAATAGTCGATAATAGAGAACCAATTTATTTAACATGTAACCTCCAAGAAAACCGTAAGCCAAAAATTTTCCAAATAAAAGTATACACTATAAACCATATGTTGAGTAGTGGAAAGTCACCTAATGGCAAGGAAATTCATACAAAAGGTTATAGGAATCATTATGATGGAGGAACTTGCACTTCAGAATGGCAAAGGTTAAAATATAAGATAAACCTAGATAAAAGTGAGGGAACAGAAAATGCTCAGTTGATCAGGGAGGAAGCCCTTGATAGGACCAAAAGGCGAATAATTCATAGCTAAGGTCTAATTTATTAAGAAAATTATTGGCTATAAAGATGAGACTTTGACAGTCTCTATTGAGTCACCATAAACCTCATGATCATGGACAAAGTGCAGAAGACATACCTCAAGTCTAACTGTAGTACAGGATATTTTGACTTGCGATTTGAAATAATAAACACATTATCCTGAAATGACAAATTTGTGCTTTGCATTTAATAAGATTGTCTGCATTGTAATCTGCAATATCAAACTGAGGAAATGCATCTATTTCAAAGATAAGTAATTTTTTTTCACAAAAAGAGGAGATTTCCCATAGGAAATTAACATAGCATACCTTTCGATCTATCAATGTAGGGGTGTCCTCCGCCTGATTCTCATTGTCTAAATTGAAAACATCATGAAACTGAAACGATCTAGGATAACAAATATATAGATCTGATATGTCAACAATTTGATGACTGGAAAACATTCTTGATATAATTATTCAGAAATAAATGAGCCATCTAAGAAATAAGATTGATCTAATATATGCAGGGATCAACAAGATACTATAACATACTTCTCTTTGGTGTCGTTTTTCTTTGATGTAACTCTTGCTACAGTTTCCAGAACTGCCTAGTAAATCAGGAAAAAGGGGGGAAATCATCTTACCAGATATATGCATGAAATAAGGAAAAATTAGGCTTTTAGGTGATTTTTACTTCCACAAAATGTTTGCACAGAATCTAGAATCAAAAATATGTGGATAAGAGGGAAAAGGAATTGAATACTAGGCAATAGATTGTCCTACGAATGCATTTAACCATTGCCTCTAGCCAGTAATAGATTTCCTATAGCTAGCAAAGATACAAAGACAACCATTGAACAAAGAGAAGGGAAAGGATACAAAGTATAATTTACCAATGAGGACATCCCTGATATGTACGATTACAAGAAGATATTCCATATACATATAATATCCTTCATCCTTTGCAAAGAAATGGCATTCATCTTTCTCATCTCATACTTATGCAAACAAGAAAGAAAAAAAGAAAATGAAAACATGCAAAAATAAAATGGAAAGTAAACCTGTTTCTCAGCTACGCTGTTGTTGAAGCCACGTGGATCAGTTTCTGAGAAATAGTCCAGCAAAAAATATATATATATATCAGAGTGGGTAAGAAATATATCATTATTGTGAAACACTTGTTATCGTTTTCAGTGCATACTCCAACTATGAAATGCTACCATAGAACATCTGGACTGAATTTTTTTTTTCTTTTTCTCTTTTTTTTTTTTGGTGAAGGGGGGGTTGAAGTTGACCAAATTTTTAATCCAAAGAAAAAAAAATCGCATCATTTTCCAAGAAGGATACCAAGTGAAGATGGGAGAAGGTGAATCCTCATAGAACCAAGAAGGGCATAATCAGATGGTATTTAATGGGTCTCCATGATGGCTTTTGGTTAACCAAAAAAAAAAAAATCCAAATATTCACTCAGATATCTTTACTTAAGCATTTCATATACCCGTTTCAGCATCAAATAAAGAAAAAAAAACAACAAATTCCTTATAAAGGGCTGTTTCTTTGATCTTATTTTTGGTATTTTATAATCAAATTATTCCCAAACAAATTGCTAGATAGTCATAGATCCCTCTTGAGTTCTTTGTCTCCCTTGACTCAGAGAGGTCCTCAATGAGTCTATTGTTGCATTCGTTCAAAATCTTCCTTTCTTCCTCTTTCTCGTTCCTTTGTAACTTTCAACATATCTATATATATTCAGTTCTAGTAATGAATAAAGATGGGAAAGTGTCTCGCTACCTCTATTACCCTAAAAATAAAAATAAAAACTTACTGTCACATTAGCACTAGAATTTGGCCCATTTGGTAGCCGATTTTTGGATTGGATTTTTTATTTTTGAAAATAAAAAATCCAACCCATAGCATAAAAAATGTGTTTGGCCGAACCGTTTTTGAAAACATTTTTTCGAAATGATTCTAAAATATAAAGGAATTTTGAAAACATCGTAGCGACGTTTTCTTCGAATTCATCTCAAACATTTTTCATATCTTATCCTCTTTCTTAAACGCCTGAAACTTGCCGATTCACCTTCTTCCTTCTTTCCGCGACCTTTCTCCATGCGATTCGCTGCTGCCTTTCTCTACACGATCTGCGGCTCCCTTTTTCTTCGATCTGCTTCATCGACGATCCGCTTGTGCTGTGCCTCGAAATCTTCGGCAAAGAAGGGTTCATTTGGTAGATCTATGCTTCATCAACTTCTTTCAGATCGGGGTTCTAGTGCATCCTCGTCGCATCCACCCCTCCTCTTGTTGTTTGTCTGGTAAGATCTTATGGCTTTAATTGCTTTTCCCTCTAATTTTCCTTTTTTTTGATCGAGGGCCTTTAATATGTACTATTCTTGTTATGAGTGAATTTATGTGATCTATTCTTTTGAGCAAATTTGTGATATACTATTAAGAGGATATATAGACAGAAAAAAGATATCTTGTTAACGTATTGAAAGTATGGGAAAGGATTGTGTCTTTTGTAATGCTAAGATTTCAATAAATAAGATAAAAATCTTAATGGATGGTTATTAGACACCATAAACCCATGCAGGTATTTGTATTGACCGGATTCTCTTTCACCGGGCACGTAGATTGCCATACCCTTGATATTTTGTTTGTCAATTCTAACATTTTTTTATTGACCAGCATTGTTCTGAGATTAGACAAAGAGGATGGTAGCGGAATTATCTTGTTGAATATAAGATTACCTTCTAAATCTTTGTTGTTATGACACTATTTTAATTCATTGTCTAAAATCATATAATTCATTGTTATTATTGGATATAAGATTATCTTCTACAATGCAATAACCTCAAAGAAGAGCAGATTAGGGGCATTGTCTAAAATCACTCAGAATCAGATGTGATTGCCGGTCTATATAATTCATTATCATTATTGGTTTGAAACTTCATAAGATATGGACTAATTCATCAAATCTTGCATTATAAAATCATTAGACGTATGGTTAATGCCATAGGAAATAAGTTTCTAGTAACACAACCAAAAAAGTTTTTCCTGTTTTGAAGTCTCAAAAACAGTTTTTGAAAACATCAACCAAACAAGTTTTCATTATTTTTAAAAGGAAAAATAGTTTTCTGAAACAACAAACAAGTTTTTAATGTTTTTAAGTTCAAAAACAGTTTTTGAAAATGCCAAACATGTTCTCGAATACTAAAATTAACAGAATACAACTCAGATTTTTGATATAACTTATATTTTCAAAAATATTTTTTTGGATCACAAACCAAACAGAGCCTTATTTATTGAAATCTTAGCATTACAAAAGACACAATCCTTTCCTATACTTTCAATACTTAAAGAGATATCATATCAAAAATTAAAAATTTGCTCAAAAGAATAGATCACATAAATTCACTCATAACAAGAATAGTACATATTAGAAGGCCCTCGATCAAAAAAAAGGAAAATTAGAGGGAAAAGCAATTAAGGATAAGAGAAAGAGGGGTGGATGCGATGAGGATGCACTAGAACCCTGATCTACCAAAGGAACCCTTCTTTGCCGAAGATTTTGAGGCACAGCACAAGCAATCATCATCGGAGAAAAAGGGAGCCGTCGATCGTGGCATGGAGAAAGGTCGCGGGAAGAAGGAAGAAAGTGAATCGGGTGTTTTAAGAAAGAGAGGATAAGATATGGAAAATGTTTGAGATGAATTCCAAGAAAACATTGCTACGATGTTTTCAAAATTCCTTCATATTTTTAGAATCATTTCGAAAAAGTATTTTCAAAAATGGTTCGGCCAAACGCATTTTTCATGCTATGGGTTAGGTTTCTTATTCTCAAAAATAAAAAATTCAATCTAAATCGGCTACCAAACGGGCCTTAGCCACTTCATAAACTCGTTTCGAAGTCAAAAAAAAAAAAAAGCAAGACAAAGAAATTATTTATAAATAGTTGGTTTCTTTGATCTTTTTTCCAATTAGCATTTGATATGGAAAGTTATCTAACATATTAAGTACTCAACGACCAAGAAAGAAAGTGCCAGACACGATCTGGATCAGCGCGCATCAAGATTCCCACGAATCCAAATTTCTACGATCAAGAACCCTAATTTTAAAATTTTACCCTCTTTTACATCACATTGCCAGAAGAAGATATCAAACGGGGCAGACAAAGGGAGATCCAATGAAAAGAAAGAAGAGGGCGTCAGATCTACGGACCTTCATCGGTCTGCTCGCTCTCGGGGAACTCCTTCTTGAGAGCCTGATCGATCATGTCGGCGAAACTCTCGTGGCCCGGCCCCGCCTCCGTCGCATTGCTCCGCTCCGCATCGCCGCCGCCGCCGCCCCCGCCGCCAGCGATTGCGGAGAGAAGAAGAGCGGAAGAGAGAAGAAACAGGAAGAAAGAGCTGAGAGGAAGAGGAGGGGAGAAGCTCCTCATCGCCGGGAGGGCGGGGAGGAGGAGGAGGACGATGGATCGCTGCAACGAGATTAGGGCAAGCTACCGACGGGGCGAAGAGAGAGAGAGGGGGGGAAAGACTGCTTTATAAGGCCCGTCTTCGGGGTAAAAGACGGGAGGGGAGGGTAGCGAGCTCGCCACTAATGAACGTCGCCACAACAAGGCCCCCATTGAAGTACCTGGACGGAGCGATCAGGTGGGTTTTCTTCCGAAACTGCCCCATGATCTCAGAGGTTGCGAGCATGCCGGCTGTTGTTTTATTTTATCCGATTAAAATAACATTTTTTTTAAAAAATTATGCATTAGTTTTAAGTTCATTTTATCAACAAAGTACATGAACTTGATCGATGGATTGTTTTATCGCATAGGCCATTAATTTTCAATTTAGTGACTAATATAACAATAATTACAGAGAATATATATATATATATATATATATATATATATATATATATATATATATATATATATATATATATAGATATTAATGTTATTAAACATTACAATGACACTTGTATCCTCTCATATTCAAAATTATTATTTTATTTATATATAAAAGATTAGAATTATTGATGGGTAACCATTTCTTTCCGAATAAAGTAATAATTATTATACTTCATGATATATTAGAGTTTGTATACAAATATTTCGCCCTATCAACTAGTCACGTGCTTTGATGCATCAAGGTGACATATCACTATTAATTTTAACCAATTTCATACAATAAAACATTCATGTTCATAAAGTATGACTATAATTATATTAGCCACCAATTAACTGCAACTCTCCTAATTTATTCAGGCTTGAGATTAGCTATGCATAAAAATTTTATACTTAGATAGAGTTAATAGAATGCATGGTATTTGTAACTGATATAATACCAATGGAGTAAATTAAGTTTAAGTTAATCATAAGGTTTTGGATTAAATAGGATAAAAATAGAATATAATTGTAATACAATTAAAAAGAGAGATGAATATATAATAAAAATTAAGGACCATAATTTTTTTTTAAAATAATTATTTTTATATTTATGATCAATTATTCATTAAAAAAAATATTAAGGGTTGTGTTGATCATAGGATTAAAGCATGTTAGATGAAATAGAGAAGTGCAATTAAACTGATTGTAAGGTACTTAGTAAATTGAATTAAAAATTTTATAAGATAGCCATAAAATTAACTATAATTTATAGCATGTAATGTTGGGCAATCAGAAAAATATATCTATAAATAATGAATGTGACAAAAATGTAAATATTAAGATAGATGTATGGTAATATAAAAAAATAGAATAAAAAATAAAATAATTCATAGAAAGAGTAGAGGTTGCTTCAATAAAGGAAAAGTTAAAAGAAGAATGACTAAATAGTTTGAACATGTGCAACATAAATATAGAGATGCATGTGCAACATAATAACTTAATGTACATAGAAGGAAAAAGAGATAAGAATAAATCAAAAATTATAAGAAAGAAAGTGATAAAGAAAGACTTATAATCTTTATATATTAAAAAATACATTTCAAAATCAAGTTAAAGGAAAAGAATTTATATAGTCAATTTTAACTAATTTAATTTTATCATTGTTGTTGCACTTCTTCTTATTTTATGTAACAGTATGTTAAAAAGATCGCTTTTTGAAACATGAACAACTGTATTGTAATAATCAAAAGTCTGAGAATTAAAATAAAACTTGAGTGAAAGTTTGAGGATCCAAAAGTATTTTAATTTTTAATTAATAAGTAATAAAAAAAAATAATATATATTTTTTGGTGAGAAATAACTGATGTTTGGTATGCTATTGCTAATAAACTTGTATGATGAGCTGCTATTTGAGCCATTAGTTTGGGGCTACAATGGAAATTTTGAGTTCCAATGTGAATACGATAGAGCGTACTAACTTAGCAGTCAACTCTCTCTCTCTCTTTCTCTCTTTTGTTTTTTTTTTGGGCGGAGCCACGAATGCCTGTTTCTTCACGTCACGCGGCCCGCGCCCACCACCGACGGCGCCCAACTTTCCCCGAGCACACGTCCTCCGTGGGGCCTGCTCTGTGACCACGAGGCCTGGTTCATGACAAGCGTTTTATTTAGACCAAGGCTGTTACGATCTGGGTGTGCACCATCTATGAATCTGTTTATTATAAGAAAGTAAAATAAATAAGATCCGTATCAATTTAGATTATTATAGTATAAAAAGGATCCAATTGGTACTTATCCATCTTTTTAACTTATTATAAACCATATAATCAACTCCCAATTTTTCGATATGGGACTATTGAAAGGAGCATCACAATCTACCCCTTATAGAGGTGATGTTCTCATCGCGAAGAGCACATGTGCCCTAATCGCAACCACCAAGCAGATAAGATTAGGATTCTAAAGGTGGCCTCCACAGGTTTAAAAGATGGCTTCCATTAATGTAGCACTTTGCTCTGTAGCTCTCACCTTCTGTGACTCCCACAAGTTCATGAAGTGGCTTCTATTGATGTAGCACTTTGACCTCAGCTCTGATACCCATATTCTAACTAGGGATGCAACTTGGGCCAGGTTCAACCCGAACCCGGCCTGCTGAACCCGATTTACAGCAGTGTTTAAACTCATGTTTGCCTAACCCGAACCCAAAAGACCCGGATTTAATCCGATTCGATTTGCAATTGACCCGGGTTAGGATTGACCATAATCCGAACCCGAGGGTTACCCGAACAGGGGTAGCTTATTGGCACCAGATTTTTTGGAGCGTTGAAGGCACCAATCGGATCGGACGAGATAGCCAACTTGAGAGCAAGGAGGGCAAGGCCATCGATCACATGCGAGGAAAAAGACAAACATAAAGGCAGACCACCATCCACACATTTCGTTTCACTTTTTACCTTGTCATCTTCTTTGTTTACGACACATCATCCTCTTCTTTGTTTCAAGTAAGACTTTTTTTTTTTAAATATAATGTTAAAGCCATGAGTCCAGCTTATGCGTTCGGCAAGAGATTTTGTTTTTCCATCTCCGGTATCCATAATTTGATGTTTATTTACTTTGAAAAAAGTATTTTATTTTATTTTTTTCTCATCAACCCGAATTCCAACCCGAAACTCAATCCGAACCCAATTTTTAAAATAGGGTTAGGGTTGAGGTTTTACAAATAGGGTTAGGGTTAGGGTTGACATTTTATAAATAGGGTTAGGATTAGGGTTAGGATTGAGGAAAACTCGAGTTTAATGAGCCCGAGTTGCACCCCTAATTGTAACGATATGGGCTTTGAGATCGCAGCACCTACGAATCCGTTTTTTTATAAGAAAGCAAGACGAATAAGGTCCATACCAACTTGAGCTATTATAGTCCAAAAGAAATTCAATTGGTACTTGTTCCTTTCTTAACTGATTATAAATCATATAATCAACTCTTAATTTTTCGATGTGAAATTATTGAAAGAGGCATCACAAAGGTACATTTGCCATCGCTCGCATTCGAAGAGAGCGGAACGGTTTATGGGTTGAGATGCTCCCACTTGGAGGGAGAAGGCAAGCTCAATAATTAAATGACAAGGAAGGAGCATGTCAAAAGGTAAGCTCCCACTATCATTGCTGCCGAGCAATTAATGTTTTCTAAGATGAAGTTCTCTCTTATATCCAAAGGTGCTAGGTTCGTTGGCTATGAAACTTGATGCTAGGCATCTAAATTGTCCATTTTAGATAGACCAAATTGAACTAGGACTGGCTTGGCAATGGCAGCACGGCTGAATGGTGCTACCCTGGTGAAATATTGCACCTATCTTACTGTACTTGGCCTTGACCTGTTGCACGTATTTTCAACAATTCATGGGACAGCCACAAGTGCAATCTCCCCTTCATTTCACGACCGCAAGTTATAGAAACTAATGCCATTTCCATATAAGATTGATATAGTTCACCACTAAGCATATCATTTTAAACTAATAGCATATTGATGAGATAGATTAGGAGTCCCACTTCATGAACCATTCTGCATTAGGTGTAATCGGACTGTTCGATTTACTTTGAAAAGGTTCAGTTTAATTCGATTCGATTCAGTACATTAGTTTGATATTAGTACAAAAGGTTCAAGATGACTCATCTCTCCGTATCACATTTTACCAGCTATTTTTTATTTTAAAGTTGTACCGCATGCGTCAGGGTTAAATCTTGTTACTTTTTTACGTTCAGAGTTAATAAAAATTTCTATATTACTTCAACCTTGAAAAAGATCAGAAGTGTAGGCAAAGAGTTCGAATAATTTAAACTATATTTAAGGACATATACACATTCATTAACATGAATTTATTACATAATTGAGCAATTATTTCTTTATGAATGATGAAGAGGAAATACCTTATCTTCGCCCACATTCTTACTCTGAAGAGAAACAAAGAAAAGAGAATGAAGAGAAACGTGTTATGATGTCACCCAAAGAGCTTGCTTCTTCTTGCATTAATAAGCATATATAGAATAGAATTTGAAACAGGAAAGTTACTTCCAATTCAACACCAACCTTCTCGACAAGGAATAGGTGGTAGAAAAAGTAAGATGGATGAATTTTTTTATTATTTCCACATCAACACAGATTTTAAAATTTGATGCATCAAAATTTTAGGTTAAACAGAGAGAAATGTTGCTTGAATATTTTTAACCATTTCAGACTTTTCTTCATGCCCTTCCTTAGATGATAATATACAATGTTGGTTCCAAAGAAGAGGATTTAGTACATTTAAGAGAGACTACAAAAGGAGATAACAAATTCCCAAGACTCGTGATAGAATGAAGATATCTCACAATGAACAATGCCGAAGGCACTAGTTTTTTAACCCTCGATAATTAATTATGGAAAATGTAACTCTCGTATTTATTTTGAGAACACCTGGCATCTTGACTTCCTTCTGATGTTTAGGTCCCGATGCGACGTCTGATCTCTCGGGTCTTCGCATGTGGGATGGATTCTCGATTCCCTTGATCCGAGGCATCGAGGGTGCTTATTAGGAGATGGAGGATAACTCTCTCCTTCATCCCGCGTATGCCTTCTCCAGGTAATTCTCTGCCCACGTTTCATCACAGAGAGGGAGGAATCGAGCGAGAGAGAGAGAGGAAAAGAGAGAGAGAGGGAGAGAGTGAAGCCAGAGATGGAAGGCCTCATCAATGGTTTGGTCGACTTAGCTTTCGGTGTGGGCTCGTGACTCGAGCGGTTGTTCTCCTTCCGCCAGAAGTTAAAAAAATGAAGAAAGAGGAAAAGAAAACTCAAGCCATCGATCTTTGCTTCTATCTATATCCTTTTCTTCTAAATTTGCGAAGGAATTTGAGATCCGATATCTCTTTTGGACAATTGTCAGCGAAAACTCTCTTCATTTTTTGGCCATTCCGACGGCGGTGAGCAGCGCGTGGCAAGGACAATGCTTGGATCTGGTCATCGAGCTCGCGATCGGATCTTGTTGGAGACCACAAGATCGGGGATGGACGGGAGGGATTGAGGCTCCTTCCCCTCCTAGCCATGGGCGGATGCTTGTCCTTCATGGAGCCCCGGCTCCCTCCTAACAAGAAACCAGTTAAATTAAGGAAAGCTGCATCTGATGTCCATGGTGTGGTTAGTGTGTTGGCCCCGCCCAAGGATGTTGAAGACTTGCGGCTGATAGGTGGATATGGAAATATCAACAGATTCGCATATGGTGAGTTGAGAGCAGCCACCAAGAATTTTGACCAGATCAAATTCTTGAAGAGGGTGGGTTTGGAATTGTGTATAAAAGTGTTATTGATGAAAATGTGAGGCCAGGTTTCAAATCCACTTATGTTGCTGTTAAAGAACTCAATCCAGATGGCTCACAGGGAGACAAGGAATGGCTGGCTGAAGTCAACTATCTCGGGCAGCTTAGTCACCCAAATCTAGTCAAACTTATTGGTTATTGCTGTGAAAATGAACACAGGCTGGTTTATGAGTACATGGCTTGTGGTAGCCTTGAAAGGCACCTTTTCCGATGGATTGCCCTCACAATGCCATGGTCTACTCATGAAGATTGACTTGGGAGCTGCAAAAGGGCTTGCTTTTCTTCATGGACTCGAAAGATCCATCATCTATCGTGACTGCAAGACATCAAATATCTGCATAAATACTTAGTTTCCAACGGTGTCATATCTGATGGTTATGAAGAATTCAATAAAATGATGATCAGTTTATGGTTTGATATCTATGGGAGAGGTGGTGGGTCTAGTTGCTCATCTGCTTTTGAGCATGTATTTGTAGGAGAGATCAAGGGTCGTGGAGAGCATGAAGTCTCTGGTTTCCACAACTGGATTCAGTTTTACCTAGAAGAAGCTAAGGGAGTGTAGACTACCAAGGTTATATATTTCCAAGGAGCCGAGGGCAAAGTTTTGGATGCTGTTGATCGAGCTCTGGACTGACCAAGATGTTCTTAGATAATCGGATTCAGGTACCCAGATGTCTAAATAGCTGGTTTACCATTTGAAATTTGCATACTGAGGTAAGTAAGTCAATTATTATAATTTTATAAATTATTTAATTTATAAATCATGGATTTATAGTTTGCATGCATATTTATAAAATAAGGAAATTGAGTTTTATTTATATTAACTTTTGAATATTACCATGAATTTACAAATGAGTATTTGCTATGACTATTGTAGCTGTAATATTTTGCAAGAAATGGCTTATCTGCATATATGCAAAAATATAATTACTTTGACCTTGCAAAATATGTTGGTACTATCGAGATAATTATATGCAATTGCTAATAATGTACAAACCATTGTATATGTGATGTGAGAAATTATGCTTATGTTGATGCATGATGTGTGACATGCAATTATGATAATGACATTAAAATATATGTCATCGTGGTTCTTATATGATGTGAAAAGATATGAAATGCCAAGTGATACGTGACCCACCTCCATAGGAAAAGATATGGAGGACACACATCTATAGGGTGTGTTCTGAATGATTATGATACGGGACCCACCTCCACGGGAAAGATATGAGGAGGACACACATCTGTAGGATGTGTTCTGTTTGATTATGATATGGCATAACGCTGGTACCATGACCCTTCCTCTTAGGGAACATTTAAGAGTGTTACACCAATTGAGTGTTGTAGGGCCGTGTGACACATAAGAAAATAATGATTATATAAATAGTGAGTTTGTTTACATTGCATATTCTGGTATTTATTGTAAGCTTCTAAAGTAATTTGAGCTGCTGATATGTATGTTCTAATAACATGATAAATGTATTTGAAATTGGAAGCTTTTCATGAAAATATAATTTGAAAATATCTTGAAATGCTATAATGATATATGACTATTTTTACATTATAATAGGCTTACTTATTGAGTGTGAGCTCATGTAAATCTCACAATGTTTTTCAGAGCCTCAGGAGTGAAGAAGGACTTATGGGGTTGGTGGAGCTTCTAATTAAATAAATTAGTTCCATTATGTTGATGTAACCCCGGATATGCTTGTGTGTAGGGCTTGTAGCCCAAACCTTATAGTTATGGTTTGTTTTAGATTATGGTTTTGGATTGGATATATATAATATGATTGCCTTATATTGATTTATGTGTCATATTTGGGATGCCTTGCATGCTTGGCATGCGGCGGGTTGTCACCTAGCTCAAAAATTTTTGGATCTGGGGCGTGACAGCTTTTATGGTATCAGAGCCTAGGTTTTGACCTTAGGACACATACATGATGACACTCTAGGCAAATTACTATGATGACATTGAGATAATTATAACTTTAAAGAATTTCAGGTATTATGCTTTGAAAGCCTGAAATTTAAAGTTTATCAAGATATTAATTGAAATACGAATTTGATAGGAATTAAGAATGACCATCACACCAGAAGCCAATGATATAGTGTAGGCTCCCTGGCTGGTGACCTTGACCAGCGAGGAAGCCAAGGGGCTTCTAGAGGTTTTAGCTCCATCAAACTTGTTGGAAATGGCTGTAGCAGTTTCAGATCTTTAAATAATATGGTAGATAAAACTTTAATTGGATATGCAATAAAAGATAGATGAATATATGGAATATGATATAGTAGTTGAAAATTGCAATCGATGACTAATAGACTAAGATAACATCATTATATCCATATTGCAATTGAGTTAGATATTTGGATTTTAGTTATTAAATCTAAATTTGAACGTAGAAGTATACAATGAATTTTTATTTGTAGAACTTACATTGTTGATGTTGTAAGTTAAGATTATAAGTTAATCTGCTGGTTATAGAGATGATTAATATTGATGATATTTTGGTAATGAAGTAGTTAACTACATGTTTTTGATTAATTACAATTGAGTACAAAAAAAAATTTAATTTGAGTCTGGATGGAAAGTATATATGGTGAATTTTATTAAGAGAACTTTTATTGTGGATATTGCTTGTTCAAGACTGATTGTTAATTTGCTAGATATGGAGATGGTTGATACTGATGTTAATGAAATAGTTGACTGCATATTATATCATGATGGACCATCTAGGAAGAATATAAAATTTTAAATTCTGAGATAATTATTGTTTAAGTTTTTAAGAGTGGTAGACTCTATTAATCTTTAGAACCGATTTTGGCTATAAATGATCAAATATTTTGATAGTAGAAAGTGAAAGATCTTAGCAGTAAGAAGAATAAGATAAATTATCAATCAACATAAGTGGCATAAATATTTTTAAGAAAAAAGGCGGAGATTATTTTATCAATTATGGATTATGGTTAAGGATACATCTAATATCACTTTCAAATTATAAGAGATTACTATAATTTTTTAATTATGTCTTTTGATGGTAAGTGCATTTTCAATCTTTATAGACCTTATAAGTCATATATCTATCTGAGCTAGATCAGTGAGGTCACTTTGAGATATTCAAAGGGTTTAATATAGTTGGCCATGATATGACATGAGACATTGCATAATCTATAGGTGATTTTGATAGTCATTGATAACAAAATAATTGATTCAAGGATTTGGATCATTTAAATTACAATATTTATTAAGAATAAACTGACATATTCAAGAGAAATTGATTGATTGTAGTGGTATTATTGATAAATTAATTATACCGATGATTAATGATGCACTATTATTCAAAGAAAATAAATTAGTTAATTATGATAATTATGAAAGATGTCCTAAATGATTGGCATAATGTTTGAAGTATTCAAGAGCGAAACCAAGTATGTTATGATGATTGAAATAAGTGTCGTAATGATTAATGGCACATTCAACTATTCAAGAGTTGAGAGAGCATTGGAAGAAAACTATCTTATATCTAATTCAAAAGAATTTAGAACTATCTTATCGAGGAATTAAGAGTAACTGATATGTTACTAACCTTAAGAATGGATGACATAATACATGTGATGGACTCTGTGATATTTATGATGATTGTGTTGTGAGAAGTTAAGGTTTTTTTTTAAAAAAAGCAGGAAAGAAATACTTCTTAAGGAATTTAATTTTATTTGGTAGAAAGATTAAATTAATTTTAAAAGTTGGATATGTTATTTGGGTACTTAGGGATGAAATAAAAGTTCGTAGTGAGTATCTATAATGGTATAAAAATTAGTGGACATTTAATTTCGAGGATAAAATTTTAGTAAGATAAATGTTAATATTTGTTTTGGTTTAGCAGTAAACTGAGTAAATTGAGTCTGAACCCATTTGTCTCTCTTCTAATTTGATGATGTCTTCATAAAGCTTAGTGGATTAAGCTAAATTTCAATCCAGCCTTCCACCCTTAAATAGATGGATAAACTGCAGGAACCAATTAGATTTTGATAATATACTGCGAGCCTGTGTGATGGATTTAGGAGGGGCTTGGTATAGCTTCTTACCCTTAGTGAAATTGCTTATTTTAATGGTTACCAAGCCAATATTCAAATGGATTCATTTAAGTTGTCTATGATATAAGGTGTAAATTCCTTTTTAATGATATGAAGTGAGAGAAAGAAAATTTTGGATACTGAGCTGGTTTAGCAACTATAAAAAAGTATCATTAATTAAAGCAGCTTCATGTGGCTCAGAGTTAATAGAAAAGTTATGTTGATGTTAAACAGAAAGATTTGAAATTTCAGGTTGAAGATCATTTGGAAGTTTTACTAACTAATGATGTGATGAGATTTGTGTTTAGAGGTGAATTGAGTCCTTAATACATTATCCATTTGAGCTTTTGATCAAAATAAAGGAGGTGGCTTATAGCTTAGCACTGTCTTCATTACTCTTTGGGGTGTTCAATGTGTTTCATATCTTTATGATTGAGGAGGTATATTCCAGACCCCCGCTATGTGTTAGAACTTGAACCAATTTAGCTTAAGAAAGAATTGACCTATGAAGATCATCTTGTGCGCATCGTGGACCGCAAGGATCAAGTTCTGAGATGGCGTAGCATTCCTTATATCAAGGTTTAGTGGAGTAATCATTCTGAGATGGAGGCTATTGGGTAGCTTGAGGAGGAAATGAAAAAGAAATATCCACAATTACTTGTATCTTAATATAGATCAATGATATGTCGATGACTGTTGACCTTTGAATAAAATTTAGTTGATTCTGTGACAGAATATTTGAATTTTATATTTATTGAAAGTGTATCAATTTTGAGGCCAAAATTTTTACAAGGGGGGAGAATGTAATCCCCGGTAATTAATTATGGGGAATGTAACTCTCGGTATTTATTTTGGGGACACCTGGCATCTTGACTTCCTTCTGACATTTAGGTCCCGATGCGACGTCTGGTCTCTCGGGTCTTCGCGTGTCAGATGGGTTCTCGATTCTCTTGATCCGAGGCATCGCGAGGGTGCTTATTAGGAGATGGAGGATAACTCTCTCCTTCATCCCCACGCATGCCTTCTTCAGGTAATTCTCTGCCCATGTTTCATCACAGAGAGGGAGGGAATTGAGCGAGAGAGAGGGAAAGAGAGAGAGAGAGGGAGAGAGTGAAGCCAAAGATGGAAGGCCTCATCAATAGTTTGGTCGACTTAGCTTTCGGTGTGGGCTCAATAACTCGGGCGGTTGTTCTCCTTCCACGAAAGTTAAAAAAATGAAGAAGAGAGGAAAAGAAAACTCAAGCCATCGATCTTTGCTTCTATCTATATCCTTTTCTTCTAAATTTGCGAAGGAATTTGACATATCTCTTTTGGACAATCGTCAGTAAAAACTCTCTTCGTTTTTCGGCCATTTCGGCGGCGGCAGCGCACGTGGCGAGGACAATGCTTAGATCTGGTCATCGAGCTTGCGATCGGATCTTGTTGGAGACCACGAGATCGGGATGGATGGGAGGGATTGAGGCTCCTTCCCTCCTAGCCATGGGCGGATGCTTGTCCTTTGTGGAGCCCCGGCTCCCTCCTAACAAGAAACCAGTTAAATTAAGGAAAGCTGCATCTGATGTCCATGGTGTGGTTAGTGTGCTGGCCCCGCCCAAGGATGTTGAAGACTTGCGGCTGATAGGTGGTATGGAAATGTCAACAGATTCACATATGGTGAGTTGAGAGCAGCCACCAAGAATTTTCGACCAAATCAAATTCTTGGAGAGGGTGGGTTTGGAATTGTGTATAAAGGTGTTATTGATGAAAATGTGAGGCCAGGTTTCAAATCCACTTATGTTGCTGTTAAAGAACTCAATCCAGATGGCTCCCAGGGAAACAAGGAATGGCTGGCTGAAATCAACTATCTCGGGCAGCTTAGTCACCCAAATCTAGTCAAACTTATCGGTTATTGCTATGAAAATGAACACAGACTGCTGGTCTATGAGTACATGGCTTGTGGTAGCCTTGAAAGGCACCATTTCCGATGGATTGCCCTCACAATGCCATGGTCTACTCGCATGAAGATTGCCTTGGGAGCTGCAAAAGGGCTTGCTTTTTTCATGGACTCGAAAGATCCATCATCTATCGTGACTGCAAGACATCAAATATCTGTATAAATACTTAGTTTCCAACGGTGTCATATTTGATGGTTATGAAGAATTCAATAAAATGATGATCAGTCTATGGTTTGATATCTATGGAAGAGGTGGTGGGTTTAGTTGCTCATCTGCTTTTGAGCATGTATTTGTAGGAAGATCAAGGGTCGTGGAGAGCATGAAGTCTCTGGTTTTCACAACTGGATTCAGTTTTACCTAGAAGAAGCTAAAGGGAGTGTAGACTACCAAGGTTATATATTCCCAAGGAGCCGAGGGCAAAGTTTTGGATGTTATTGATCGAGCTCTGGACTGACCAAGTGTTCTTAGATAATCGGATTCAAGTACCCATATGTCTAAATAGCTGGTTTACCATTTGAAATTTGCATACTGAGGTAAGTAAGTCAATTATTATAATTTTAAAATTATTTAATTTATAAATCATGGATTTATAGTTTGCATGCATATTTATGAAATAAGAAAATGAAGTTTTATTTATATTAACTATTTTGAATAATACAATGAATTTACAAATGAGTATTTGCTATGACTATTGTAGTTGGTAATATTTTGCAAGAAATGGCTTATTTAGGTATATGCAAATATATAATTACTTTGACCTTGCAAAATATGTTGGTACTATTGAGATAATTATATGCAATTACTAATAATGTACAAACCACTGTATATGTGATGTGAGAAACTTATGCTTATGTTGATGCATGATGTGTGACATGCAATTATGATAATGCATTAAAATATATGTATCGCCGCGGTTCTCATATGATGTAAAAAGATGTAAAATGCAAGTGATATATGACCCATCTCCACAGGAGAAGATATGTGGAGGACACACATCTGTAGGGTATGTTCTGAATGATTATGATATGAAACTCACCTCCAGGGAAAGATATGTGGAGGACACACATATAGGATGTGTTCTGTTTGATTATGATATGTCATAACGCTGGTACCATGACCCTTTCTCTTAGGGACATTTAAGAGTGTTACACCAGTTGGGTGTTATAGGGCCGTGGGACACATAAGAAAATAATGATTATATAAATAGTGGGTTTGTTTACATTGCATATTCTGGTATTTATTGTAAGCTTCTAAAGTAATTTGAGCTGATGATATGCATGTTCTGATAACATGATAAATGTATTTGAAATTGGAAGCTTTTCATGAAAATGTGATTTAAAATATCTTGAAATGCTATAATGATATATGGCTATTTTTACATTATAATAGGCTTACTTATTGAGTGTGAGCTCATGTAAATCTCACAATGTTTTTCATAGCCTCAGGAGTAAAGAAGGACTTATGGGGTTGATGGAGCTTCTAGTTAAATAAATTAGTTCCATTATGTTGATGTAACCCCGGATATGCTTGTGTGTAGGGCTTGTAGCCCAAACCTTATAGTTATGGTTTGTTTTAGATTATGGTTTTGGATTAGATGTATATAATATGATTGCCTTATATTGATTTATGTATCATATTTCGGGACGCTTGCATGCTTGGCATGCGGCGGGTTGTCACCCGAGCTCAAAAAATTTTGGGTCTGAGGCGTGATAAGTTTTCCTTGGCCACCTTGAATTTAACACTAGAAAAAGATTTGAGCAAATGGAGAACGAAATCATTTCATGCTTGATTGACAAGGAAGTGAGAGATTATTCTGTAACTAACATGTACATACAATCATCATGCATCCATGACATCAATACATCATCAAGTTTGCATTAGAATAGATTCCATGCTTGGTGTTGTACTTCGAATAGTTTTTTGTCTGGATTCTCTTGGAAAAACTGCAGCAATTTGCCACCAAGCTAGAAATTTGCACCAAACCATGCATTAAGTAACATGCACTACTTGGTATGGATAAGGGGTAAACCCTGTGACATTAGATTCGTTAAAAGCACAACCAATGAGGAACATGTGTAACGATCTGGACCCGAAAACCTACGAACCAGTTAAGTCATGTGATGGCCCCCACATATTCAAGAGATGCTCTCATCCCTCATGGATGTAGCACTTTGCCCTATACTTTCAGCTGATGCGTGGCTCTGATACCATATTGTAACGATCTGAACCCAAAAACTCACGAACCCGTTTCATTACAAGAAAGCAAGACAGACAAAGTCTATACCAATTTGGACCATCACAGTCCAAAAGGAATCCAATTAGTACTTGTCCATCTTTTTTAACTGGTTATAAATCATACAACCAACTTTAATTTTTCAATATAGGACTATCGAAAAGGCATCACAACATGAAATGGATCCCAGTAATTTGGGAAGAACATGGGAACCAAGTGACATGACTCCCTCAAAAGGATATCTTACATTGTCCCATGCCCAATAAGCCATCATAAAAAAATTCTAAATATTTATATATTCAAGATATTTTTTTAAAAAAAAAATTGGATGAGATCCTGACCGCTGCCGATCATGCAGTGATCTTTCCTTTCTTCAATAAATACACCTCTTTATCTTGCAAATGCCTTGTCATTTGGCTTACTTCCAAGGTGCAAGAGTGAACAGAAAGAATTACGTCAACCAACAACTGGAACCAAATCCAGTGGGGCAATAAAGACAACGACCGACAACCCAATCATTCATTCACTTACCAATGATTTTATTAATAGATGGAATAATGGAATCGTAGCCATCCCTTAGCCATCCGCCAAACACTCTTTCCTCTTGAGTCGGTCATGTAGGTCACAAATCATATGCCAAGAACGATTGATACGAGGAAAATAAAAAGAAAAAGGTGCAAAGAGAGTGCATTCGTCTCCTATGTCTGATGTCTTTGCTGCGAGAAAGCTATACAAGTACGAGCCTTAACAAAGAATAGAAAAAAATCAGAGAAATAACAGAAAAAGCACAACAATCAACACTAGATGTAGCTCATAAGACGTATCAAGGACAATGACAGAAAAGCAAACGATCATCTATTCATCTATTCACAAATATGACGTACCAACGACAAATGCTATAGAGAATGGACAAGGTGCATCAAAGCCACATGAAGTACACTTCCCTTGAGACTTTTGCGTCCATAACACAAGGATGTGTCCTGGAGTAACAGAGAGAACCAAACAATCACCATGGCCAGGCCCATCCCCCTTCCCACCCTCCTCCCTCCAGATCCTCTCCTTCAAGCGTGGAAGCCAGTATACAAGAATTCGAGCCTCAGTTCAATACTGCAAGTAGAAGCCGATGCTGACAAAGAGTACAAACCTCAACCAAGAACATAAAAGAGGCTGGTATTTTGGTAGACTATACGTGTAGGTAGTGCTTCAGTTCTCCCTGAATATCTTCCCTTCTTATCTTTGATAAAGCTTTCCTTTCTATTTTTCTTATCCATTCCTTGGTCACATGGAAAAGACTTCCAATTTCCTGGAGTGATCTGCATCTCCCATCATCCAAACCATATCGTAGCACCAGTACCTGCCTCTCTCTGGGATGCAGGCCTCTTAGAACCTCAAAAATGTCCTCTCTCATATGCTGCCTCATGACAATCTCACTAGGAGTTTTAAGCGATGTATCTGGAGTAACTTCCTGCAAAATTTTGAAGATAATAGTTTGTGTTAGATAGACCTACAATCCAGTAAACACTGCTACCACACTAGTGTTACTTGCAGTTCATTAAATCATAATCCAATCATACTGTTGTATGAAACGTTTGCTATTATTTTCTATCCATTTGATTTTTTTTTAAATCCAAAACAGCAGTTATACTCAAAATTAACAGAATAATGTACACACAAGAACGACAATGAATACCATAATAGTTAGCCTGCTTCTTGCAGCCGTCATATGGATCTAAACACCGCTTTATTTGGTATAAAAATTGAAACTCAAAAGAGAATATTGTGACTGAAATGTCACTGTTCAAAGCATGAGTATCAAACACAGACCTTGTTATCTAAGTTTCAAAAGCATGAAGTATATACTATTTCATCTTCTGTGAAATGTTAAACTTTACAATGATTTACAGCTGGAGTTCACAAATTAGCATAACTAAATCCCCTTACAGCTTTATAACAGACTTCGGTTCTTCAAGAGCTTGAGTGCATGCTTGCTGCCCAAAGCAAATGTTGTTTTCTTTTTAAAATTAATGGACAACAAATCTACTATTCTTTATCTTTCTCCCCCGCTCTCCCTTGAAATAGATACACTGATTTGACACTATGGAGAAGTAAATTATCTATAAATTCTGTCTTTGAGGTAATCGTGCATTCATCAAATATCAGCATACTTGGATTACTTATCAATCACACAATCAACAATTGCCTTAACAGATCGAGAAACTATAGACAGATTGGAGGAATTCTCAACTGAAGAAACAGCGTTGGGAAGGGAATATGTTGTCAGCTGGCATTATTTGGGGAACATGACTCTTTAAGGATGCAAGAGTGTTCACTGGTTGCAAACAAACTTGCCAACATACTATCATCAAGAGAATGAAAGTGTGGTTGAAAGATTGGTTTGGAGTTGCTAATCCCAACTATCAGAGGTTAGAACTGTTTAGAAAGATGAGGAGTGTTTCTGTTTAGTTTTGTTTGGAGGCTAGGCTGGTGGCTGTTATCTGTTTTGTTTTTCACTACCTTAATAAAAGCCTGTTTACCATATCTGTCTTAACATAAAGAAAGTGTAGGCCCTGACATGTATGAAAGCGCTGAAGTATTCATAACACCAAAAGGAAATATGTGAAGTCTGCTGGTCATGGCAGCAGTGTATATTGCATGCATACAGTACCAAGCAACATGAATATTGGATGTATCGTGTGAAACCAGATCTGCTTCTACGTGCTTCTGTGCCTACAATAATAAGCAATGCATTGTATTATACAAATATTGAAACATGTTATTCGCTATTTAAATGTCAGATACCATCCACATGCCAAACACGTCCTTTGCACAAATCCAGCAACATATTCGAACTGGAAACAACAACATCCAGGTGACAAAGTTGGCATCATGGAAAATAAATAAATAAGTCTTCCCAAGCAAATTAGGTGCATCCAGAATTTCAGACAAAAATACAGATGGTGAAATGCATGAGAGAGAGAGAGAGAGAGAGTGGGGGGGAGAGCGAACCATGAATTTTGTACTCCACCCATCTCCAATTTCCTGCTCAATCGAACCTATAGCTCTAGAGCATTTGTTAGCTAATCTGACTTTATCTAGTGATAGATGAGTGAACTGTGCTGTCTCTTCATCTTGCGGGTATCTTCCTTCTCTGTTAGAGAAGTCTCTTCTAGCTTCCTGTATTCGCTTAATAATTTTTTCCATTCTCACCTACAATGACAAACTCGATATCAAGTAAAGCAACATTAGTATTCTGGGAAGCACCTATAAGGAACTTAAAACTTTCAATGTGCATACAAGGACATACAGGTATCTGGATCCCTTTAGAATGTCTTGCTATTAGTGCCAACATTGATTTCCTAATCCAGTGTTGAACATAGGTTGAGAACTTGTATCCCCTGCTGTTGTCAAACCTCTCTGCACCATTAAGGACACCCATATTGCCTGCCTGTGGTATGTTGGCATGGACTCATAGTCATATTCAAGAATGACAATCCAACTTCATCATTAACAAATGGATAAAGGTGCACTTCTGAACCTGAAGTAAATCATCAAAGGCAATCCCCATTCCCCTGTAGTTCCTTGCAAGATACATGACTAAGGAGCGTGTACTTTTGATAAGCTTATCCCTACAGTGCCAACCAAAATGCAAACGCTGATGCAGTGTCTTCCGATCAATCCCAGCTGCTTCTGCCCAGCTGGCATAACTGGCTGGTTGCCCAATTTCCTCTTCCAGTTTCATGCGGGTTCTTTCGAGTTCTGCAACTTCCTATACATTTGCAGATAAATTGATTTATTAATCCTTCTTCAAACACTGCAAAGAGAAGACATTTGAATCCAGGCAGCACAAAAATTACCTTGACTCCCCTGGACATTTCTGATTCATTTCTAGCAACTAGGGCCCTTCTGTTTCTTGAATCTGAAGAATCGTTCAACTTGCCTAAACCAGTTGGAGGTGAAAATGCTTTGCAAAATTTTTCTGAGGAACCTGACAAGGCAGGCATCTGTGAAGCTCTTTCCAATGCCCTCGTTCTTCTTAATTTCCTCACTTTTTTCTTCCTGGAATGAATGATTATATTATGCTTCTGCTCACCCAAAGGGAACTCTAAGAAACTGCCTCTGGAATGCTCATTGTCTAGGAAGTTTGAGTTATGTGCACTTGGTGTGATAACTGTCCTGGAGAGACATGCATGAAATAATTTCAGAGCTCCAAGCCTTTGTATGTGTACCAGAATATCTCTTTCCAGCCTTACCAAGTCTGTTCCAGCAAAAATATCCTCTATCCTATCAAGGTTCTCCATTAATAAGCTAAACTGCAAGGAACTGCTTGCAGTTAAGCTTTCATGATAAGCAGATGAGTCCTCCTGCATCATGTTAATGGGTCTATTTAAATCAAGAGCGCCTTTGGGTAACTTCTCATCCATGTTTACCTGAAACATTAAAAAAATAAAAAACATGCTAATTGATGGAATTTCCTGCTACAAAAGGAAGACATTTCTGATTAACCATTCAGGAACAGAGGGATATTGGTTCCAATCTTCACCTTATTTGCATCAGCAGATGTATTATCGATGCTTTGTAGTGCTTTAAAAGGGCATACATATGCTTCTAAAGAATCTCCATGCAGTAGTTCACCTCTCTCTGCAATAAGATGCCGGAGTGATACTTTTCCTTGTTCAGAGAAAACCTCTCTACCTCTGACTGTAAGAAATGAGCATACAGCAGTCAACAATGCAAGTTAAAAAATGTCATAGGAACTTACCAATGAAGAAATAAAACAGAATGTAATGCATGTTTCAGCATAGCTTTAAGTCCCCAGCTTCATCCATATTAAAATGTGAACATATATTTAATAATGGTTATCAATATCAAAAGAGGTGGAACATCATCTGGATTAGTTTATGCTACTTAGATTCTCAATGTAATACAGTCCACCATGTTAATTAACTTTTTATCACCCTAGCAGACTGGGTGGCAGACTGATCTGGAATAGCCAATCAAGCTGCACCACATACAGATTCAGGAAAATCTAAGCCATGGATCAAATGAAGAGAATTGAATTGGAATGTGGGCTCTCCGTTATGAGGTGCATGTGCATTAACCTGCTTCCATACCAAGTGCACCATCCACCTCGGTTATCTATGATGTTTCTGATGATGCGTCCATTTATTTAAATAAACCCTAACTAATGGAAAGCTGTGGTATAGCCATAAGTTAATATAGTTGCAATGAGGAGTACCAAGCAGTGCCATGAATCTAACTAAAGCAGTAGTCATCCAACATAAATTCCTACCTTCAGAAATTCGTCACAAAGGACACACACAATAATACCATTTTTTTAACGAAAACAAGAAATTTAAACATTAAGTAACTTGGATCTCCTATATGATAAAGCGGCTAACTTTCTAGTTTCTTGGACTTTATGATAACAAGTGCGGAAATCAAAATTTCCTCATAAATTTGTAGTATTAACAGACTACCGAACAGCTTACATTTTAGCCTGTGATCCTCCAGTAAATTTCACAATTTCCAAAGCAAATTTCTTTGGAGATCATTCTTTTAAGTAACATCTTCCAGGTAACTGCATAGCTACAACCTTGCCTCTCAAATAATCCATTATTTCCGATCTGTTATTTTTGGATAATGCTTTCATTTTTAATAACCCAAGATTTTCTTGTATTATTGACCCTGCCTAACCATCCCAACTAATATATCAGTTACATTTGCAAAAATAACTATGACCCAATTTGTTGATGCCAAATTACCCTCCTCGAACATTCACGAGCGTCCGGTCGCCTTCTCCGGTATGTTAAGGATCCTCCGACGGGTTTCGCTTGATCGAGAGCCTGCAAAAAGTTCCGGGGACTGAGATTTCAGCGGAGACCCTCCGACGCTCAAGTCAGTGCTATGGCTACAGCCGTGAGCTAGAGAAAGCTCGAGAGAGAGAGGCTTAGAGCCGTGCTCTGTGTGAGCCTGTATTTACTTGAGTGTCTTTTTTGTCTTACCTGGTTAGGGTCCTTTTTACCATTTTATTTGTGAGACTTGAGGTGTAACCACCTGTCAGAGCATTCATGACAAAGGCAACGACAGTGGGGCTTGCCTCCTTGTGGCATGTCAGGGCTGGTAGGCCATGTTCCATCCAATAAGGGTGGCTGCAGCTGGTTGATAGGCATCAGGTGTGAGAGACCGCGTGGAATTGGTGGGTGCCGCTTGATTTAACAGCTACTGCAGGCTTGCAGGGCATGGACGACCGTTACGGCATTCGTCAGACATGTCCCCCACGTTGCACGTCTGTTATCCTGTGGTTAGTGGTGAGTGATGGAGCCAGGCACGTGAGCCCCACAATGAGCCCTACCCAGGTGGCCGATGGGGCACTGTCTAGATGGCTGCTTCTGGAAGGACGATCATCACCGTTGGATGGGGTCATGATGCTTGCCGCACTTGCTCTTGCATGTGGGCACGTTGAAGCCGTACAACAAGTTGACGACGTAGACATAAAGGGTATGTTGTTGAAGTTGGTGAAGCCTAGGAGTATAGCAGCTTATGGAGACCTGGTCTAGGGCTTTCGGCACGATCCGACTACTGGCCTGAATCCCATGGTGGAGGGGAAGGTGAAATCACTCTCATGGGAGCCGAAGCCAGATCCCTTGCTGGTTATGGAGCTGGAATGGCCAATACGAGCAGGAAGGAGCCATGAAGAGAGGTTGTTCCTCCTCTCCCTCTCAATCCATGCTCTCGTGATCTGATCCAAGTACGCTTGTTGAGGATATGCAAGGAGCCAGCGACATCTCCATGCATACATGCAAGAAGCTAGCAGGTGCCGTATCCCACTCTTCGAGGATAGGGTGGGCGGGGTCGTTGTGTTTGAAATCGAGCCGAAGGAGTGGCATGGAGTTAGGAAAGGCCGGAGCAGAGAGTTGGAGGCCGAAGACAAGAGCCGGAGCTGGGGCCATTCGTGGAAAGCGGGATGGAGTCGGGGATGGCTGGAACGCCCAGGACGGAGTCGGGACCGAGTCCAGAGGCGGCCAGGAAGGAGCCGAAAGCTGGAGGCCACTGTCTGGAGCTAGGATAGAGTTGAGAGAAGACCGGGAGTCGAAGTTGGGAGAAGACCGGGAGCCGGGACAGGCCAGAGCAGAGAGCCGGGGCGGCTGGGATGCCCAGGATGGAGTCGGGACCGGGTCTGGAGGCGGCCAGAAGGGAGCCGAAAGCCGGAGGCTGCAATTGGAGCCGGGACAGAGTCGGGATGGAGCAGGGGCCATCCGTGGAAGGCCAGGAAGGAGTCGGAGGCCGCTGTTTGGAGTCGGGACAAAATCGAAAGAAAGGTGGGACGTCGGTGCTGTGGAGGGCCAGAGGCGTTCGGATGGAACTGGGACCGGATCCGAAGGCGTCTGGGAAGGAGCCAGAGGCCGAGGAAGATCAGGATAGCCGAAAACTGGTGGGCAGCCGAGATGAAGCCGGGAGCCAAACTGAAGAAGATCGGGGCGAAAAGAGACAAAGGCAGAGCCGAGGGTCCTTGTACAGGGATGTTGGACCAGGACCGAGGGAGTCGAGAGGCATGGTCGTGGAGTCGGGAGCCCGGGAGCAGGGAGTCGAGGCCGAGATGGGCCGGAGCAGAGTTCGGGATAGGGAGCCTAGAGCCAAGGACGGCTATCGGGAAGACCGGAGAAGACTGGGACGAAGGATGGAGCCGTGAGTTGGAGGTCGCTGGCAGCTTGTATCAACGCTTGTGCACATACCAGAATGTCTGTTCTTGTCATCGCTTATTCCCTTAGTCAAAAGCGAAATCGAGCATGGCATGCTGGAGGTCGTGGACGGCGAGGGGGAAGCAGTAGGCCTCCGCGTGGTCCTCGTAGAAGAGGGAGGTGATCTTAGCGAAGGAGGGGGCATTCGAGTTCCTCTTGTGATGATGACCTCCACGGCTGTCACCTTTCCCTCCATCGCGGGGATCGAGGAGCTCCGCTTAGGGGTCTGGTGCTCGCTGAAATGGACTCTCTCCCCCCTCTTTTGCTGACATAAAGGATTCATTTTTGGTTGATGACAGAAGGAATTGCTGGCTTCAATGAACCTTGTCAGCACCCTCAGAAGTCATTTACACTGCTGGCACCTTGACTTTTTGGTTTCTTTTGCTGGCCCAAGCCATGGTGGACCGTAGTCATCCTCGCCCATCGAGTAGGCGAATATTTGGACCCAGCAATCCTTACAGTCACCCTAGGTGCCGTAACCGTTAGAGAGCACGTAGCCCACGACGTTGCAGTTGATGGTTGTCGCAAAGTCGGCATGAAAGGATTGCGAAAAGAGGAGAAAGGCAGGGAATGAGAGCCAGCCCTTTCTTGCCTTTCCGTTGGAGTGTTGTTGGCGCACTGGATGAAGTGGTCGTGAGTTGATGGGGTGGCTGATTGGGAATCGAGTTGAAATGGCCGAGTAGAAGAGACTGACTTCAAGGGCCAAGGCTAAGGCCAAAGTCGAGTACGACTATCCGAAGCCGAAGCCGAGGCCGACTATCCGAGATCGAAGCCGAAGCCGACTGAAAGAGGGCCGACCCGAGTGGCTAACTGGGGGTCCAACTCGGGTGAGTCACCATTGCCCATGGGGTTTATTAGTCCCATCATATGCCCTCCATACTTCTGAGCTTGTGCGACCGCGTGCCTTGCATCCGCCAAGCGAAAGGAGCGTAGAACTTTTTATCTTTGCACTTATCATTTTATGCTAGCTCCAATTCCAATTCCTTCCATATGGGGGAATCCTTTTCTTTTTGCACTGCTTTTGATAATTTTGTTTGCTTTGTGTGAACATCTGCATGCTCTCTGAAGCTGTGCATTTGCTTGACTTTAAGCAAAGTTGAAGGTAGGTTGGTTACCTTTGGCTGGCTGAGAGCGGCTAGCACCGTCAATTGTGAGCTGGGGAGTTGGTTTCTTCCAACTGTGAGTTAACTTTATCTTTTGGGCTGGCTGAGAGCGGCTAACATATCAATTATGAGTTGAAGAGTTGGTCTCTCCCAGCTATGAGTTGACTTTGTCTTCTTGGCTGGCTAAGAGCGGCTAACACCGTCAACTGTGAGCTGAAGAGTTGATTTTTTCAACTATGAGTTGACTTTGTCTTCTTGGCTGGCTAAGAGTGGCCAACACCTATGAACTATGAGTTGACTTTGTCTTTTTGGCTGGCTGAGAGTGGTCAGCAACGTCAACTGTGAGCTGGAGAGTTGGTTTTTCCGAACTGTGAGTTGCCTTTGTCATCTTGGCTAGCTGAGAGAAACCAACACCATCAACTGTGAGCTAGGAAGTTGGTTTCTCCCAACTATAAGTTGACTTTATCTTCTTGGCTGGCTGAGAGCGGCCATCACTGTCAACTATGAGCTAGGAAGTTGGTTTCTCCCAACTGTGAGTTGTCTTTGTCTTTTTGGTTGGCTGAGAGCGGCCAACACTGTCAACTATAAGCTGAGGAGTTGGTTTCTCCCAACTGTGAGTTAACTTTGTCTTTTTGGCTGGCTAAGAGTGGCCAGCACCGTCAGTTGTGAGTTGAAAAGTTGGTTTCTCCTAACTGTGAGTTGCTTTGTCTTCTTAGCTGGCTGAGAGTGGCCAGCACCATCAATTATGAGCTGAGAGTTGGTTTCTTTCAACTGTGAGTTGACTTTGTCTTCTTGGCTGGCTAAGAGCGGCCAGCATCGTCAACTGTAAGCTAGGGAGTTGATCTCTCCAGCTGTGAGTTGACTTTGTCTTCTTGGCTGGCTGAGAGTGGCTAGCACCGTCAACTGTGAGCTAGAGAGTTGGTTTCTCCCAGCTGTGAGTTGACTTTGTCTTCTTATGTTGATTTGGATACTTCAGCATATTGGCGACATGTATTCCAAGAAATCAAGTCAGCTGAAGGTGGAAGGTGCCAGTGCCCTCGCTTGGGCTCCTTCCCATGTCATCGTCCATAGGAAGGAGGACCGTTGGGATGGTGAGCGGAAGATCGGGGCCGCTTTGGGGCTTCATGAGAGTGGTATTCTTGCTGGTGAGCTCGATGGCGCTCTTACTGATGAGCTTGATGAAGCTCTTGTTGGTGAGCTTGAGGGCCGTTCTGACGGTGCTCCAGTGAGGCATAGCGGCGGTGAGTTTCTCAACGGGGAGATCTCACGCCAGTAGAATGATGGCCGGCCTAAGCTGCAGTCGTAGGGGGAAAGGAAGCTTCTGAGGGCCTTACAATGGTCATGGAGTCTTGCTTTTGTAGCCTCTGGACCATTGCCATTAATGCTTGGACTTGCTCGATGAGAGTGGCAAGCTGGTCCAGTTAAACGGACTAAGGTGATGGCAATGGTGGAGTAGAGAAGCTGGCTCTCCGTTGCTCAGCCCGGTGTAAGGGTTCTCCTATGCGACTGGTAGGGATCTCTCGGGCTCTTGTCATCACCATCTTTTTTTTTATCTGAGAGGGACGAGGATCTGCAGACTAGCATTGCTGACGATCCGTGCTCATTGGAAATGAGATTACTGCATACTCTCATTTGATATAAGTTTCACTTTGATGGCTTCTTGATGCAAAACAATGGAACTACAAACAATTCTTTTCCTTAATTTAGCCATAGATGAAAAGAGAAACTAGGGGTGGTAACAACTTATTCCTAAGGATCCCTTTTTATTCTTCACAATTCTAAAACTGACAATACTGTGAGACAAATATGCATCCCCACCACTCATCCTTCCAGCCCTATCTTAAAACACTGATCCTTGGATTGACTTTTCAAAATTGAGTAACCATGACACTCAATCTTTAGCATATCAAATATGAGAATGCATACACCACGTACTCCAATCTTGTAAAAACGGGAGCTGGAGTATAATTAATCCAACATCAACTCAATTTATGTATGTTTGATAACCATGTATTGATGAAACTGATAGTTCACTTATGGACATTATTGACTGCTGCTTACCTCAAACTATAATAGGAAATTAAATGTATTTCCTTTTTCATCACATAAAGGATTTCTTTTCAACTGTAGAATTGCTTGCAAACCAGGATATCGTCCATAGACAAACACCATATACAGCAGACCTAAGTTAACATGTGTATTAAAACTATGTCAGCAGGATGCTTAAAAATCATTAATTCATCAAACTAACACAAATATTTTTGGTTCAACTGAGCAAAATTTGGTGCCAAACCAAGCCCATAAATTTCACACTTCCTGAAGTTGGAGACTCAAAAACATGTTTCTGTTGTCATAATCAGGTCATAACTACATTAAAAAGGAATATTAGCATCCAATCTTGTTGCTAGAGTGTCAAATATATACACTATATAAAGCAGACAAACCAACAACCAAGAAACCAACCAAATGGGGAGGGAGGAGAACCGGGGACCCCCAAATAAAAAGATTAAGATCCTAAGAAGATAAACGGTAGCAGAACAGAGTAAGCGAAGTTAACTAGTGGGCCTTGTGAACTCACAGAAAGATGAGTGAGGGTGGTGGTGGTCATGAAGCCGGGTGCATGGATTGGTGGGGAGAGGAGATTGGATGGGAAAAGCCCACCTCTTCGACGCCACCATGAAGCCAAACCCCATCGACCTTGACCAAAAATAAGGCCCTCAGGAAGAGGAGTTGGGAGGAGACTGGTAGAAATAAAGGAAGGGAACAAGCGGTGGAGAAGACAGAATGGAGTTCACCACTCCACCACCGGTTTCCCATCTTCAAAACAGAGGCTGACCTTTTTCCAGCGTTCGCCGGCTCTCGGTAGTACAACATCATAATCTCCTGCCCCTTGCCTGGCCCAAAGTGTACGACCCAACACGATTCTAGCCTTGTGGGTCTATCCAGGTCCAAAGCTTGGACCCATTTGCGAGATGCAATTCGACCTCTCTCTCCATTGCACATCTTAGCTCTATGTTCCACACGCAATTTAATGTACCCAATTAGGTCCCATGCCCCTCTGATTTTCCTCAATTCTAATGCAAAAATTAGTACTGATGTGGCTGATCCAAGATCATCAAAGTAAACAGTGAGCAAACGATGAACTGATGGAGCTCAATCTCGGCCTCCGAGGCTCTCGGCTCGGAGGTCCCCCTTGGCCCCCAAGGCCCTCTCGGCCTCGGAGGTACCCTCGGCCTCGAGCATCAGCATCGGCCTCGGCCCCGAGCTTCAGCCTCGGCCTTTGTCTCGAGCCTCCATTTCGGTCCGGCCACCGAGGCTGGCAGCCCGCTGCCTCGAGCCACCTGACACATCACGTGGCCCATCAACCGTCTGCAGTGGCCACGTGACCCATCACTCTCCTGCAACAGCGCATGACCATACCCCATAACGATGCACGCCAGATGCAACCATATCCGCCTGCCACCCGCAGCGCCGCGCTCGGCAGGTGGCAGGCGAGGCAGGACACCCCTGACAGGCGGTTGCGATCCATCACTGTCAGCCTTGCTTCCCGTTTGTTAGTGGACAAAGGTACCTCGAAGTCAGCAACCTTCTGGAAGCGGAAAAAAAGAGACTGTCGGACATGTATAAAAGCCCACACTCATAACGAGGGAAGGATCCAAAACTTTTAGTTCTCTAGCTTTCTTCTGCTAGTTAACTCTTGTATATTCCCGAGTGATTGACTTGAGCGTCGAAGGGTCCCCACCGGAGCATCCGGTCTCTGGGGACTTTTCTTACAGGAGCCCGGCAAGGAAGATCTCCATTTTTCGGTGTTCAAGGAAGGTGACTTGGCGTTAACAGATTGGCGCACCAGGTAGGGGGAGGACAAGTGAAAAGCTTCGAACCTGTTAGCGAAACTTCTCTTTCCCCGAGCTCTTAAGCCATGGTGATGACCCGTGCGTAAGAGGTCTCAACCAGCCATGCTGGGGGTAGCGTCAGGGGGCTGATCCGCTGGCAGTTGGCCCCTCCGTTCCCCTAGCCGACGTCCCTGCACCCCCACCGCAGCAGCTTCAAGAACATCGGCTGGCCGCCCTCTCCATGAAAGTTTAGTCTTTGGTAGCGGCGGTCATAGTCTTGCAGCAGCAACCGGCAGCCATGCAGCAGCCGGAGCCACTCCCGTCAATCCCGGGAGTGGTCCAACCCAGCCAACATTCTTCCCGGAGGAGGTCTCCTGCTCGAGAAGCTCGCCACCGCCGTACTTCGCCCAGGCCTCACCGTCGGGAAGCCTCCAAGAGGCCTCGGTCACCCTCTCGACACGCCAGTGCTTCTCCCAAGTAGCGGCACGGGAAGGAGGCGGAGCGCCCCCGTCAGCATCGCCGCCACTCTTCCCCCTCCTTAGAATCCTCGAGGGAGGGGTCCTTCGACGGCCAAATCGCTCGCTAGGCTGAGCGTCGGTTCAACGAGTACAATCAATGGCTGGAGGAACTCAGTCGCTGGATCACCAACCCGCCAGAGGCGGACTATGACAGCCGGCCGCCGCTGTCCCGCCGCATCATGGAGGAACTGATATCAATCCGGTTCCGCCTTCCTCAGCTGGACCCGTATGATGGGACCACGGACCCCTGGATCATTTGGAAAGCTACAAGGTCCTCATGCAGGTCCATGGGGCAACCGATTCGCTCCTATGCATTGCCTTCCCTGCCATCTTGAAGAAGGCTGCTCGAGCCTCGTACTACCGCCTGCCGCCGAGGAGTATTAACTCCTTCCGCCAGTTGGAGAGGGCCTTCCTGGCCCATTTCGACGCCTGCCAGAAGATTCTAATTGTGGCAGATAGTCTTTTCTCCGTCCAGCAGAAGGGTGGCGAGTCCTTAGGGGACTATGTCGCTCGGTTCAAAGAGGCATCCCTAGAGGTCTATAACCTCGAGGACTCTATGGCCACTTTGGCCTTGAAGCAGAGGCTCCGCCCCTCCCGCTTTGCGTATTCTCTTGACAAGAAGTCGCTCGGCTCCTATGCCGAACTCTTGAGTCGGGCCCAGAAGTACATCCGCACCGACGAAGCTGACTCCTCCCGGTGCAAGGCCAACGGAAGCACCACTAAGAAGCTGGCTCGTCCAGAGCCCGCTGAAGTTCGTCCCAGGAGGCCCGAGCCTCCTCGCCGACCAGACAACCGCCCTCGGCTTTTGCGCCGAGGGACGGCCCGTTCACCCCCCTGAATGCTCCCATCTCCCACATCTTGCTGGAGATCGAGGGTGAGTCATACCTGCCACGCCCTCCTCCACTGAATCCGAAAACCCCCCGCAACAAGAACCTGTACTACGGCTACCATCGAGACTACGGCCACGACACAGACAACTGTCACCAGCTGAAGAAGGCAATAGAGGATCTCATCCAGCGAGGCCACCTGGGGAAGTTCGTTCAGAGGAACAACTCGAGTGCAGCTGGCCCGTCAGCGCTTCCACCGTTGATGATCGATAATGCGCCAACCGAGAAGACGGTGGCTATGATCTCCTAGGGGGCAGGCAGCCCGCCCAAGAGGCCGAGGGGGGAGGGGGAGTTAGATCCTGTAATCCCTTTTTCTAAAAGGGACCTAGAGGGGCTGGTCAACAAAAATAATGATAGCGTCGTTGTGTCCATGACGATTGCTAAGCATCTTGTAAAAGAATTCTGGTTGATAGTGGAAGCTCGGTAGATGTTTTGAGTTACAATGCTTTTGTTCGCATGAACCTGTCTCCCGACCTACTCCGGCCCGTCACCACATCCGTGATGGGGTTCACCGGAGACTCTGTGAAGGTCAAGGGAGAGGTCACTCTCCCTGTCATAGCCTGCATGCCCCCGCATCAAAGCACAGTCTTCATGAGCTTCCTGATGGTCCGGGTGCCCCTTGCCTATAACGCCATCCTCGGAAGTCCTGGACTTAACCTCTTGGATGCTGTTATCTACATCAAAAGACTCCTCGTGAGGTTTTCCACCAGCGAAGGGGTCGGGGAGATGCGGGAGGAGCAGAACCCACCACCACTGTGCTACCACATGGCCCCCAGTCCTCAAGGGGTAGTACCTGTAGGGAGAAATGGTCTCCGAGACATGCATATTTTTAAAAATTGATAACTATTATCATTGCGGAAATTAAAAGATTACATATTAATCTATCTAATATGCATCAAGATCATATCTTTGCCTATATATTCAGGGTCGTTTGATCTAAAATATGCATATAAAAACATCAAGATCATATCTTGATCTTCAAGATGACTAGTCACACTATTATCTTGAAGCCTGCCTTAAGATCTAGGGATCAAATCACTTACCTTAAGAACAGTAGGTAAATCCTTATTGCTCTGCAGCCGTTCAATCGTCCGGCCTCTAGTATCGTCCACGCGAAGCCCCGAATGATCAGATTTTGGGAGTGCTAGCTCACGGAAAAATAGCTTTGCTGATCTTGAATCCTCTCACTTGAATCTTCCTCCAAGATCCACCAGGCTTCCGCTAACACCAGAATCACCAGGATTTTCTATTCTAACATTTTAGAATTACAATCCACGACAATTTAGAATTACAATCCACGACAAATCGTGTATTGTTGTTCTATTTTTTGTTCTGTGTTCTCTGGTGAGGGAATGCCCTCTATTTATAGTCTAGATTTAGCCTTGACATTTAATTCTGACATTTAAGAATCCGTCGTTTGGCAAAAGCGAAGAGACGCCGAAGGCGCGGCGCTTGGTTTAATTCCGACGTTCGGAGAAAACCAAGGAGTCGCGGCGTTTGGTTTAGTTCCGTCGTTCGGAGAAAACCAAAGAGACGAGGGATAAATCCGACGTTCGGTAAATAAATGTCATGCATTAAATTCTATCTCATGAGATGAGATTTTAGCCATCTCATCATATGAGATCCATATTCGAGAGGTTTGGGTTCTGATCTGAATTTATTTGACTTAACCCACATAGATCATGGTCCAAGCCCAAATCAAATTTGGCTAGTCCTGAATCTATTTAAATTCAAATCAAGTCTAATTTCAAATCAATATTTGAAATTGACTTGTCCTTCTAATAGACTTAAACCAAATTGAATCTTATCAATTGTACTTAACCCAATTGAGATAATTCAATCAATCAAATTGATTAATTAAATCATATACGATTCTCAATCGTTGATCAGCAAATAGATCATCCTAGGAAACTTCTATGCGTGTGACTCTCTAGGTTCGAACCTAAGCCGGTAGCATAGAAACAACTTTCTATACTAATCGATGTGCCCATCTAGCAATGGAACCCGACGTCCGGATAGGTCGAAGAGTTGCCGAGCAAACTCCAAGAACCCTAAGAAACAGTTACCGTATAATTCATCCTCTTGACCACAAATGCTAAGGATGGCTTAAGAGCCTGTCAACTCTAAATAGCAAATCCATAAAGTGATTTCAACTTTAGTGATCATGTGACTTTCACATGAAGTGCCTTGGCCAAGGTCTTGCTAAATTGAAACACAAGCATTTCTCCTTTTAATGGGATAGGTCAAATTCCATCTTGATCCACAACTGACTACCACAAGTACTTGACTGCACCCAGTAACCTTTCGTAGCTGGATTAGAAATCCAGGTGGTCCGGCACCTAAGTACAATGAGTTGCTTGTAAGCCACTGGTTGTGATCTTCAGGTCTGAAGGATACTTATACCTATATCTTCTCGGATTAACTCTTGACAGCAGAGTATCCGGAAATGAGTCACGTTCGGTGAAATGTACTCCTACACTTTCACCTGTATGTCATACCAGTGTCTCTACACTCCTTGGTTAAGAGGATAACCAACAAATATGATATACAACGTCCTATAATTGATAGTACTATGGCCCTGTCATAGTATATCATTTGGTCGCGAACTCTTTTAAGGACCTTCTAAGATAAATCCTCCTTTATCGTGAGGAAGATCCTAAGGGCTTCATTACTTTCAGGAGTATTAAGAAGATGTTCTTGTAATGAATAAACTGCCAAATAACTTTTATTAATATATCAATTTATATACAATTTACATCAGCACAATCATCAAATGATTGGCTTTAGGATACAATTCCCAACAAACTCCCACTTAGCCTAAAGCCACTCATTACAGTATCTAATACCCATCTTCAACTTATAGTTGTCAAACTCCTTGATGCTGAGTGCTTTAGTAAATGGGTCACCTAGGTTTTCCTTTCCATCAATCTTCTGAAGATTTATGTCACCTCGGTCTACTATCTCTCGAATAAGATGAAACCGGCGCAGTATGTGCTTGGTGCGCTGATGTGCTCGTGGTTCCTTTGCTTGAGCTATGGCACCAGTGCTGTCACTGTATAACAGGACTGGTTCATCTATGGAAGGTGTCACTCCAAGCTCGGAGATGAACTTTCGCAGCCACACAGCTTCTTTCGCAGCATCTGATGCAGCGATGTACTCTGCCTCGCACACCGAATCTGCCACTGTATGTTGCTTGGAACTTTTCCAGCAAACAGCTCCACCATTTAGGATAAACACGAAACCCGATACACTTTTGCTATCATCATGATCTGATTGAAAACTGGAATCAGTATATCCAACAAGTTTCAAATCAGACTCTCCATAGACTAACCACTGGTCCTTAGTATTTCTCAAATACTTAAGGATTGTCTTAACAACTTGCCAGTGTTTTTCTCCTGGATCAGATTGGTATCTACTCACTACTCCTAGTGAGTATGCCACATCTGGTCTTGTACATGTCATGGTGTACATAATCGATCCTACTGCCGAAGCATATGGAATTCGACTCATACGTTCTCTTTCATTAGGAGTTGTCGGACAATCCTTCTTAGAAAGATGAATTCCATGGCCTATCGGAAGATAGCCTTTCTTGGAATTCTCCATGCTAAACCTCTTTAGCACTGTGTCAATGTACGTAGATTGGGATAAACCTAGCATCCTCTTAGATCTATCTCTATAGATCTTCATCCCTAGGATGTATGATGCTTCTCCCAGATCTTTCATGGAGAATTGTGATGATAACCATGTCTTTATTCCTTGTAATGCAGGGATATCATTCCCGATTAAGAGAATATCATCCACATATAATACAAGAAATACAATAACAGAATCGTTAGCCCATTTATAAATGCAAGGTTCTTCTTTATTCTTAATAAAGCCATAAGATTTGATCACTTTATCAAATCGTATGTTCCAACTCCTTGATGCTTGCTTAAGTCCATAAATAGACTTCTGTAGCCTGCACACTTTAGACTCGTCTTCAGATATAAAACCTTCAGGCTGTATCATATACACCTGTTCTTCTAAATCACCATTTAGAAAAGCGGTTTTAACATCCATCTGCCAAATCTCATAATCGAAGTGTGCTGCTATAGCTAGCATAATCCGAATGGATTTCAGCATTGCCACAGGAGAAAACGTTTCGTCATAGTCAATACCATAACGTTGACGATACCCCTTGGCAACCAGACGTGCTTTATAGGTCTCTACCTTTCCGTCTGCGCCTCTTTTCCTCTTGAAAACCCATTTACACCCTATGGGTTTTATCCCTTCGGGTGGGTCAACTAATGTCCATACATTATTGTCCTTCATGGAATCAAGTTCGGATTTCATGGCATCAAGCCATTTATTAGAGTCAGTCCTTTGCATAGCATCCATATAGGTGATCGGATCCTCGTTGTTCTCATCGAGTTCAACAGGATCATCGTTCTGGACCAAGAAACCCAAGTATCTGTCCGGTTGATGTGGTACTCTACCAGATCGCCTTAATGGTGCATCTAAAATGGGTTTTGAGTTTGATCTAATCAACTCAGATTCTAGGGGTTCACTGGTTTGTGTTGTTCCTTCTACTTGATGAACTTCCTCAAGTTCAACATTAGAGCTATTTGTTCCTTCACTAAGGAACTCCTTTTCAAGAAAAACTGCTCTATTACTAATGAACAACTTTTGTTCTTCAGTATTGTAGAAGTAATATCCTTTTGTTTCTTTCGGATAGCCGATGAAAAAATATTTGTCAGATTTGGGTTCAAGTTTGTCTGATTTTGCACGTTTCACATAAGCCGGACACCCCCAGACTCTCAGATAGGTAATAACCGGTTTATGTCCATACCACATCTCATGTGGAGTTTTAGAAACAGACTTACTTGGAACCTTATTAAGAATATGACAAGCTGATTCTAATGCGTATCCCCAAAATGATATTGGCAAGCTTGCAAAACCCATCATGGACCGAACCATGTCTAACAGAGTTCGATTCCTTCTTTCCGACACACCGTTATGTTGCGGTGTTCCAGGAGGAGTCCATTGGGAGAGAATCCCATTCTCCTTTAAATATGTCACAAATTCATTGGAAAGGTATTCGCCTCCTCGATCTGATCGAAGGGTCTTAATACATTTTCTGTTTGTTTTTCTACTTCTTTATGATATAGTTTGAACATTTCAAACGATTCAGATTTATGTCGCATAAGATAGACATAACCGAACCTAGAAAGGTCGTCTGTAAAAGTAATGAAGTAGTAGTATCCACCTTTGGCACAAGTGCTCATTGGTCCACATACATCAGTATGTACTAGACCCAATAGCTCTTTGGCTCTTTCACCTTTTCAGTAAAAGATGACTTGGTCATTTTACCAAGAAGACATGATTCACAGGTAGTTAATGATTCACAATCATCAACTCGAAGGATGCCCTCCTGAGTTAACCTGTTTAATCTGTTCTTGTTGATATGACCCAGCCGATGGTGCCAAAGATAAATATCTGTGACATCAGTTGTTCTAGGGCGCTTACTTGATTGGTACACTACATTCACAGGCTGTGATAATATATAAATGCCATTAGATAAATGCCCAGTCATTACAGTGACTCCATTCATAATGATATTCAAAGTAACATCCTTTATTGAAATTTCATAATTATTTTTGGCCAGAAGGCCTACAGAAATTACGTTCAATAAGAACGTTGGGCAAAAATGACAATCATTTAGTATAATGACATTTCTATTGAAAACTATTTCAAGAACTCCTAATGCCAGTACTGGAACTAATCTTCCATCGCCGACATTTAGGAATCTTTCATTGTCCTCAAATCTTCTGGTGACCTGTAGTCCCTGCAATGAATTGCAAATGTTAAAAGGACTCCCGGTATCCAATACCCAGGTCTGATTATCATATATAGAAAAATTACAAGGTGTTATCATATAAATACCTTGTTGAGCAACATCTTGCTCCTTTTTCTTCTTTGGCCTGTTTGGATCAAGTGTGGCAATGTAAAGAGGACAGTTCCTCTTCAGTGCCCTTGCATCTTGCAGTGAAAGCATTCAGCTTGACTTTTATCAACTTTCTTCTTCTGCATCTGACCCCTTATAGATGTCCTAGCATGTTGCACCCTTTTATTATTCTTTTTCTTCTTCCCTTTCCCAAAGGGTTTACGCCCTACCTTAGATCCTTCAACCACATTAACCAAACCCTTAGAGAGCTGGTTATCCTTCTCAAAGTTCTGTAACAACCCCAACAAACCGTGGTAGTTGACTGCAGGCTTTGTCATTCGAAAATGAGTAAGGAAAGGTCGGAAGGATGGAGGCAAGGAATTCAGGATCGCATCTTTTCCCAACTGCTCATGTAAGGGAAAGCCGAGCTTGCTTAGGAGTTCTATCTTCTCGATCATGTACAATACATGATCAGTGACAGGAGATCCATCTCTCATTCGAGCATTGAAAATAGCACAACTAGTCTTGTGCCTTTCAACATCGTCGGGTGTGCCGAAAGATTCATTCAATGCTTGAATGATTTCTTCTGGCTGAGCATTCTCGAACCGGCGACCGAATTCATCGTTCATTGCTGCTAACATGATACAACGCACGCTAGTTCTATCATTGAGCCACTTCTGATAAGTGTCTCTCTCAGAACTTTGGGTGTTTGCATCAGGTATCTTTGGTGCAGGATTATTCAGAATATATAGAATCCTCTCATGCTCAAGGACGATCTTAAGTTTTCTGAACCAGCTATTGAAATTGGAACCATTCAATTTGTCACTATCCAATAGGGACCTTAATGATAAATTAGTGGCCATGTTCTGCATAAGGAAAAACTAAAGTTTATTAGTATATAAATTGATTCAGTCTAAAGACTTGGACTTTAGTCTAAAGATTCTTCCACTATTTTGTTCAAATTGGCAGCCTCTACACCCCAATTCGAAGAATTATTCTTAATTCTTTAGCGGGCACTAAGATCTACATAAACTACATACAGGCCCAAGTGAAGCTTGGCTAACCCATATGCATCTAAGAGTAGGTTCAAAACCAATTGTTTTCCCAAACAATTCTTAGTGTTCAGTTTTGCCCCATGTACCTCTTCAGCAGGCATGAAGTGCCTCCACTGAAAGTTCTGGTTAGGTCCAACCATTAAATGATATAATCAGTGTAACCTATCAATAGACAACCAAGCCCGAGTGAAGCTCGGCTCACCTGACTGTTTATTTAATAGTTACGCTGACTTATCATATAATGAATGATAATTCGATGGTTGACAAGCACCAGGCATGGAGTGCCTCCAATGATTATCAAGACATCGGACTCATTATCACCCACCTTAATGGGAGGCTATGATCTAGTTATCATATAACTATTTCATTTTAAGGACCTAATAATTTTAGAGGATTTTAATAATATGAAGATAAATTGACTAATCAAGTTCTCCACTGAATCTATGAAATCGGTAGAATGAAACAAGATTAAGTCAGGTTAAGTGGCACCTAAATCAGTCATACTGATATCCTTACAGGCATGGGTCAACCCGAATCAGGTAAATGATCTGAATCATAAATGGTTCACCACAATGACCAGGTGAGAGAGATCGATGGGAGGGATATGCCATTAACTCGTTAAAGACGCATCAATACGAGTAGCTCCCAATTAAAAACCATTCGATCGTTGATCCTAGAGCAACTTGCCATCCCACCTTGACATCATATGGTTAACCAATTCTGATTTGACCATCTAATAGATTCATGCTCAACCACGGAGCCTAATCTACTTCCATTTGGTTTAATCAAAGAGAAGGACTTGATCAACTACAACTATTGTTTGATTTAGAGCATTCTTAACCTAATCTAATTAGATTTGAACAAATACTCTTTTAGTCCAGTTGATTTAAACCTTAGAGTCTAACCCTTTATGGACCCGATTTAGCTAACCCAAATGATTAAATATATTTCATGTTAACATGTCATATATTTCAATCAAGCATAATGTTACTACTCATAATTCCTATATTTAGATCATATCTAAAAAAAATTATGAACTAATATTTGACATTCAAATAAAACTCTCATAAATATTTGTATGTTTTATAACATAGACATCATGCCATCATATATCATATCTATGTTTTTATACTAAACATGCAAATATTATGGTTTTATACAACATCAATATGTATCAAATATAAAATATCTTTTGAGAGTGTGTGTAATCTATGTTTTGATGCCAAAGCACAATTTAAATTTTCTTTAAACAAAGCATCAACGATAAAACAATCGCACGGCAATATGTCACAGAATACCTCATTGAATGGGTAATTCGGATTTTCAATCCACCTGTGACCATATGGCCTTGTGATAAGTTTTAGCCATAATTACACAATTAATGAGAATATTAATTTACATGCAATAAATTAGATCATTAACGAAACCATGGCTCTGATACCATTTGTAGGGAGAAATAGTCTCCGAGGCATGCATATTTTTAAAAATTGATAACTATTATCATTGCGGAAATTAAAAGATTACATATTAATCTATCTAATATGCATCAAGATCATATCTTTGCCTATATATTCAGGATCGTTTGATCTAAAATATGCATATAAAAACATCAAGATCATATCTTGATCTTCAAGATGACTAGTCACACTATTATCTTGAAGCCTGCCTTAAGATCTAGGGATCAAATCACTTACCTTAAGAACAGTAGGTAAATCCTTATTGCTCTGCAGCCGTTCAATCGTCCGGCCTCTAGTATCATCCACGCGAAGCCCCGAATGATCAGATTTCTGGAGTGCTAGCTCGCGGAAAAATAGCTTTGCTGATCTTGAATCCTCTCACTTGAATCTTCCTCCAAGATCCACCAGGCTTCCGCTAACACCAGAATCACCAGGATTTTCTATTCTAACATTTTAGAATTACAATCCACGACAATTTAGAATTACAATCCATGACAAATCGTGTATTGTTGTTCTATTTTTTGTTCTGTGTTCTCTGGTGAGGGAATGCCCTCTATTTATAGTCTAGATTTAGCCTTGACATTTAATTCTGACATTTAAGAATCCGTCGTTTGGCAAAAGCGAAGAGACGCCGAAGGCGTGGCGCTTGGTTTAATTCTGACGTTCGAAGAAAACCAAGGAGTTGCGGCGTTTGGTTTAGTTCCGTCATTCAGAGAAAACCAAAGAGACGAGGGATAAATCGACGTTCGGTAAATAAATGTCATGCATTAAATTCTATCTCATGAGATAAGATTTTAGCCATCTCATCATATGAGATCCATATTCGAGAGGTTTGGGTTCTGATATGAATTTATTTGACTTAACCCACATAGATCATGGTCCAAGCCCAAATCAAATTTGGCTAGTCCTGAATCTATTTAAATTCAAATCAAGTCTAATTTCAAATCAATATTTGAAATTGACTTGTCCTTCTAATAGACTTAAACCAAATTGAATCTTATTCAATTGTACTTAACCCAATTGAGATAATTCAATCAATCAAATTGATTAATTAAATCATATACGATTCTCAATCGTTGATCAGCAAATAGATCATCCTAGGAAACTTTTATGCGTGTGACTCTCTAGCCACCTGACACATCCACATGGCCCATCAACCGTCTGTAGTGGCCACGTGACCCATCACTCGCCTGCAACAGCGCATGACCATACCCCATAATGGTGCACGCCAGATGCAACCATATCTGCCTGCCATTCGCAGCGCCGCGCTCGGCAGGTGGCAGGCGAGGCAGGACACCCCTGACAGGCAGTTGCGACCCATCACTGTCAGCCTTGCTTCCCTTCTATTAGTGGACAAAGGTACTTCGAAGTCAGCAACCTTCTGGAAGCGGAAAAAAAGAGACTGTCGGACATGTATAAAAGCCCACACTCATAATGAGGGAAGGATCCGAAACTTTTAGTTCTCTAGCTTTCTTCTGCTAGTTAACTCTTGTATGTTCCCGAGTGATTGACTTGAGCGTCGAAGGGTCCCCACTAGAGCATCCGATCTCCAGGGACTTTTCTTGTAGGAGCCCGGCAAGGAAGATCTCCATTTTTCCGGTGTTCAAGGAAGGTGACTTGGCATCAACTGATTGGCGTACCAGGTAGGAGGAGGACAAGCAAAAAGCTTCGAACCTGTTAGTGAAAACTTCTCTTTCCCCGAGCTCTTAAGCCATGGTGATGACCCGTGCGTAAGAGGTCTCCACCAGCCATGCTGGGGGCAGCGTCAGGGGGCTGATTCGCTGGCAGTTGGCCCCTCCGTTCCCCTAGCCGACGTCCCTGCACCCCCACCGAAGCAGCTACAAGAAGATCGGCTGGCTGCCCTCTCCATGCAAGTTCAGTCTTTGGTAGCGGCGGTCAGAGTCCTGCAGCAGCAACCGGCAGCCATGCAGCAGCCGGAGCCACTCCCGTCAATCCCGGGAGTGGTCCAACCCAGCCAACATTCTTCCCGGGGGAGGTCTCCTGCTTGAGAAGCTCGCCACCGCCGTACTTCACCCAGACCTCACCGTTGGGAAGCCTCCAAGAGGCCCCGGTCGCCCTCTCGACACGCCAGTGCTTCTCCCAAGCAGCGGCACGGGAAGGAGGCAGAGCGCCCCCGTCAGCATCGCCGCCACTCTTCCCCCTCCTTAGAATCCTCAAGGGAGGGGTCCTTCGATGGCCGAATCACTCACTAGGCTGAGCGTCGGTTCAACGAGTACAATCAACGACTGGAGGAACTCAGTCGCCGGATCACCAACCCGCCAGAGGCGGACTATGACAGCCGGCCGCCGCTGTCCCGCCGCATCATGGAGGAACCGATATCAATCCGGTTCCGCCTTCCTCAGCTGGACCTGTATGATGGGACCACGGACCCCCTGGACCATTTGGAAAGCTACAAGGTCCTCATGCAGGTCCAGGGGGCAACCGATTCGCTCCTCTGCATTGCCTTCCCTGCCACCTTGAAGAAGGCTGCTCGAGCCTGGTACTCCCGTCTGCCGCCGAGGAGTATCAACTCCTTCCGCCAATTGGAGAGGGCCTTCCTGGCCCATTTCGATGCCTGCTGGAAGATTCTAATTGTGGCAGACAGTCTTTTCTCCGTCCAGCAGAAGGGTGGCGAGTCCTTGCGGGACTATGTCGCTCGGTTCAAAGAGGCAGCCCTAGAGGTCTATAACCTCAAGGACTCTATGGCCACTTTGGCCTTGAAGCAGAGGCTCCACCCCTCCCGCTTTGCGTATTCTCTTGACAAGAAGTCGCCCGGCTCCTATGCCGAACTCTTGGGTCAGGCCCAGAAGTACATCCGCGCTGACGAAGCTGACTCCTCCCGGTGCAAGGCCAACGAAAGCACCACTAAGAAGCTGGCTCGTACAGAGCCCGCTGAAGTTCGTCCCAGGAGGCCCGAGCCTCCTCGCCGACCAGACAACCGCCCTCGGGCTTTTGCGCCGAGGGACGGCCCGTTCACCCCCCTGAATGCTCCCATCTCCCACATCTTGCTGGAGATCGAGGGTGAGTCATACCTGCCACGCCCTCCTCAACTGAATCCGAAAACCCCCCGCAACAAGAACCTGTACTACGGCTACCATCGAGACCACGGCCACGACACAGACAACTGTCACCAGCTAAAGAAGGAAATAGAGGATCTCATCCAGCGAGGCCACTTGGGGAAGTTCGTTCAGAGGAACAACCCGAGTGCACCTGGCCTGTCAGCGCTTCCACCGTTGATGATCGATAATGCGCCAACCGAAAAGACGGTGGCTATGATCTCCTGGGGGGCAGGCGGCCCGCCCAAGAGGCCGAGGGGAGAGGGGAGTTAGATCCTGTAATCCCTTTTTCTAAAAGGGACCTAGAGGGGGTGGTCAACAAAAATAATGATAGCGTCGTTGTGTCCATGACGATTGCTAAGCATCTTGTAAAAGAATTCTGGTTGATAGTGGAAGCTCGGTAGATGTTTTGAGTTACAATACTTTTGTTTGCATGAACATGTCTCCTGACCTGCTCCGGCCCGTCACTACATCCCTGATGGGGTTCACCGGAGACTCCGTGAAGGTCAAGGGAGAGGTCACTCTCCCTGTCATAGCCTGCATGCCCCCGCATCAAAGCACAGTCTTCATGAGCTTCTTGATGGTCTGGGTGCCCCTTGCCTATAACGCCATCCTCGGAAGGCCTGGACTTAACCTCTTGGATGCTGTTATCTACATCAAAAGACTCCTCGTGAGGTTTTCCACCAGCGAAGTGGTCAGGAAGATGCGGGGGGAGCAGAACCCACCACCACTGTGCTACTACATGGCCCCCAGTCCTCAAGGGGCAGTACCTGTAGGGAGAAATGGTCTCCGAGGCATACTATTTTTAAAAATTGATAACTATTATCATTGCAGAAATTAAAAAATTACATATTAATCTATCTAATATGCATCAAGATCATATCTTTGCCTATATATTCAGGGTCGTTTGATCTAAAATATGCATATAAAAACATCAAGATCATATCTTGATCTTCAAGATGACTAGTCACACTATTATCTTGAAGCTTGCCTTAAGATCTAGGGATCAAATCACTTACCTTAAGAACAGTAGGTAATCCTTATTGCTATGCAGCCGTTCAATCGTCCGGCCTCTAGTATCGTCCACGCGAAGCCCCGAATGATCAGATTTTCGGAAGTGCTAGCTCGCGGAAAAATAGCTTTGCTGATCTTGAATCCTCTCACTTGAATATTCCTCCAAGATCTACCAGGCTTCCTCTAACACCAGAATCACCAGGATTTTCTATTCTAACATTTTAGAATTACAATCCACGATAATTTAGAATTATAATCCATGATAAATCGTGTATTGTTATTCTTTTTGTTCTGTGTTCTCTGGTGAGGGAATGCCCTCTATTTATAGTCTAGATTTAGCCTTGACATTTAATTCTGACATTTAAGAATCCGTCGTTTGGCAAAAGCGAAGAGATGCCGAAGGCACGACGCTTGGTTTAATTCCGACTTTCAGAGAAAACCAAGGAGTCACGGCGTTTGGTTTAGTTCCATCGTTTGGAGAAAACCAAAGAGACGAGGGATAAATCCGACGTTCGGTAAATAAATGTCATGCATTAAATTCTATCTCATGAGATGAGATTTTAGCTATCTCATTATGAGATCCATATTCGAGAGGTTTGGGTTCTGATATGAATTTATTTGACTTAACCCACATAGATCATGGTCCAAGCCCAAATCAAATTTGGCTAGTCTGAATCTATTTAAATTCAAATCAAGTCTAATTTCAAATCAATATTTGAAATTGACTTGTCCTTCTAATAGACTTAAACCAAATTGAATCTTATTCAATTGTACTTAACCCAATTGAGATAATTCAATCAATCAAATTGATTAATTAAATCATATACGATTCTCAATCTTTGAACAGCAAATAGATCATCCTAGGAAACTTCTATGCGTGTGACTCTCTAGGTTCGAACCTAAGCCGGTATCATAGAAACAACTTTCTATACTAATCGATGTGTCCATCTAGCAATAGAACCCGACGTTCGGATAGGTCGAAGAGTTGCCGAGCAATCTCCAAGAACCCTAAGAAACAGTTACCGTATTCATCCTCTTGACCACAAATGCTAAGGATGGCTTAAGAGCCTGTCAACTCTAAATAGCAAATCCATAAAGTGATTTCAACTTTAGTGATCATGTGACTTTCACATGAAGTGCCTTGGCCAAGGTCTTGCTAAATTGAAACACAAGCTTTTCTCCTTTTAATGGGATAGGTCAAATTTCATCTTGATCCACAACTGACTACCACAAGTACTTGACTGCACCCAGTAACCTTTCGTAGCTGGATTAGAAATCCAGGTGGTCCGACACCTAAGTACAATGAGTTGCTTGTGAGCCACTGGTTGTGATCTTCATGTCTGAAGGATACTTATACCTATATCTTCTTGGATTAACTCTTGACAGCAGAGTATCCAGAAATGAGTCATGTTCGGTGAAATGTACTCCTACACTTTCACTTGTATGTCATACCAATATCTCTACACTCCTTGGTTAAGAGGATAACCAACAAATATGATATACAACGTCCTATAATTGATAGTACTATGGCCCTGTCATAGTATATCATTTGGTCGCGAACTCTTTTAAGGACCTTCTAAGATAAATCCTCCTTTATCGTGAGGAAGATCCTAAGGGCTTCATTACTTTCAGGAGTATTAAGAAGATGTTCTTGTAATGAATAAACTGCCAAATAACTTTTATTAATATATCAATTTATATACAATTTACATCAGCACAATCATCAAATGATTGGCTTTAGGATACAATTCCCAACAGTACCTGCACCTGCACCAAAAGCGCTGGACCCTCGGGACTCCGAAAGAAGAGGGGAGCCGGTTGAGCATCTGCTGACCTTCCCCCTAGGAGAAGACCCAACGCAGACCATCCAGATCGGGGCCCTGCTTCCGGAGGAGGCTTGCGACCAGCTCCTCGCTTTCCTGTGAGCCAACGCAGATATCTTCGCCTGGTCGACGTCGGACATGCCAGGTATCCTGGAAGAGGTGATTACCCACCAGCTCAACATCAAGCCAGAGTGCCGACCCGTTCGGCATAAGAAGAGGAGCTTCGCTCCTGATAGACAGAGGGCCATAGACGAGGAGTGCGCAAGTTGGTGGCGGTCGGACACATCTGCGAGGTGCATTATCTCGACTCGCTGGCAAATGTCATAATGGTCCGCAAGCCAGTGGGAGTTGGAGGATGTGCGTGGACTTCACCAACCTCAATAAAGCATGCCCCAAGGACAGCTTCCCGCTACCTTGGATCGACCAGCTGGTGGATACCACGTCCGCGCACGAGACCCTCAGCTTCATGGATGCATTCTCGGGGTACAACTAGATCATGATGGACCCGGCCGACGAGGAGGCGACCTCCTTTGTAACCGAGAAGGGGATATACTGCTACAAGGTGATGCATTTGGGCTGAAGAATGCGGGGGCCACCTACCAGAGGTTGATGAATAAGGTCTTTGAGGATTAGATCGGGCACAATATGGAGGTGTACATGGACGACATGCTGACCAAGAGCACCCACACTGCCGACCATGTCGCTAACCTCGTAGAGACCTTCGACAATCTCCACCAATACCAGATGAGGCTGAACCCCCGCAAGTGTGCCTTTGGGGTTACAGCGGGCAAGTTTTTAGGCTTCATGATGACTCAACGGGGAATCGAAGCTAACCCCGATAAGATCACAACCATTCTGGACATGAGACCCCGGCTAACAAAAAGAGGTGCAGCCACATGACCAAGAGAGTAGCAGCTTTGAGCCGTTTCTTGTCCAAGTCGGCAGAAAGAAGCCTACCTTTCTTCAAGGCGTTGCGCAAGGTCATAGCTTCGAGTGGATGAAGGAGTTTCAGGAGGCCTTCGAGGAGCTGAAGAAATTTTTATCCACTCCTCCACTATTTTCCAAGCCTAGAAGCGGGACGAGCTCTTCCTATATCTCGCAGCCTCCCCCGAGGCCGTTAGCTCCGTGCTTGTCCGCATGGATGCCAATGGAGTGCAGAAGCTAGTCTACTACACCAGCAAAGTGCTCCATGATGCCAAGACCAGGTACTCCCGGACTGAGAAGATCATCTTTGCTTTGGTTGTCTCCGCTCAGCGCTTCCGACCCTACTTCCAAGCTCATCCAATCGTGGTGTTCACGGACCAACCTCTCCGGACTATCTTGTCCCGTCTAGACACCTTCGGTCGGCTAGCCAAGTGGGCCATCAAGTTGAGTGAGTTTGACTTATCCATTCGGCTGAGGTCTTCAATGAAGTCCCAAGTGTTAACCGATTTCTTGATCGAGTGTGCTTGGGCTGAGGAGCGCCCGGAGGAGTTGCACCCAGAGGCGCGCATGGAATCTCCCACGGCCGAGAGAGCGGGGATGGAAGACTGGGTCCTTCACGTGGACGGAGCATTGAATTCTCAAGGGAGTGGAGCTGGACTTATTCTTGCGAGCCCCGAGGGGGAGGTGGTGGAGTATGCCCTCCGGTTTCTTTTCCTAGCTACCAACAACCAGGCGGAGTATGAAGCCTTGCTGGCGGGGATCAAGCTAGCCAGGGAGCTCGGTGTGGAGCGTATGAGGCCTTCACAGACTCTCAGCTTGTCTTCAGGCAGGTCGCTGGAGAGTACGAGGCCAGAGACCCGACTATGTCTCGTTACCTGAGCATGGTGCAATCCCAAGCCTCTTGGTTTTCCTACTTCCGCGTCGGCTACATTCCTCGGGCGAAGAATGCCAGAGATGATGCGCTATCCCGCTTAGCCACTTCGGTCGACGGGACCTTGGAAAGAACGTACGTGGAGCACCTACAAGTCCCGAGCATTGAAGCAGCGAAGGAGGCTCTACCGGTCGAGCAGGAGCCCTCTTGGATGGACGCCTATGTCCGATATCTGACTGATGGCATCTTCCCTGAAGACCCAGCTGAGGCCAGGCTGCTCAGATGGTGGGCCCCGAAGTTCCTAATGATGGACGTGAAGCTCTACCAAAGGTCATTCTCGTACCCTATCCTCAAGTGTGTCGGCCCCGTAGAAGCTGATTATATCATGCGAGAAATCCATGAAGGCATCTGCGGAAGTCATCTGAGGACAGAGCCCTGGCATACAAGGCCTTGTGGCAGGGGTACTACTAGCTGACCATGAGGGAGGATGCGGCTGAGCTCATCAAGAAGTGCGATAGCTACCAGCGCCATGCCAACATCCAGCGGCAGCCGACGTCTCAGCTGACCCCCTGGCAGCACCTTGGCCTTTCGCCCAGTGGGGTATGGATATCTTGGGGTCGTTCCCTTCAGCCTTCGGTCAGCGCAAGTTCCTGTTGATGGCCGTTGACCACATCACCAAATGGATCGAGGCCGAGGCACTCGCCAAGATCACCGAGGGCAAGGTGAGGTCCTTCTTCTGGAAATCCATTATATGCCTGTTCGGGCTACCGCATACCCTAGTTACCGACAACGGCCGGCAGTTCGACAGCGCATCTTCCGAAGATTCTGCATCGAGCTGGGCGTTCATCCACGATTCACTTCGGTAGGGCATCCTCAGACCAATGGAGCGGCCGAGGTGACCAACCACATCATCCTCCAAGGACTTAGGGCTCGGCTGGATGACTGTAAGGGGCGATGGGTGGAGGAGCTCCCCAACGTGCTATGGGCCTACCGCACAACGCCGTGAGCCCCCACTAGCGAGACTCCCTTCAGCCTCATCTTCGGATCTGAAGCAGTCATTCTGGTGGAGATCGGCTCTCCAAGCCCCAGGGTGGAGGCGTACGACGAGGAGAACAACATGAACCAGTTACGGGCCAACCTAGACCTAGTGGAGGAGGTGCGGCACTGAGCGCGACTCGGATGGTAGCCTACTTGTTGGCCCAGATGGCAACCCAAGAGGGGGGGGGGGGGTGAATTGGGTTCTTTAAAAATTAGCCCCTTTTTAAAATTAGTTTGCTTGAGATTAATGAGGGCAAATGCAAGATAACTATAAAGTGCAGTGAGTAAGATAGAGATAGATAAAGAGACAATAAGACACTGCAAACACAAAAGATTTTATAGTGGTTCGGTGTATCCAACACCTACGTCCACTCCCAAGATTCACTTGGGTCCACACTATAATCTCTCTAGATTACAGCCGAGTTGTTTTCCAAGCTCACAACTCAAACTTGTTGTTTTACCGGGTGCACAACGAACCCAGCTGGTTTTACTCGGGCTTACCAGCACAAAACCCTACACGTTGTTTTTCACGGGCTCACAACTAACCCAAGCTTAAACAAGCTTAAACCGAGGTAAAACTACCTCCTCTAGTTCAATCCCCCAGATTGAACTAGGCAAAAAAGATGAAGTATTGTGTGTGAATACAAAGCTCCTCAATGAGCAAATATACAAATTAAGAATAAGGTTTAGAAAAGCCTGATTTGTAGATAGGTTGGCTTTTGATCTTTTCTTCTTTTCTTCTTTTCTTCTTCTCCTTGCTGGATTGAATCAAGCCTCAGCTCCGATTCTTCGTGGTTGAAGCAGTTGAGAAGGGTTGAAAAGCAAGAACTGAATCTCCTTTCTCCAAGTTGGGAAATCCTCCAAGACTTTGATTTGAACGCTTTGGATTCCTCTTGAGCTTTTGGAGTGGAGTGGATTTGAGCTAGAAGGTTTTCCTTTCAAGATTCAAGCTCTCAGATTTTTGAAATGGGATTTGTCTATCTCAGATTTTTTCTTTTTCTTCTTTTCCTTCTTCTTCTTTTTTTTTGAACAATAGACTCCCCTTTTATAGATTTCTTTTACACCTCTTTTGGAATAAAACTATCCGTTGGAGTGTACCTTCTATCAAAATATATCCGTTAGAAATGAGTAAAAATAGAAAAGTTACCGTTAGAGCTGATCTGGCAACTTTGTTTTTCGTTCCAGGTGGGTTGGAGTCGACTCTAACTTTTCTGGAGTCGGCTCTAGCTCGAGGCGTTTTAAAATGATATTTCCGGAGTCGTCTCTGGCTTTTCTGGGGTCGACAAGATGCTTTTCCGGAGTCGACTCTAACTTACCCGGAGTCGACTCTAGGTTGGAGCCAGAAAAATCGACTTTCTGCTCCGTCTGTGAGAGTCGACTCTCACAGTCTCGGAGTCGACTCTAATGACCGTGCCAGTTCCGGAGTCGGCTCTGTGATTCTCGGAGTCGACTCTAATGTCTGCAATTCTTACCTAGACATTAGATTCGATCCAGAACACATTGTAACTCTTGATTTTGATCTTTCAATAGTCTTATAGGCTGAAACACTAAATCAAAATCATTAGAGCCTTCAAAAATTATACTCAAATAGTTTTGTTAATCATCAAAATCATCAATTGGGTCAACAATCTCCCCCTTTTTGATGATAACAAAAACTTTGAGTATATGCATTCAAAATTCAATCAAACTAAGGATTATAGTCATTTTAACTTTAAACCATTGAAATTAAGGTTTTGATGCCAATGTTCAATGTAAACTTGTACATGAGTTCAATATAATCCATTAATATTGAATTGTTAAACTTAATGTGCATAAGATTGTAAATGAGCTTTTTGTTAAGCTCCCCCTGCATTGAGTAGCTCCTCTTATATATAACATCAAATTGTAACTAATAATTCATTCAATTAATTCTCCCCCTTTCTTTCTTTCTTTATGCATATATAATATTTCTTTCTTTGCATATACACAACTATCTCTCCCCCTTTTTTGTTATTAGCAATAAGGAGAGTAAAGAAAAATTTATAATCTCAATAAAGCATAGGAATCCAATCAATCAAAATTTGAAAAAGTGAAATTGTATTTCATATGCAAGAACCATTACATCAGTTGATTCATTTACATTCAAAATGAAATACATTGGATAATTAAAAAACTTCCTAAGTACAAGCTATCAAACTCAAAAACAAGATCAAATGTGCTTGAATACAATTTTCTTTAGATGACCTATTATCTCCATTACATCATCTTTTTGTGACTTTCTTAAAATTTTCAAGGCAGGCTTCGATTTGAGAGACTGCAAGGTCAATATCCTTCTTCAATTGACCCGTTGCATGAACATACGATCCTGATCCATCGGCAATGCCTTCCATCCTTTCGAAGATCTTGTGAAGCTCAGCTCCAAAGGATTCTACAGAACTGCCTAAGGTAAAGGATAGCATGTCCAGTCTCGAATTTAATTCTTCTTTTAACTGATTAAAGTCTTCTTTCAATTGATTAATTTCATTTGACCTGTGACTGTCATACTCAGCAAGTAAGCTTCTTAACTGATCAAGTTGTTCATTAGAAAATCTTCCAGAATTTGTTATAGGCTGATGTGGAGGTGATGGAATAGAACTCGGTCCGGCCTCCGAAGGTCCAGCAGACGAAGGTCCCGCAAAAGATGAATCAGGACTGATGGTCCCGCAGTAGATGGTCCCGGGATTTCTTCTAGTCTGGTTCCCTCTGCACCATCCCTATCTGTTCTTTCCTCTCTCCTCATCCAAACACCATTAACTTTCTTAAATCCCATTCTATGAATAGTAGAAATGCTGTAATAATCAGTGTGTCTCAGTTTTCTTAAAGGTTCATTTTCCATTATGAGCACACCCTGGCTTCTAAAAACTAATGTCAGAATCATACCGTATGGCAGTGTTGATCTTTTCTTAGTAGCTGCCTCTGCCATGTATCCTATCATCATGCCAGCTAAATTGACTGGCCTTCCAGTTATAATGCAGTCCATCATCAGAACGTCTCGCTCCGAGACATACTCAATCTCCCTATTTTTGGAAATAAGATTCTACCACATATATTATGCAATAATCTGAGTTCTAGGTTTAACTGATTTGCAAAGATCTCTTCGAACTCAGTCACATCTCTTCCTAGCATCCTTGATAGTGCACCACTTCTGTCATTAAGTTGACATTCCATTAAACCAACAGTGGGCATTTCTAATAGGGTTCCAAGAATTTCAGTTGTTACCATAACCCTAGTTCCTCTCACTGTGCTTATCAATCCTCCTTCTCCTCTGCTTAATCCATTATAAAACTCCCTTACCAATGCTGGATATGTGGGTAAATCTAGTGAGCACACTTTCTCCCATCCCATATCCCTTAAATTTCTTCCAATAGAGAAACCCTCCGATTCAAATAAATCAAAATTAACTTTCCTCCCAGTGGTAATGGTCTTACCAGCTAATTGATCAACCTTAGGAGATGAGGGTGAAGGTGGAGAATCC